>OZ020485.1:48745966-49193024 GCA_963971405.1 Psococerastis gibbosa
GACAATTCGTATTATACATATGTATACATACTTGTAAGTGTAAGGGCCCAACTCCTCCATAATAGGCTTGTAGTCGGGATCCTTCAAATCGCTAGGATTCGTCCAATTCCAAAAATAAAATTTAACCAACATTGGTATCCTTTTGTTTACGAAGGCGTCGTACGATTTGCTACCCTCTGTGAGTATGAGCGCCTGCAAAAAAATATCACGATAGGTTTTACTTTCTGCTAAAATATGATTATACAACCATGCACGCTCTGGAATGAACAGCCATGGGCTCGACTGACCCTTCTATCTAGTGACAGCATAATCGTCCGCCGTCCGGTTGAAATGAGTTCTAGTCGTGATTCTGCCTCCACACTGGCATAGGGCAAGGCAAGGTCCCGCAAAGGGGGGGGGGGTAATTAGTAACGCTTCAAACACCGGGTCGAGGGTTATCAATTCACAAATTGCAACTGGTATAGTGTTTAACAAAGGGCTGGTTGGACTTACATTGCCTGTTGATGGGTTAATAGTCAAGTAGAAGTTTCAAACTAGAATATGCTCTAGCTAGGGTCGTGGTCGAGTGGTTAGAGAGCTTACACTTCAATCGGGAGAACGGTACTTCATCATCTTATACATCGTCAAAGGGATTTATTCAATAATTCAGAGAAGAATACAAGAGCAATGAGTGAATCATCCAGACGCCATCAGTCCTTATCAGGACTAAACAATCAGTCGTTATCAGGACGAAAACAGGACTTAGTTTGATGGTGGTACTGCCGCACATGCGTCGGGTGATATCCCTATTCACTGGTCATGGGAACTTCAGGCATCACCTCGCCCGGATTGCTGTGCAAGTGGACAATATGTGCCAATATTGTGCGAGGGAGGAAATTGTGAAAGTCAAGGCCGTAGCCAAGATTTTTTTCGGGGGGGGGGGGAAGGTTTTAAGAAATTTTATTGGGTGTTACATAGTGGTTTTTATTTTTCCTCTCAAAAACCGATTCTATCTACTATCAAGCCATTTCATTTCGTGGGGGGGGGGGGGGGGGGTTTGAACCCCCATGAACCCCCCCCCCCCCCCTTGGCTACGGCCTTAGTGAAAGTGGATGGCACATTTTCGCTGAGTGCCATCTGATCTGGCGCCCCAGATTTGAGCATCTATAGGGTGCACTGTTGCTAATGACGGTTGGACTCCAGTAGTACAACCTGCTATGCCATAGCGAGATTTGGAGAAGCAGTAGAACGTAGCTAGTGCGACTGGGTAACCGATATGGGCCCTAATAACTACGACCTGGGTCCCGACTCCAAGTTCGTACGTACATACAGCATCCACTGCAGTGGCGGTGCTACGGGGGTGCCCGAGGGGGCCTGGCCCCCCCAACAGTTCCTCCGGCCCCTCTGGGGCCCCCCCAGTTTTGAGATATTTTACATCTTGTTAAATTGCAGAATTATTGAACGGTATACCTACTCCCAATGAAAAGTGTTTTGTTTTTTCATTGCCCCCCCCCCCCAGATAGAAGTCGTACCCCTCCATGGCCCCCCCCGCCCTAAAATTTCTGACCCTATGCCGAAATGTCGTCCCTTCCCCAGACAATGGACTCCGTTCTAACTCTGATTTTGCCGAAACTTGTCGCATGTTAGCCTAGGCAGATAGTTCTCTACAGGACAACAGCTGCTAAGTGGGGAATTATTAGCACTTGACTAATAATGCATTCAATCCTAAGAATGACGGTTCCAAGCAGACGTCATAATCAAGGCCACCATCAGCTTTTAAGGGCCTCGGGCATGTGATTCGCGCTCCTAACCCAATGACAACTTACTATTGATCGAAGGCCTATTAGTATTATGATTATTTTTTAGATAGGGTACTATACATCAATTTATTGCAGCATGGTATCCTTTATATAGGGTGACCATCTACACTGTTTTGGCAGTACAGGACTGTTTTTCGGTGTCTCTGTACTGATACTGTTTTGATTTGCCAAAAATACCAAAATATACTGATTTTCCAATATTTTGTCTGGAAAAAATATGCAGCTTAAAACTGTTCTTTAAATTGGACTAAGAGCTAGATATTACGTTTAATTATAATACATAATTAAATTGGATTGATGTATGATTAAGTAGTATCTTTTATTTATGATTAGGGAAAAATTAATTCAAAAATAATTTTACACTGGACAGAATGAGTATTTGAAAAGCAAGTTTACACTATACCTAGGTTATTACTATATAGAATGGACTTTCGTATGTACAGTTTTTCAATTCCAAAATTATGGTCACCCTACCTATATAACACTGACATTAAACTAACTTTTGTTGAGGAGGTAATCTTCTCGAGTTTTAACCGAAATTAGAGGATAGGCGTACATCGTGGGTTCGAATCCCATCAAGTCCAGTTTTTTCAACCTCTTCAACCAAAGTTAGTTTAATGTCAGTGTTATAGGTATACAATATAATTGATATAATACTCCAATATATACCGTACCTAAATATACAAATACGTCAAATCAATTGAAGTGTAGAAATAAATACCTGGGTTAACCGCCAAAATGTCAACGGCCATACCAACTTGAATCCACGACAGCAGAACGTGTTTCAAGTGTGCACAGCGTTGGCAGCGGAACATGGTGGGACATGATAACGCGCGCTGAGACTATACCAGTCAGTCGCGAGGCGAGTCCTGGTCCCCTCCGAATTAATCGTGACTTTACTTTGTTCCCCAAGTGGTTTGGAATCCACTATAATCAGGAGATCCACCCTGTCAGTCAACTCATCCCTTTCTCCCCGAGGTGAAGGAGTCTGCCCTTAGGATGCCTCAAGTTAACGTTAGCCGCCAAAATCATTATTCTGAGTAATCACAATTTTTTAATGCCATAATGTCATGACATGATATGACACACTTGCCATCTATCTACGATGTAACAACTGCAACTAAAGTTTCGCCACTGTCGCTTGGCGCCATTTTCAGGACATTGGCCATTCAATTCAATAATTTTTATTAGCGAATTGAATAAGGATAATCGGATATTGTCTTTGAATTATTGCATTGTCATCGGTCTTTGACAGGTGTGCAAAGTTTGAATTAACACTGATCGTTCGAAGTAGGACAAAATCGAGCCCAAAGGAGTCGGTTACAAACATACAGGTGAAACAAATAATAGCGTCATAAAAAAAGAAAATGGTGGAAAATGAAAAACCAATGTAGGCCTACGTTCTGCGCACTTGACACACGACCATCTTACCCATCTGGTTTCCACCAAAGATATAATAAAATACAATAGATAGCGTTTAACCATATAACCGGTTATTTCCATGCGTATTTAAAGCTGTTGCACTTCCTAATTTCGTGCTAACGTACAAAATAAATACTCATAACGAGCTGAACAAACAACGAAAAATTAGGATACATAGGCGAAAAATGGTTTAATTACAAGTCATTTCTTGGTATTTTTTTTCTTGGGAAAAACAAGTTTAAATTTTTACGTGTCTATGACCTTCTGGGCTCACTAAGGAGGAAAATATGCTATATTGCCTATATTTACCTTATTAATTTGATCTTCAATGATTGAGTTCCATATGAGAGATAAAGCCAATCCTGCGGCAATGACAATGAATCCCACAGATAGAATTAGCACATCTTTTACCTTGTAAATAACCATGGTGACGGAAGAACTGAAAAGGAAGAAGAATTAGAAGAAGGCGGAGGAACTCAGTGAAGAGTCAACGGCCTAAGGATGCAGAAGGCAACGGGAAACCACTGCATCATCATGACGGCTGCCAACTTTCGTAAGAAGGGGCATTACAAGAAGATTATGGGTGTAGTGAAGTTCTCTAAGCAGTGGCGTATACATAAAATATTATTTGAGGGGGGGGGGGGCAAGACAACTAGCTATCAACGTGTTGCCGCTGGCAGAGGCCCGACACGGCATTGAATTCTACCCACCAGGCCGCCTACCACTCACGTTGATCTAAACTTCTACTAGAAGTGGCAAATTGTGCCTTATAACAACTACAATCCGGAGGACCCACAGAACGGGTCTTTCTTCTTACATTTTGTGACTAATAAGAGGAAGCAATAACAAGCCACCCCTGGCTTCTAACGATAGGCTAATTGGTATCAAGCAAGGCATTAGTGCAGCATAGACGATCGTATAGTAAATAGGTACTACTAGCCCACTTGACACTAATTTCTGCAAATACTAATTGGAGTAAATCCAGCTGTACATGGTGTTACATATAGCCTAGAATACGAGTAATACACAGAATAGTAAGTTGCAGCATACATTATGTGTTTGCATAATACAGTAAGACGTACAGACATGCTACAGTAATACAAAGAACCGGTCCGAGTTTACTCGAACATGCTTTCCAATTTATCAAAATTTGTAGATAGAGAAAATGAGTAATTTCATGGTAAATAATTTTCCTATGGTTAAATTCCCGATAACTCGGGGGGGGGGGGGAGGGGGTGTTGTCCATCTAACGTCACTGAAGGTGAGGTAAGTTCTAGATAGGTCAGACCAACACATTACCACATAGCAATAATGACAGAGCCCGGAATGCATTTGAGCGTGAATTTTCTATCAATTTTTCAAAAAAACATTTTTTTGCACAAAACCAAATAGTTTTTTGGGAAAGTAACCTGTCCGGTTTCGGTACTCAAGTTAACACCTAAAACATACCTGAAGGTAGAAATCATCGATAGAAAGGTTTCGCAGAAAAATTATTTTTTAGTCATTTTTCATTAACATTTAGTTATTTTTATTTTTTTACCCCCAGAAGCAAACTATCAAGAAGCAAGCGACCCCCGCATTTTATCAACATTAATGACGACTAAAATATATGTGAATTTAAAAGAAATCGTTGGAGCCGTTTTTGGGAAATAATTTTTTCAGAAGTTTTTTGGAGTTTTTTTGAGAATAAACCCCCCCGAAATTGAGTTAGCCCCAAATAAAAAAAAAGGTCCCGAGGCATGATTTTTGTGAACCTACATGCCGAATTTCATCATAATCGACTGAGTAGTTTGCCCGGAAATCGATGAACACACAGACAGAGCGACAGACAGACAGACATTTCGTAGAAACCACTTTTTTGGTTCCTGGGACCTCAAAACGTGTAATTCCGTTGAAATCTCGGAATCGAACATTTGGACCGCCACATTGCTTTCCTTATACTACGTATAAATTCGAAAGCAATAAACTTGTATCGACGAGCATACAGTAAATACTGCTCTATTATACATGAAACTATATAGTTTCTGCACATACCATCCAGCTGTACACGGATATACTACGAATTGCCTACAATACGGCAAATACACAGTATTGTAATTTGCAGCATACATTATGTGTTTGCTTAATACAGTAAGACGTATATATATATATATATATATATATAGCTACAATATGACAAATAAACTTATATAGACGAGCATACAGTAAATACTACTCTATTATACGTGAAACTATAGTTTCTGCACATACCAATTCGAGTAAATCCAGCTGTCGATACAACACGGCGGTAAGTATAATATTTGTTTGCATAATACAGAACGCTAGGTACAGATAGTAAATACTAGCCCGTAGAACTAATAAAAAACCGTGTGATCGATAAGCGTCACAGGCATAGCAAAACTTATGATAAAACAAGTAACTGGCGCTGTTTATTGAGCAAGTGAGCAAGTTGCGTGGTGTGTTCGGTAAATTAAAAGTATACAGGTAGCCTAAATACTGTGAGAAACACGCTTTTGGGCGGAGTTTTGTGAGGTGAACCCGGTAATTGGTAAATAAATAATACAAACTTCTTCCGCTGGGGTCGGCGTTTTTTGCTACTAATTCATTATTCTGTGTGTACTCGGGAACTTTCCGTTAAATACCGCATGCCAGGCAGGGACGGTTTCAGAAAAATATCGCGTTTCCCTTACTTGAGTAACAATTTCTCTTCATTTCCTTCAAAAGTCCATTCTATCTAGTATAAAGCTATTTTTCTCGGGGGGGGGGGGGGGGGGGCGACCGCCCCCACCGCCCCCCCAAGGATCCGTCCCTGATGCCAGGAATAGTCCAGTTGGTAGAGAGCTGGAACTACGAAACGGAAGGTCGGGGTTCGAGATTCGATATTAAATAGAATTTTTTTTAACCGGCCTGGGTTCACGCCAACCCTCATGGTTGAGGAAAAACACGGCTGCTGGCTTGTTGCTAACCACAACATCCAAGGAACCGGTGCCAGTGAACCGGCACATGCTTTTTTATTTATTAATTTAGGTTTGACACTATAATAGTTCCATGATAAAGAACGGGCAGACCAATATACTATAGTATAGTATATTCTGACGTCATCAGGCAGGATAAGGAAAAATTGAAAATGTAAGAGCAAAATAGTAGGGTTTTACGAATTTTAATATAGTTGGAAAGTATAGTTGTAGATTTTACAAAGCTAAAAAAGGAATGCTTATACATTCATATTGCTGCAAAGAGGACCATGAAGTATGAACCACGTCTTACATTGCTCGAAGCTGGGGGGGAAAAGCCCCCCCCCCAACTTTACGCCCCTGATGGCAGGGTACATGCAATGTACTGGGGAGGGAATGAATTAAATAAGTAAATGATTTCGTACTCTATTCAACGCTTAAAACACCTGAAATTCCACTGAAAATGGTTTTTTAGTCATTATTACCTCCAGAACCAAACTATCACGGGGCAAGCGACTGGTTTTGTTTATATAAATAGCGACTACAATATTATGTGACTATGAATGTAAAGAAAATAGTTGCAGTCATTTTTGAGAAAAGATTTTTATAGCCTTTTTTTGAAAAAAGTTTTTTTTTTAGTTTTTGGGGGGTTAAACCCCCCAAAATTGAGTTAGCCCCAAAATTTTGGAAAACTCTCCCGAGATATGATTTTTTATCACAATATGTGAACATGAATTTAAATAAAATAGTTGCAGCAGTTTTTGATAAAAAATTTATTTTAGTTTTTGATGGTGGTTAAACCCCCCAAAATTGCGTTAGCCCAAAACAAAAGAAAAACACCCGAAATATGATTTTGTTGCACCTACATGCCAAAATTAATCAAAATCCACTTAGTAGTTTGTCCCATAATAATCGACAAACAGAAAGACAGACAGTTCGTAAAAACAATTTTTTTGGGTTCCTTAAAACGTGTGAATCTACTGAAATTTCAAAGTAAGAAATTTCGTCCATCATAAATAAAGCTTTCCTTACATTGTAACATATAAATAGGAAAGCAAAAAAGAGCAATGGTTAACAGAGAGGGTCCTCTACCTGTCCTGCGGTCTAAAGCCACACTGAGCTGTCGTGCCCGGCGTTTTTTAAAATTATACATGCCTAAATAATTGAATTATTCTTTTTCCTTATTTATTTTACGGTCGGTTTTTCATAATTCCTTATCTCCGGATAAAATCCAACAATAGTTCTACAAATTGTTTTTCTAACTTACAACTTACTCACTTACCTAATGTAAAATATTGCCTGCAGCACTTATGAAAAAAATTTGATTACCGATACAAAAAAACAAAAAAACAATGAGCACCAGGTTAATATGACGAAAAGTCAACTTACATTAAATAAGAACAGTTTAACGCGAACCTCACATTATTTACTAAACACGGTAGTGTACTGTAGGTATACCTAATTAATAGTATTAGGAAGTATTGTTCACTACACTAGTCGTTAAGTTAATGTTAACCTTAATGACTGCTTTCGACCGCTCCACCTGCTGGTTATAACAGACTAAGCTCCTAAGTGGAAAAGTAAATGGGTCACTGTGAAGAGTCCATAAAGCTAGTCACGTGACCAGGCAGAATCACCATTCTTAAGGTATGTACCTACTTGGCGGGAAAAGCAAGCCAAGTTCCCCTAGTACAAGATTCGTTCCCATTCCTGGTTAGGTGGAGCTAACACCGGTTACAATGTCAATGATAAGCACGTCTGAGCTTGCCCATTGGCACTTATAGTCGGGGTGGGCTATAGGTAATTTTCTTAAGGACCTTTTGTGGACCCAGGCCTACTTATAATGGTCCATAGATCCCTTGTCCAATACGAACGACCCCATGTATTTCGGTCATTATTTGTATTGTTTCCGAATGATTTTTTGGTCATTGGCAAACTGGTATACTTTCTCGGTGTCAACCTACACCGGCTGCAAGCGATAATGGACAAGCTGACACAAGCTTACCATTAACGCAATGAAACAGGTATGAAAACATGACTTAACCAAGTACCGATACGAGTCAATGGGTAGACATTGAGGAGTTAACCAGTTTGCCAATGGCTATAAATTCATTCGCGAACAATACCAATAATTTCTGATAACCGATGGGGTCGTTGGCAGGGCAAGGTTCAATGGGTCCCTCCACAAGTAGACCTACGACAATTAAAAAAAGTCCCCGCAGCTAGTTCCTCTAGTACAAGTATAGGTATATAGTGCCAGTAGGGGAAGGTATAATAAATAATGGCTTTTGTTCTATTACTAAGCCAACCTAGCGGAGTAAAATTCTCCGGTACACTCAACTATAGGAAGGCCCGCCTGAAGGAAAACGAAGCAAGTGGGGGACTCGAACCAACAACCTTCAGGGTGAAAATCAGAGTCCGTTCTACTACTTTATGTGTTCTGACAGTTTCGTCTAAGTTATCAGTTTCTAGCCAGTAAAAAGCGTCAATTCATAAAACTAAACATTAATAAAAAAGGGAAGCAAATGTTTACTCTTCTTCTTCTTCTTCTTCTCGTGCCCCTTCAACGTTGAAGATTGGCGATCATTTGAGCGATTTGCACCTTAGACACGGCTGCGCGGAAGAGGCCTGTCGTGCTCCTCCCGAACCAACCCCTAAGGTTGGCCAGCCAGGACGTCCGTCTTCTACCTGCGGTTCTTCTCCCCTCAATGCGCCCTTGTATGATGAGTTGGAGAAGGTGATATTTCTCATTCCGCATCACGTGTCCAAAGTACTGCAGCTTCCTCTTCTTTACGGAGATTAATAAAGTTCGCTGGGTCCCCACTCTATTGAGTATTTCCTCGTTTCGTATGTGATCTCGCCAGGATATTTTAAGCAGTCGGCGATACACCCACATTTCAAAGGCGTCGATTTTGTTTTCAAGCCGCTGTGTGAGGGTCCAACCCTCCATCCCATATAAGACAATTGGAAACACATAGCATCTCACCATTCTCACCCGCAGATCAAGTGATAGAGTTCTGTCACAAAAGACTTTCCTCATTCTAGTAAACACACTTCGGGCCTGTTCAATGCGACTGCTGACTTCTTGCTTCATACTCCAGTTCTCATTCACAACGCATCCTTCATCACTCTTCTAGCTTACGGTTATTTCGGGATTAATCTTAATTAAGTACAACGTCAATTTAATTTAATAAGAAGACCAGATCATAGTAGACAGGCAAAGAAATGAACAGATAGCTGACGAGTTCAAAAATAACTGACATTATTCACAACTCAAAAGCTCAGAGATTAGTGCTGGTTATGGCATGGGGATGTCAAGAGGCGTGGCGAAATAGATCTCCTGAACAGGGTTGAGAGAATTTTACGGTCCCAGGAAACCGGAGGAAGGGGAGACCGAAAAAATGACACTACCGAGAAAGGTCCTGACGGATATGGCAGACTTCACACTCACCCACCAAGACGTCCTCGACAGCAGCGCCACTGCTGTACCACCGACCCCCCGTTGGGGATGTGGCGTGGAAGGAGTAAAATTAAATAGGAAAGCCAAAAGTGAATATAGTCCTTTCATAATTTTACGGTTACAGGATGCTCCCTTGTTGCACGCTCTACACAACAACATTATTAGTTGACCTCTCACTACTTGGAGGGGTTTACATGTGCATGGTCTTTCATTGGGAACGATAGAAGACGACTGTGCGTGTGTAACGCCCACCAAGTAGTGAGTGGTCAACTAATAATTTGGTTGTTTAGAGCGTGCAACAAAGGTGCATCCTGTGACTGTAAAATAGACGAACGGACTATATCATGCCGTAGGTAACCACTAACACGCACTGTAGCCAATTCAGTTTGCAAACCAAGCGTGGGGGATTGGACTACCGTAAGTTGTAGTTGCTGTAGTGATTATTGGTTATGCGAGATATGGTCTACTTATAGTTCAACAAGCTTTCGCTGAGTTTAAAAGCCCGATTAAAAATACCATAGGTCAAGCGTTAACTTGAAATTACGCCTCTAGGAACTTAGCTTTTGCGTTACCTCCCGCGCGTGAATTAGATACGGTGGGCATTATACTGTATTACGTCATTTAATTCCTGGAGGAAGGAATCATTAAAAAACCCCACTGTTACTGCAAAGGCTTTCATGGCTGGAGTCAGATGAAGAAACAGTACAATCCGTGCTGATGGGCCGTGGCCGATATGACAGTGAACCTCCAAACGTTTCGTCAACAGCTGCGGTCGACGTCTTCAGTGGCGCTGCGTACACTTCGAAGGTTGTACCTCAGCGGCTCAATGCCAAGTTTACTTTCGGATCGACCACGGCCCATCAGCCTGGATTCTACTGTTTCTTCAACAACAAAAACTCCACTATTTCGCGCCAATCTACTTTACAATTTTCACCTGGGAAAACCCCCCGAGTCTCCCACCTCCTCCTGTTTTATTGATGGGTTCGTCTGTAAAATCGGTAGTTTTTTTAACTTTCACACCAGAAACTTTTTTCCTTAAACAATGAGTGAAATGGGTTAATTGTAAAAGTGGGCCGAATAAAGCCCATGTGAGAAACAAAGAAAATTTTCGTTCTTTCCTTTTCCTTCTTTCATTATTTCGCACATGTCTATTTTTTTTTTTTTTTAGACTTCCTCGTGGGAGACCCCCGGACCTGTAATTTCAATAAGCCTTGTTCTGTAAAATCGTAACTTAACTGCTACCAATATGCGTAACCTCTACTATTTCGGGCCAATTTTTTCATAAAATTTCCAATGAACCCCACTTTTAGCAGTTATTCTTCCTTTGTACAAATTTAGTCTCTACTACTATCAAAATGCGTAAACCCCATTATTCCGTTTCCATTTTTTCCCCAAACATTTTCCTCTTAGGAGGCTTTGTAACAACTTTTCGCAAACATACATAATTATGCATGCATAAAACACGGCCACCCCCTCCCCCTTCACAATCACATTTATTTTAGTTACTAGCTAATAATAATTTTATGTTTAGTTTAATCAATAAAAAATCATGATATGAAAGAGAAAAATTCTCCCCCCCCCCTCCTTGGAAGTGGCATCCTGCATACGGACCTGGACCGAGATTAATGCGTACCTTAAAATTTCACCTGTATAAGAACTTAGCTTCTACGTTGCCTCCCGTGCGTGTATTAAATACACCATACGACGGACATTGTAGTAGAGTACCTACGTCATAATATCTATACCTGCTCCAGGGGGACCGTGAGATTATATATACCGTAGGTCAATGTGTAATTTGTCCTTGGGAAATGTACCGAGTACTTCCATTAACAGGTATAGCATACCTGTTGTACATGTAGGTATGGCTATGTAATCACAATTAGCTAGGCTCCAATGATGTATATATTATTTTGTTTCTGCTGCTACACAAATACTGTAATTTTAAGGTCGAAGAACCGGGGAGGGGAACCATTATAGGTATAAAAAATCAAATTTCAAGAATTTCAAGTGAAACACGGAATTACAATTATTAATGAGGAATTAGCAGAAATTATAAGATGTGCTCCTTTACATTTTGATGCACACATTTGAAGAGCACAGGGGAAGAATGATGAATGTCCATAAAAGTAAGTTTCGTGAAAAATGGATTTTAAGATTTCACACTCATTGTTTTTTACCCAGAGCACGGTTTCTTCAAACCGCTGTATCATTGCAGTTTCATTGTTTTTGCCAATTGTAATTTGTAAATGCACCATTGGATTCCTCAGGAAAAACTACGCTAGAATTGAAAAAAAATTACTTTTTTGGACATTCATCATTCTTCATTCTTAATATTTGTATATACTTCATCGTATATATGAGACACGTAGGCTCGTTCCTATCCTTGGATAAGTCGAGCTAACTCCGGTTACAATGTCAATGGTAACTTTATTATAAAATAATTACATTGTATTGTATGTTGTACTATGGCATTGCTGCCATTGTCTTGATCAATAGCACTTACTGGCTACCTGTTTTTTGTTTCTAATTATAAAGTAGCCTACCCATGCCTAGTGGGTATGTAATGACGGAATCAGTGCCGGGTTTGGTCTTGTGGGGGCCCCTGGGCAGTGGGCCCGGAATCTTGTGTGGGGGCCCTTTCTCGGGCAGATAAGTACTGCACCCTTACACAAATTTTCCACTATCATTCATAAAATAGAGGCACAAGATGCAGAATAGAATAGAGGAAGGCAATTCATCATTAATGCCAAGGCACGTTGCAACTTCCCGCCAAATATTTCGACAAGTTTATATTTTATTTGCTTCAGTTTGTTGCTTTTGTTTTTTTAATCTATTGCGATTTTGTATTTGCGGCTTTTTCTGGGGTCCTCCTGGCCCCATAGCCAAACCCGGCACTGGAAGGATACATTCCACGAACAACTTCTCGGTGCGTATTAGAGCAACTTTCGCAACTTCTAAATTACTTTTATGGACTAAAATACTTTTATATTAATTTCTATTCAGAGAAAGATCTCTCAAATGTACTACGATAGAGAAAATTTAATTTAATTTAAAATAATTACAGTATATTTTGTTATTATTATTTTTAATACGTGTTTAGTTTTGGGTTTACTATTTGTATTTAATTGAAAAAAAACAAGTTGTACTAGTTGAAATTAGAGTACGGCTATTCTGCTTTCAAATTGAATATGGATTCTGTTAGCGCACCAAAAAGGTACAGACTGAGAAATATGAACGTCAGATAAGCAGATCTTCTTAATTATCATCCAACGTTGATGGGTTTCGTTCTTCTACTTCCAAGCATAGGCTCTTCCTGTCTTGCCATCGCACTGAAAGGAACAGAGGTGTTAAGATAAATGACTTCATCAAGAGGCAGAGAGAGCAAGAGAGCAAGGGGAAATACTTTTCGTGCGCAAAAAAATAACAAATTTCAAAACTTTTAATCATAAAGCCATAAATGAGATGACATAAAGTAGAAGAAATGTTTCTCTACCAATTGATGTTAATTCTGTTGTCTTTGATAAATAAATTGTAGTATGATATGGTATATATAACACTGACATTAAATTAACTTTGGTGAAATCAGCGCTTTTGCAGACGATACAAAACAAATACATATCGCTGATACCAGAACCGAATTATACAAACAAGCAAACGAAGATATGGAAAAAATTAAAACTTGGATGGAAAGCAACATACTTGCAATAAATCTACAAAAAACAACTTACATAGAGTATAAAAATTCAAAAACTTTCACAGACAAAACAGAATACAAAATTGATTCCATCCAAAAATCTAAATATACAAAATATCTAGGTATCGTGCTTGATGAAGAAAATAAATGGGAAAAACACATAGATCTCTTAGCAACAAAAATACGAAAAACATTTTATAATTTTCTCCAATTAAGACAATGCCTAAATACAGAAATACTAATGATGGTATACCACGCACTAGTACAATCTATATTATCATACGGTATAACCGCATGGGGAGCAGCAAACCAAAACGTCATAGAGAAATTAAATGTAATACAACGGAAAACGTTAAAAATCAATCATAGGAAACCAAATAGATACCCCACCGAAGACCTATTACAACTAGCAAACGTACTATCAATCAAAAAGCTATACATAAAAGAATCTATTTGCAACACCTACAAAAATATACATAAGCAAGACAGACCCACACATCACCACAACACTAGGTACAAACAAACAAACCCACTATCCATACAAACGGTCTCGACAAGCTACACGGAAAAGCAAACCTCTTATATAGGCAAAAAGTACTATAATAAAAAACCAAACAAACTATAAAGTATTCAGAAAAAATATCAAAAAATGGCTAACTGATCTCGAAATTACATAATAAAAAATAAAAAATAATAAAAATAACAAATAAATAAATAATAATAATCTTCCATATACCACCAACACACACATATACACAACACTACACCTACATACATATTCACTATATTTTTAAACTTGACACAAATTTTGTATTTTAACTGCATGCATTCATTGTATTATACTAGTATTTCAGAATATTGTAAAATTTCCACCCTAAAACGGGCCTAGCCCATAGGGAAGTGACAAAAAACTGTAAAAATTTTATTTTGGAAATAAATTTTGATTGATTGATTGATTGATTGAAGAGGTTATTAGAGGATTCTCTAATTTCGGTTATAACGAGGAGGTTACCTCTTTAACCAAAGTTAATTTAATGTCAGTGTAGGTATATACCATATAATACTACAATGTATTAAATAAAGCATTGCCTTTATACAATTAAGTAAGCTCACAGACCTGTTCGGTTAGGAGCCGATTCCACCGACCGGCTAAGGCAAAATACAAATACGGTGACGTGGTAGCAGACATTCAAGACTTAGGCGGGGTTTCCATCGACCTCGCATTGCAGAATGCAAATGACATAGACTGAAATGTTTGTTTTACTCTATGCCATAGTTAAAATTGATGAATGATCATACAGTAAGATCACAAACAAACAAACTAAAATTAAAACATGGCGTCATGGGATATGTTAAGTACAAACATTTTAAAAGATTTCTATAAAAAGAAAAACAAACATTTCCGTCATTTGCATTCTGCAATGCGAGGTCGGTGGAAACCCCGCCTAAGCCTTGAATGTCTGCTACCACGTCACCGTTTTTGTATTTAGCTCTAGCCGGTCGGTGGAATCCCCACCTTAGATACTTGTGCAGTTGTGCTAACTTGTCTAGCAATACGAATCATGTCAATTTGAGCATAAGTAGAGGATTCGGCGATTACTGTCGGGGCTTGTGGTCCAGCGGTTAAGCCGACGCCCCGGTTAGGCATAGATAGGGTTCGAATCCCGCCAAGCCCCGTTTTTTCCATATCCTCTAATTTTGGTCTTTGATAAAACTAATCATCTCTTCTTCTTTAAATGCATCTTCTATCAATGATTGGCGACCGTCATAGCAATTTGGGCCTTGGAAATAGCTGCTCTGAAAAGAGAAGTCGTGCTCTTGCCAAACCACTACCTCAACAATCGAGTAGTAAAGGTTAATGGCAATGGTGTAATATTATTTAAGAAAGGGTTAGTTAGACTTACATTGCCTCCTTGAATATTAGCGGGAAGGAAATGTTGGTACCACGTTTCAATCGTACCACGTACCACGTGGTCAATCGGATACTTACATACTCCTTGGCGCTACGGCTCTACCACCTCGCGCCAGCCTGCACGGTCCTGCGCTCTCATTCGCCAGTCATCGACGCCATGGGTCGCCTGATCCACCTCAGCGTCGTCCGGTTATGGCATCCGTGGTCGTTCGACTCGTCTTCTCCCTTGAGGCGCCTTATGTAAGGCCGCTTCTGTAGCCTTATATTACTAGGTTCTCGGTATATCGCGTAGAGCTCGCCATTTCTGTCGTAACTCTCTCCCTGATTTTGCACTGGTCCATACACCTTCCGGAGCATCTTAGTAGTAATAGTGTTCGTCGGGTTAATAACGACTTAGGCCTAATATTTGGGCCCATAGAGCGACCCCGACTTGACTGTCCTATGCCAGCCCATACTTCCTGATTATAGTGGATTCCGAACCACTTGGGAAACACAGTGAAGACACACGATTAGTTCGGAGGTGACCAGGACAAGTCCTACCATGTTTCCCTACCGGCACTGTGCACACGACCAAGTTATCTGCAGCTTTGAACCCGCTCTGGTCCGCTGGATTCAACATGGTATGGCGGCCGGCTGAATCCGCCTTAATTCAAGTCAATATTTATTTATTGGCATGATGATGATAATGATGCTGTTTTTTTCTTGACCAGGGGGCAGCTCACATGACGAGACATTCCTTACAAGCCGAGCATTACCTTCTCAACCAACTCATGAAACGTACTTCGTCCACAAACCGGCAGAAGAGTGGCTCTTCAAGGGCATGGACCTACCGTTGCTCAGATGGGCCGATTTTATCAAAAAGAACATTCCCATAAGTCCTACCATGTTTCCCTACCGGCACTGTGCACACGACCAAGTTATCTGCAGCTTTGAACCTGCTCTGGTCCACTGGATTCAACTTGGTATGGCGGCCGGCTTCGGAGCATCTTACGCTCCCACCTTTCTAGCAGCTCCTCGCTCCTCCGAGTCATAACCCATGTCTCACACCCACAGGCCACGACTGGTCGGATTATCGTACCATGCGGTCCATCGGATGCATTCATTAAATTGATTGTATGCGATCAATCTTTTAAGAAAAAT
Source organism: Psococerastis gibbosa (assembly GCA_963971405.1). Lineage (NCBI taxonomy): Eukaryota > Metazoa > Arthropoda > Insecta > Psocodea > Psocidae > Psococerastis > Psococerastis gibbosa. The sequence continues at coordinate 48,762,348 of OZ020485.1, forward strand.
CAAATTAAAAAAGGATAGTAGGATGACCTCTACTTACTCATCGCTTGGTTTATTTTGTGTCATCCTACGGTTGCGAAGACAGGAAAAGGTTGCCCACACGGTGAGGCTGAGCCCGGTTGCTATGACCACAGCCGATATTATGTGTCCAATAAGAGGTAACTGCAGTATGAGATTGACAGTCTTGGCAGTTTCTTCTGGTAAGACTGCTGATTGTTCGAACCAAACAGTAGGGAAATAGATTTTCGGCACGCCTACGTACATTCTGAAAATAATAATTATATGAACCTAAGTACAAAGGCTTTCACAGCACATGACGAATCAGTAAAATTCGGGATGATAGACATTGGTCGTTCTGAAAGCGTACTTCCAATAAGTTACTACTAGCCTACTACTTCTACTTCTACCTCTACTTCCAATAAGAAGAACATTCTGGTTGAAAAACCTGAGGCAGTGATTTGGCAAGAGCACGACTTCCCTTTTCAGAGTAGCAGTCTCCAAGGTCCAAATCGCTATGATGATCGCCAATCTTCTATAGAAGTGGCATTAAACGAATAATTGAATTTCGGATCCTTCAAATTTTCCTATCATATAGTAGTAGTGTTAGTCGGGTTAATAACGACTTAGGCCTCATATTTGGGCCCATAGAGTGACCCCAACTTGACTGTCCTATGCCAGCCCGTAGGACAGTGGACCTCCTGATTATAGTGGATTCCGAACCACTTGGGAAACACAGTGAAGTCACGCGATTAGTTCGGAGGTGACCAGGACACAAGTCCTACCATGTTTCCCTACCGGCGCTATGCACACGACCAAGTTTTCTGCAGCTTTGAACCTGCTCTGGTCGGCTGGATTCAACTTGGTATGGCGGCCGGCTTTCCTATCCTATAAGCACTATGTCTGATCGATGGGGTAATTGCATTAGCATAGGCTGTAGGGCACTCAATCATTTTTATGAAAAAGGCTACGGTACCGAAACTTCAAAATACACTAGGCCTGTTAGATTTTGCATGAAGTAGTCTTTCACAACTTAATTGAGCCAAATAAAACTTATATATTGCTTTGTTAATTAAATACCACTAACAAATAAGAAACTGTAAAAAGAACAGATTTTGGTGTACGATACCTACCATATTTCCTACGGGACGTATGTACACTCTTATTAAACTTTATGAGAACATTATCAAACGGCTTTCAGTCAATATCTAGATAACTGGACTAAAAGCCAACTTAAGGCTAATTTTCGTATTCTGCGGTAATTTCAAACCTATATACTCACGCAAGATCATCGTAGGGCTGTATTAGGATGTTCATTTGCAACCTTGCAACAACTTTGTATAAAATTCCCCAGGTCTGCAAAAGATATCAAATCAATAATCTCTATAATTATATAGTATGTAGTTAAGAAAATTGACAACCCAAAATTAAACACTTTCATTTTTTATTTAATTAACTCAGCAAGTTATTAAAAATTTGCCTCATGAAAGTTGTAGAAGACTACTTCGTGCATCATATAATCGGGTATTTTTACTTTTCGGTTTTGTAGTTCTTCCCCAAATTCCAGAATTCGCGAAATTTTAGTCCTCTCCTGTCTGTTCTGGTATTTATGGTAGAACTAAGGTACCAAAAATGTAATATTTCCTATTATATGATGCATGAAGTAGTCTTCTACAACTTCCATGAGCCAAATCTTTAATGACTTGCTTTGTTAATTGAATAAAAAAATAAAAAGGCAATAAACAACAAATTTTGGGGTGCTCATTTTCTACGTAGCATGTATGTGTTAAGTAGGTACCGTACATAGTTGACCTAAATGTTGGCGCTTCCTGCCGATTTAGTCAACGACGATAGACAGTACATGGTCTTTATTCAATATATTACAGTATTATATGGTATATAACACTGACATTAAAGTAACTTATAACCGAAATTAGAGCATTTAGAAAAAACTGGACTCGGCGGGATTCGAACCTATCTGCGGCGTCGTCTTAACCGCTGGACCACAACCTGTCTAGCAATGCGAATCTTGTCAAGGAGCAGATAAGTAGCTAGGATTTTGCAGACAGTGTGGTCCAGCGGTTAAGACAACGCCCCGGATAGGCGTAGATCGTTGGCTCGAATCCCAGCAAGTCCAGCTTTTTCTAAATTCTCTAATTACAGTTAGATATGGTGGAATGGTCGCCTACTACCCTTCTTCTTCCTCTTCCCCCTAAGTAGCGGGGGGGGGGGCATTTCCTGAACTCGCCTTGAGCTCGGCCATTGTTTTCCCTTTTGCTCTGGCGCGTTGTTCAATCATTTCCTCGAGGGTTGTCCTCGGTCTGCCGATGGGTCTTCTAACTTGTGACCTTGCTTCCGCCGACCTCCCCTATTCTCGTCCATCCTTTTGGACGTGGACGAACCATTTTTTTTTAATTGCCGCCTTCTACCCATCCGGGCCAACTAGGTTCGAGAGTCAGTGGATTAAAATTATTTTTATGGAAATGGCATGAATGATGATTCTTGCTGGTCTCATGTGAGTTGGCAGGAGTATGTGGACAGCCGAGCAGTGAATGAGTAGCCACTATGCGAGGATGATTGATTCTACCGCATGCCTGACGAGCAATTACGGTAGAGGTTTCCAAATATTTTGTAACAAGGGATGCCCCGGTATTTTTGACGAAAGTAATTAATTCCTAGTTCCACAGCCACAATCCGCAAAGTCAAGTCTAAAAAATCAAATATCTCATGGTTACCCTGGCATGTCAGTGAGCTACTTTAATAACACGCTTTATGGATATAATTAGCATGGTATACTGTTATCATACAACACCAATTAAAACTGCATAGTAACTATTTAAATTTTGTTCAATGAGTTTTATTGTACGGATGTGAAACCTGAAACCTGGACCGTAGGTAGCAGATAAGAAACTGAAGAGGCTTGAAGCGTTTGAAACATTGAGGGCACAGTGGAAGGAAGCAATAGAAGAGGGCAGCCGAAGAAGGAATTCAAGGAACAACTGAAGGAGGACGCAAAAGCTAGAACGTACCAAGAGCTGATCAGGAAGGCGCAGGGCCAAGACAGCTGGAAGATGATATTATGCAGGGCGATGCAGCGAATCAATCTTTGAGATTGTGACCTCAGAAGAAGGATGATGCGGAATTGATGCCTCATATACAGCAGGGGAATTAGAAAAAGTAGGCTAAGACATGAAAAACTTGACGGAAACTGGATTCATTTATATATCTTCTAAGTGATGATTTTTTTTATAGTTTTACAATCAATAATTCACGTGAAATTTTATTTTGTAAAATCTACCGATATTGTGGTTGTCTGCTTTGCTGTTAGGCGCCCATTCCAATGACCGGCTCGGACTATTTCCAAAAACAGTGACGTGGTAGCAGACATTCAAGACTTTGGTTGCGTTTCCACCGATCTCGCATTGCAGAATGCAAATGACATTGACAGAAATTAGAATTTTTCTTTTTATAGAAATCTATTAAAATGTTTGTACTTAACATATCCCGTGTCGGCATTTTTTAATTTCAGTTTGTTTGTTTGTGATTTTACTGTATGATCATTGATCAATTTTAACTATGGCATAGAGGAAAATAAACATTTCCGTCAATTCTGCAATGCGAGGTCGGTGGAACGCCACCTAAGTCTTGAATGTCTGCTAACACGTCACCGTTTTTGGAAATAGCCCTAGCCGGTCAATGGAATGGGCACCTAAACAATCCATACCGGCTCGAGAGCGATGTACGAATCATGCCGTGCAGCGTCCGGTCTCATGCCCTCCACAGCTTCTATCAAAGAAGGACTGCCACCGTAGAAGTGGGGGAATGACAGGAAAATAGGGGCGTTCATTCGGCATGCGCTGACGTTGGCGATACCTGAAGGGGCGCAGTCGTCGCCACTGCAGAAGCACGAATTTTCCGGATTTTTATCGCCGTTGTCAAAGAGGGAGGGTTTGGTCTCGTACTTGTAGAGCCTGGTGCTAAACTGTTCCTCCTCCTTGGCGAAATGAAATGATAAATACCTGACAAGTGGAAAAACAAAAATAGAATTAACAACCTTCGCCTCACTTCGAGGTAGCCTCGTCTTGCCTCTGTTAGTGGTTCAGATCACCCTGACTCAGCTCACGTTGGTGGTTGACGATCATACTCCTAATGGACTGCTGGGGTTATCCAATCAGGGCTCAGAGGTAAATTTACCAATTTGCTGCCCTGTTCAGCATTTATTTAATGGGGTGGGAGTGCAGGAGGTACGTAGGCCCCAAAAGCTTGGCTAAATTTAATGCAAAACCGTGAACTTCGGAAGTTTTCTCAGTATAATCAGAAGAATTACTCTAAAAAAAATTAACCCCCTTTTAAAATCTGCCAGTCTGGGTCATGTTAATACGCAACTACCCATGGTCGCTTATTTCAGTGCGTTGCTTAGAACTGGTGTTTTTGTCTCCGGAAGTGAAAATGTTCTGCATCCATACATCCGGATGTGCATCTGAGCAGGCATTGCTCGGATTTGGTTTGACTAATACGGTGTGGATGTAGATGATAAGATTTAGGGGCAGTCGCGCTCTGACCTGTATCTGCTGTTACTCACAATGCTTTGGTCAGAAGTCAACCAATAGGTCGAGGTAGAAGACCCTGCCAGACCTTATTACATGGCAACCTACCGTTCGTTTGTAGAATTGAGAATTCAGGAAATTGTCGAATATGGCAATTGAACTCGTAAACGTGACAGTGAAAAGTATAGTTTAGTACGGTAAATATATGGTTGGCGAGAGATTTTAACATTTGCGGCGCAAACATTTGCAGCGTACCTATATATAGGGCGTTTCAGGTGATCGGCGACCAACTTCTAGCCTCTAGGGCGTGTCCCCATTCAATTTGTGAAAAAGTAGCTAAAAAAAATATGGAGACACCGAAAATGCACCAATATCGACGTAGAGGTGGATTAAAGATGAAATGTGCGAAACGTGTTCCAAGATAATTCATCCTGCTCAGGACGTAGTCGACCCATTGGTGTCAATCTAAGGATTGAATATGGATTTAGAATTACATTGCCAATCAGGATATATCAGTAAGTTTCCTTTAGTTTTGTGTGCCCATTGTGGCCCTAAAGCCAAAATTTTGTAGGTAACCCGATGGTTGCTTGAAAAAACATTTGTTCATAAACCAAAAATGGACCTATTTTGCTCCAGGAATGAATGACGGGTTTGGCGCTATGTTTCAGAAACGAGTCTTTGATTTAGCCAATTTCACATTAAAGCATTTATTTTGATAGCTATACTATATATATTCCTATAAAAATGTTTCCATGCGGCAAAGTAATTTCAAACTTGTTAAAAAGCCAATTTTATTACCTCTCAAAATCAATGCTTGGGTGTGAAATCGATTAGTTGTCGAAGACACAGTGCTCGTTTCTTAAATATAGCCCAAAACCTAGAATTCGTCCCCGGAGCAAAAATGATCCATTTTCGGTACGTATATGTAATTGATTGGAAAACTTTTTTGTAGGGAACTTACTGATGTGTTATTTTTTCTTCTAATTGAACACACACTAGAAGTTTGTCGCCTTTAACGTGAAGGTGAAACACCCTGTATATTTGCGGAATTGCAATGTTCATAATAATTGTGGAGGAGATTTCTGCCTTGGTACCTGCAAATATCAGGAGAAAAAAACTCCATGACATCACTTTTAGTTCTTTTTGGCGGGAAAAATTCCCCTCCTGAGCCCCGGACCGCTCCACATTCATCTGCAAAATATGGGGTGTGGTTCTGAAAGTTCCAACTTCTGAGTTTTCCAAAAGACTCCATGCCGTTAGCTCCTGTTTCAATGTTAAACACACCTTCTAGTGTAGAAGAACCGTTTCGCTAAGAAGAAAAAAAAATATTTGCTTATTACGCAGGGACTACTGTTCGTGAAGATGACTCGCCGCACTGATGTCTTGGAATTTCCGAAAAACTTTAAACGTATTTATTGCAATAACTAATGTCCTTGTCACACTCCGAATACCACTAATTGGGGCCTTCCACTGATTAGCGTATTCTGAGTGGACTTGTGACACGGTACAAATAACATATAATGAACGTTAGTAACTAAAAGGGGGACGTAATAACTTAGGGACAACTTAACCACTTTAGGGGACAGCATAATAGCTTAGGGAATAACATAATGACTTGGGGTTGACACACAAGTAATATCGTACTGACTCATTCATTGTTTAGGCGCCCATTCCATTGACCGGCTAGGGCTATTTCCAAAACGGTGACGTGGTAGCAGACACTCAAGACTTAGGTAGCGTCTTAAACGACCTCGCGTTGCAGATTGCAAGTGACATTGACGGAAATGTTTGTTTTTCTTTTTATAGAAAACTATTAAAATGTTTGTAATTAACATATCCCATGAAGCCATTTTTTAATTTTAGTTTGTTTGTTTGTTTGTGATTTTATTGTATGATCATTGATCAATTTTAACAATGGCATAGAGGAAAATAAACATTTCCGTCAATTCTGCAATGCGAGGTCGATGGAAACGCCACCTAAGTCTTGAGTGTCTGCTACCACGTCACCGTTTTGGAAATAGCCCTAGCCGGTCAACGGAATGGGCACCTTAGGAGGCTACTGCAATTGCATGGTGTAATCAGCTCTGTCTCTTCGTACCTAAGGTTCATGTTTTATACCTTATGGCTAAGGACAGACGTGACGGAGTACGATATAACATTTACAAAACTGAGGTTTTGTTTTTTTGTCGGCCCTTAGCCAAGGCCATGAGGAGCGAATGCTGTGTGTTAGCCCTAGAGCATACCTAGAGCGTACCTAGAGCGTACCTAGAGCGTACCTAGAGCGTACAAATATACAACATACTCGTACGTCTTCTCCAATCGCAATCTATGGATTACTTTGCAGCAATTCTTTCCATTTTCTTCTCCATTCTTCTCTGTCCTCGGCCATTCCATTGGCGTAAATAGGGGGGTCCTGGGTGAGGGGGGGGGGGGGGGGGCTAAGCCCCGCCAGGGGCACCCGTAGCCCCCAGGATTTCAGGTGATAAAGACATTATGGAGGCGAAAGGCGAAATAGCATCCACTATAACCAAAGAGAAATTAATTTTTGGTATGCTTATTTTACACGAAAGACATCATAAAAAAATCGACATATTGACCAATTACTTTAACAAGAAATATATTACTCCAAATGCTTAAACCCCCAATATTTCAGACTTACTTTCTCAAGAAATTTTTGCGGGGGAGAGTGGATACACCCGGTCACCCCTCCGTGGTGGGTTTACTCGTCGGTAAAAACTCAACTGCACTGCTTGCAAAATACGAAAAACCTCACTAATTTGGGCCCATTTATCGATGTTTTGCTTTCCAATTTATACGTAGTATTGTATAAAGCTGGCCATTCACGAGGGCTCCAAACGGACTCGCGCCAAGCCAAATGGCGCGTCCTATTCCATTTGGCGTTAGCGCCATTTAGAGGGGTCATCACGACTACGCTGAACCAGTCGCTCCAAATCTTTCAAATTGTACAGTGTAAAAGTACCTCTTCCGTATCGTCACACTGTACAATTTGAAAGATTTGGAGCGGCTGGTTCATTGTAGTCGTGATGACCCCTCTAAATGGCGCTAACGCCAAATGGAACAGGACGCGCCATTTGGCATGGCACAAGTCCGTTTGGAGCCCTCGTGAATGGAAAGCTTAAGGAAAGCTTTGTGATGGTCGAAATTTTTGATTCCGAGATTCCATCGGATTTACCCGTCTTGAGGTCCCAGGAACCCCAAAAAGTGGTTTTTACGAAATGTCTGTCTGTCGCTGTCTGTGTGTCTGTTCATAGATTTCCAGTCAAACTACACGGCCGATTTTGATGAAATTTTGCATGTAGGTTAAAAAGAAAATCATGCCTCGGGAATTCTCAAAAAAACTCCAATAAAGGTCTAAAAATATTATTATCAAAAACTGCTCCAACGATTTCTTTTAAATTCACATATATTGTAGTCGTAATTAATGTTAACAAAATGCGGGGGGCGCTTGCCCCTTGATAGTTTGCTTCTGGGGGTAAAAAACACAAAAATAACTCAATTTTTATGTGTCATTATTGTTACTACTGTTACAATGTATTGGTCTGTTCGTTCCAGAATATGCAATTGAGGTTTAAGGGGTTTTTAATATATTGAGGTGGACCCCCCCCCCCTCGAGGGATCTGAAATTTAACCATAGGGAAATTATTTACTATGCAATTACGCATTATGACTATCTACTAATTTATAAATTGGAAGGCATGTTCGAGAAAACTCGGACCGGTTTTTTTTCTCCTGGGGCGACCCCCGCCCCCCCCCCCTTTCGAGGGTATAACATGCGCTTAACCTCACTGATTTAGGCCTATTTATCAATTTTTTTCTCCGGGGAGATCCCCATGCCCCCCTTTCTCCTGGGTATAATTTGCGTAAAACCACATTAATTTGGGCCTATTTATCGATTTTTTTTCTCTGAGGGAGACCCCCGGGCCCCCCTTTCTCCTTCTTTCTTACTTCAGAAGTAAATGAGTAATCAAAATCTTGGGGTCCTAAAGCCCCCCCCCCCAGAAATTTTGGTAATTTACGCCAATGGGCCACTCTCTCGTGTTCCAAGTTCCGCATCTCATGTCTTATTGCGCGCACGCCTTTGTCTGTACTTAGCCGTGATTCTAGGCAAGGAGAAGCGAATGCTAAAGTGGATGCCAGGTCTAAGGCTTAACAGTCCTGGTGGGCTTCTTTATTGCCCTAGGCCTTAGGCCCGTTTTTTGTACTTTGGAAAACTGGTGCTCGTCCTCGATGTCAACCTACAAGTTTAGCTACGAGCCCCACCTATGCTTAACATATCCAGGAACACAGCCGGACAGATTTACCTTGTACATCCAAGCGAACCTGTCTGTGGGTACATTGCCTCCTTGAAATAGGCCCAATGCTTTGGCCGTCTCGAGCATTGGATCTCTGTATCCGTCAAACAGGAATTCCCTCACGCTCTTAGTCACTACCATGGACTGAGTTGCCCGAATACTGGCGGCAGCAACCAGTCGGGTTGCTTTCCAGCTTTGCTGTGTCATATAGGCTGCAGCCTGAAAAAAACCAGGCATGAGACAATTGGATATAGGCCAGCAAAAATGCAGTTATAATATTTTTGTTCGGTAGGTACCTACATTTGACACTGGGTTAACAGTTGTAACCAAATCGTCCAAAGATCCGTTTGTCAATTCAGGTACATGGTGCCAATTGCGAATTCTTGTGTACGACAATGTGCCATTTGAGTTCCAAATTAAGTCTTTTATCACAATTTCTTCTCTGAAAAATAACAATGGTTTCTATTTCAAACAATCAATCAAAATTTCATAACTACAATATTCCATTTATTAAAAAAAAAAAAAAACAATGTTTAAAGTTTATAGGCATGGGCAATTGTCAATAATAATTTTCTATAAAAATGTAAAACAACCACAAATTATCAGGTACTGCGGGCTTCATGTCCGGGTCAAAAAAGAAGGGCAGAGCGTTTAGCAACCTCGGAACCAGATAGTTCGGAGATTTCCGAAAGTTTTCCACCACAAGAAAGGGCACCAGGAAACGCTCTGCTCTTCTTAATGAATGTGCTATAGGGATTCGGATAGGGGGATTTTGCACAACTGCGGGCCCCGTTTAGTATTAACTTATTCTTGGGGTTAATGGTGAAGAAGTCTGCCCTTAGGGTGCCTCAAGTTAATTAACAGACGCACTCCCCCCGCCAGACTGAGTCTGGCTGATAGGGTTGCTTAAAGCAGAAATGCCGAGTACAGGCGTTGTAAAACAAACAAAAATAGACAATAACAAACGTTCCTCTACATTTAATTAGTCAGAATGGCGTTGTAGTCAGAATGGCGTAGAGGTAACGACTCGGACTATCATCCAGAAGGTGACTGGTTCGAGTCCCACCCGAATGCCAAAATTTTCTAGTGGTACAATTATTTATCTTCTGACTACCATGCTTCGGAGGGCATGTAAAGCCGGTGGTCCCGGCAGTCTTCCCTGACTGTCGATAGGTTAAACAGGAGGCTGTTGATGCAACCTGAAAACTCCTGTACCACGGGTAGTACCACCCCGACACGAATTTACTTTACATTTAATTAAACATGTGATGGGAAATAAAAAATATTTGCCTGTACCTGTAGGTGTAGGGACCCATTTCTATCAATATTGGCTTGATACTAGGATCCTTCAAGCTGCCCGGATTGGTCCAATTCCAAAAATAAAATTTTGTTAAAAGAGGCACTCTTGATTTAGTGAATGAGTCGAAGCTTTTGCTTTTTTCCGTGAGTATTAGTGCCTGTAATAAATAATAATATTATTTTATTTTCTTTGCACAATACAGTTTCACACCAATTACATTGTTCAAAAAGTCCAATATTTGGCATTACGAAGGGGCTATGTTTTGTACTTCTACCGTCAAACTATACTGTATATCGTTGGTTTACCGTGACTTGCATGATTGTGATTCTTGTTGTTACAGTTGTTTCCCACAATACACACTCACATCACAATCTCAATTTGTGGCGGAAATCGTTCTGCATTCTTTGGGCTTTAGAAAAGGTCTCAGCTTCGGAAAACCTGGAATTTGGCTCACTTGAACAAAAAGGTTGCCAACCACTGGTCTATGAGATGTCTGACAATATTGTATAAAAGCGTATACCGTACGCCATTGCACATAATTATTATTGTACGTACCTTATTAATTTCCCTTTCAACAAAGGGGCCCCATGTTAGGGCTAGCACTAACCCCAAAACAGTAGAAACCACTCCTGCAGTAAGAACTACCCCTTCTTTGGTCACCATGTTGTATATAATAACTTACACTACAAACTAGCATATGACAACTTCTGAGGTCCCACTCAACTAATAAATCATTGCCGACCTAGACCTATCAATATATGCATTTATTATTTGGTGCGTGCGTTAGTTGTATGGAAAAACCTGTAAAACCTGTTTTATGTTAAAGTTTTAGGTATATATTCCTATAAAACGCACGACACACTGAATAAAGGCAACTTTTTATAATAGGCCAACGATGATACAAAACCGAGAGGTTTGACTGCCTCTGCCATAAGTCCAATTTGCCAAGGATGATGCTTTGTGATAAGAGAGTACATGTCTTCAGTCAATTTCATGACTTTGTTTAGTGTCGCCTGTTTCTTGTGAACGTATTCCAAGCCAAACCAAGCTAATGTAAAAGCTTGGTGTATGAACTTATTGCTTTCCAATTTATACGAAGTATAAGGAAAGCTTTGTGATGGTCCAAATTCTCGATTCCGAGATTTCAACGGATTTACACGTTTTGAGGTCCCAGGAACCCAAAAAGTGGTTTTTACGAAATGTCGGTCTGTCTGTCTGTCGGTCTGTCGCTCTGTCTATCTGTGCGTCAATTTCCGGGCAAACTACTCGGTCGATTTAGATGAAATTCGGCATGTAGGTTCACAAAACTCATACCTCGGAACCGTTTTATTTTTATTTTGGGCTATCTCAATTTGGGGCGGTTTTATACTAAAAAAAACTCCAAAAAACGTCTAAAAAAATTATTTATCCAAAACGTCTCCAACGATTTCTTTTAAATTCACATATATTGTAGTCTTAAATAATGGTGACAAAATGCGGGGGGTCGCTTGCCCCTTGATAGTTTGCTTCTGGGGGTAAAAAAATAAAAATTACTAAATTTTAATGAAAAATGACTAAAAGATAATGTTTCTGTGAAACCATTCCATCGATTATTTCTACCTTCAGGCATGTTTTAGGTGTTAAATTGAGTAACTAAACCGGACAGATCGCTTACCCAAAAAACTATTTGGTTTTCTGCAAAAAAAAAAAAGGTTTTGAAAAAATGATAGAAAATTCACGGTTAAATGCATTGCGTGCCCTGCCATTATTGCTGTGTGGTAATTTGTTGGTCTGACCTATCTAGAATTTACCTCACCTCTAGTGACGTCAAGTGGTCAACCCCCCCCCCCCCCCGAGATGCCCGAAATTTAACTATAGGAAAATTGTTTACCATGAAATTACTCATTTTCTCTAGATACTACTTGATAAATTGGAAAGCATGTTCCAGTAGACTCGGACCTGTTCTATTTGGCACGGGATCGACGACTAACATGGTGGAGCCACGTTGAAAGAAGGCGGCCAGATTAGCTTATAAGGCGGATGAAACGTATCGAAGACGAGGACGGCCCAGGCTGACAGTCTATGCAAAAGTCCGCCAACACCTCAGAACCGTAGTTCTGAGCAACGGCAGTCGAAGCACAGAATCGCAAAAAGTGGAAAACAACATGCCGCGGGATGCATGCGGGATATAAGCGGGGAAAAAGTAAAGTAAGTATTTGGCACATTGAACATCTGCGGACATACTATGCTGTTTAATATTAACTCAATCAGCGGATAGCTGGGGCACTTCGTAAGAATGTCAGACGACCGAATGCCGAGCAAGATGTACAAAGCAAGCATGATAGGAAGACGACTGGCGGGATGTCCTCGAAAACACTAGAAGGATGAGTTGGAAACTGACCTTCGTGAGTTGGGAGTCCGTAGATGGTGGAGCCAGTGGAGGCCAGAAGAAGAAAAAGAATCAGCGGCCTACTGTCCGTTTAGTATTAACTTATTCATACAATCTATACAAAACAATTATGGCATTTCCATTCAAATATTATATATTATATTTTCAATCCGCAGATTAAGTTAATATTAAACGGCTTAGTGATGATGCTGATAGTGGAATAAACAATGCTGCCGTTTAAAATTTGGTACTATTAGTATTTTAGTTTCCGTTTCGTAGCCGTCAGCAGCAACTTGACTTCTGGATCCATTCGCCTCAGGACTTCAGCATTAGGGACACGATTTCTCCAGGATAAGCCGCAGCATTCGTCTGTGTGGCCACATTCATTTCATTTCAAAGGCACTGATTCTGTTCTACATAGCTTTTCGTGCCTCATCACATGGTCGAAGTATGTTAGTGTATGTTTCTTAACCGTCAGCAATGTGGTTTGGTTACTACACAATCCATCTCCGGCCTCTGCCGTTGCAAGAGCTTGATTATTACATGCGATCTGGTCTTGCCAGGGGGGGGGGGTGCACCAATTTCATGCATTTATACCTACTTCAGTGAAACCCTAACCCCACACTACCCTTATATTTCTTCTCCTAGACTATTGTGACATGGTTTACAACGATATGACCGTAGCACAAGCAACTCACCTCCACAGGTTTCAGAATAACTGCGTTAGGTTCGTAATGAATGTCAAGTCGTACAGAGACCACATATCTCCACTCCTGAACTCTCTGGCCTGGCTGAATCTCCAACGTCGGCGTCAACTTCACCAGACATGCCTGGTCTTCAAACTGCTTCATACCCAATCCCCATCCTACCTCTTCTCGTCCCTTACACCTCTTTCCTCGCGAGCCTATAATACTCGTGGGGACGACCTCCTTCTAACCCATCTCTCTCATTCCCGAATCTTCCACTCTTCATTTCTCATCTCTTCCTCTACACTATGGAACTCGATACCCATAGAAATTCGTGCCTCTCCTTCTCTCAACGTATTTAAAAACAAATATTACAAGTTTCTCCTTAGTCAGCAAACCACTGTCACCGGTTGATCAAGGCAAGGCTGCGTGTGAATGTGTGAGAAAATGTGTGTGTGAATGTACAGTAGATGGTAGCGAATGTGAATTAGTATGTCTGTTATCTTGAATGAAAGGTATGACTGATATTCTGTATGAATGTAGTTTATAAAATTATATTTCAATCAAACTATATCGTTGTTATGTACAGTTAGGTGTAAGAGAGGGCCATAGGCCTTAATCTCACTGTATCTATATATTTTTTTTTAAATAAACACTTTATTATTATTATTATTACCCTTTATACTGTCAGTTCGTTGTTCGGAGTCATTCATATTCAGTTGGCAGGCTACATATATACAATTTACACAGTTCAGGCAATAAATACAATTTAGCTATGGTACAAAAATGTATTCAAACGCATAATTACATATATTGATAGTAAGTGTATTTAAACACATACAGCAGGAACGATACATTTTTAGCTCAGAGGATCCCTTATGTATTTACAGCAGTTTTAAGGATTCCTTATTATTTACCTTTCCAGAATGGATTTTTAATTTCATGTAGCCTTATACGTACAGTAGGTCTACCTGTATGCATCTCATGTATTCTTAAATCAATATATATTTACAACGCAAGCACAAATAGTCGTATAAATATTATTCGGCTACTCATTGTTAAGGGAAAACCTATCAGTATAAAAAAATGCAATTTCAGAAGAAACATCAAATGAGCTATAAATTAGAAGAAATATTCCTATACATTTAGATATACATTATCCGAATGCCGCTAACACCAATGAGCCATAGTTAATGAACATGATATGCAGGGAAACAAATAACGGACACTGAGGATGACATCAAGTCGAAGGAATAGCTGTAGCCAATGGGTGTTATTGACGGCCCCATACAGCAGGGACGGATCCTTGGGGGGGGGGCGGTCGCCCCCCCCCCCGAGAAAAATAGCTTTATACTAGATAGAATGGACTTTTGAAGGAAATGAAGAGAAATTGTTACTCAAGTAAGGGAAACGCGATATTTTTCAGGTCACCGCCCCCTCCCCCCCGAAAACTTTTTCTGAAACCGTCCCTGCCATACAGTGTATCAAAATGAAGATGAACATATCTTCTGTTTCGAATTGCACTTCGATGTCAAACATCTCATTTTCAACATTCTCACATGTCCATTTTTAGCCGTTAATAAATTAGGCCTACCAGATGACATAAAATTTTTTACCAACTGCAAACAACTTGAAGGGTATTTAGGCCCTTTCCGACGAACGGACCTTATCCAGGCACTAGGTATGGGGGGAGTTTATTTCAAACGCTTATAGTGATGAGATAAGCTCTCCTCAAACTTGGTGGCTGCGTAAGTTTCTATGGTCGGAAACGGCGTTAGACAACCAATTTCTCTATGACAATACAGAATACTTATCCCGTATCCTAACTAATCTTACATGAATTAATGAATCCCATTGTTCTCTACGCTTGTTATGGCTTTGATTGATCCCAGGACCTTAACTCATCTATTGTACAACGTACTGTTACTGTAATCTATTTTTTTAAACACCCAATCAGCATTTTTTTTTCATATTTTTGCAGGACCCATCACGGGCAATGACTTTACGGGTCCAAATTGCAAATTGTAATATTTTATTTATTTATTTCATAACATCTCATTTAATGGCTCTATAAGATCCTGTGAAAATGGATTTTAATAAATAAATAAAAACGGTCTGTGGGGGTATCCTATTGTCACTTAAGACTGACACTATCTTGAATTCTCAGAAGAATATGTATATTCAAGGAATGCTTACGCATCTAAGAATATATATCAAGGGAGCTGTGTTTTAAACATTAGCATAATAACTGAGTATTCATTTGTACCGTAATTAGGAAAACTCATCCAACTACAATATGAATTGGAAATGGAAATTGGAAATAGAAGTTGGAAATATAAATTTGACACAGAAATAGAAAATGGAAATAGAAATTGGAAACATAAATTGAAAATAGAAATTGGAAATAGAAATAGGAAATATTAGCCTAATTAAAAATTAGTAGTAAATAGGCTACTAATAAGCAAAATTTAATTTTCTCCATTTTCATTTCTTATTTCTATTTAGCCCGCGTTTTCACATTTTTCTGCAGAGCAGTGAGTGCATACGTATGTATATTATACCTATAACTAGCCTAATAACAACAATATCATTGAACCTTCGGTGTCACAGTCTAGTGTCCCATTGCGAGACGTTGTCACCCATTGAGTGGTTAGCAGTGGCTTCTTTTTTGATTCCATTACTGCTGAGCATTGGCTCCCCTTGCTTAGCCAGCCCCCTGAACAGAAAGATTAGGTTTATCATGTGTCATATCAAAAAAATTATTGCTAAACCCTTGAAATGCTCATTTAGAATGCTATTAACAGTGAGTAAAGTAACGTAAGGAAAATTTATTTTTCTTATGTAAATGCTGCTTTTATTGAAAATTGGCGATCATCATGGCAATTTGGAGACTGCTGCTCTGAAAAGTGAAATCGTGCTCTTGCCAAACCAATGCCTTGCGCTTTTCAACTAAGATGTTCTTCTTCGTATACGGATTATAATTATATTATATTGCAGTATTATATGCTACATGTAACACTGACATTAAATTAACTTTGGTTGATGAGGTACCCTCCTCGTGATAACCGAAAATTAGAGAATATACAATAGAAGAACTGGGCTTTGCGGGATTTGAACTCACAATCTACGACTAACCGGGGATCGCTACCCGAGCGATAGTAGCACTTTTGGCCGCAGGATTTTGCTCTGGAGTTTTTGGGAATTTTCTCCGTGAATAGGAGGCTTGAAGCGGAGGAAATTAAGCTACCTAACTCTGGCAAGGGTGGATTTTATGGGGGGGGGGGGGGG
Source organism: Psococerastis gibbosa (assembly GCA_963971405.1). NCBI lineage: Eukaryota > Metazoa > Arthropoda > Insecta > Psocodea > Psocidae > Psococerastis > Psococerastis gibbosa. The sequence continues at coordinate 48,778,844 of OZ020485.1, forward strand.
GTCAGAGGGTCCGGTACATAGAATGCATAGGCTATGCTGATGACGTTCTGGCCATGGTCAGAGGGAAAAATGACAGTAAATTGTGCGAGCTCCTGCAGCACGTGGTTTACATTATTACTAAATGGTCCAGAATAGGTTCTTAAGGTATGCACGGCATCAAAATTTTAACATTTCGCTTCAAAGTCTCTCAAAAAGGCGGAAATTCCTTGACTTGCTTCTACTCTTCAAAATTGTCAGACATCATGTAGACTGTCAAGAAATTCTTGCAAATCTCCAGCTGCGCGTACCTTCTTCTTCTTCTTCTTTTTCCCCCTTAGTGCCGCGGGGGTCGCCTCGAACCCATTTCCTGAACTCGCCCCGGTCGGACGTTAACACCTTGAGCTCGGCCATTGTTTTCCCTCTTGCTCTGGCGAGTTGTTCGATCCTTTCCTCAAGAGTTGTCCTTGGTCTGCCGATGGGTCTTCTTCCTTGTGGCCTTGCTTCCGCCAACCTCCGCGGGTGATCCTGTTCTCGTCCATCCTTTGGACTGCACGTACCAACTTCTCGAAATCTTCGTCGAAACAGCCTCTTCCATATTCCGTTATCCACTACAAATTATAGATGCAATTCCACACTCCGCCGACTGCCTAGCTTCTACAACACGTTATCACAGTTGGACCTAACATTTGTCATAAATCGAAATAGCTTATCATCATATTTAAACATCTCATCCGCGTGCTGTTTGTTATAACACCTGAGTAGTTAACCGTATGCATATGATTTACTTATTTTTTACTTATTTCTTATTTATTTTTTACGTTGTCAACTATATGTATGTATGTTGTGACCTATTTGTAAAACAATTTTTAAGTAATTCTTCTGTGTAGTGTAGTTTTTTTCATTTATTTGTCATATTGACTTCGACTATATGTATTAGACTATATGTATTACATGTAACTTGCCCTGTTGTAATATAATATAATACTAGTATAATAATAATAATATAAAAACAGTAGGCCTCAAACTAAATGTGGCCGAAACATGTTCAGTTCCCTTCACTAATAGCTATCATTGAAGCAAATCCTCATTGAGGGCAAACCCATAGCACGGAAACGGCAAGTTAAGTATTTAGGAGTAACCCTGGATACTAAACTGAATTACAAGAAGCATGTAGGCCTAGAAGACATAGTGTTTAAAGCCGAACGGTCTATTATGTTTTTCGAGGAAGTGATGTAGACACATTGTTGTAGGGGGTACAATAGGCCCAATAGGCTTAAGTGCACATAGGTAACATGCTGTACCCCAATAAAAAAAATATAAAAAACGGGGTTTCGTCTTGACCGCTGTCCAGCGGTAGATTTTCGAGTCGCTACACTACGCTACGGAAGCGAATAATATCCGGGCTATAGCCAAGCAAACACAGGACTTAGTCCAGAGTCTGAAACAGCTATTAGAGCTAAGAAAAGATATAACTAGAATTAAAAGAACACAAAAGGAGAAGAATCGAGTTACTATCGCCACCCAAAGGCTGTGCATTGAGGGCTAGGTCGACGGTACTTACTTGCTTATCTGAAGTCGCTTCGTTCTGCAAAAACACCGGGAAATGGTGACCCATGAAATGAGGCAGACTCCTATCGTTAGGACTGTAACTGAGACTATGAGACCTATGAAGGGTAGCTGCAGAAGAAGGTTGATAGTTTGGACAGTGTCGTCAGTTATGTCAGCGGTCTGCTCAAACCAGATGACAGGGAAGTACGTCTTCTTCACATCTTTGTACAAACTGAAATAAAATAAGGACGATATTTGTTAAAGCATTCACCGTGTCATAACCGATTTAGCAAGGTGTTGATTATATCGGTGTTGCTCTTTATGCCGTTGCATACGTTAATGGTTAATGCCGTTTACTAAGGGCTGACTATTACAAATACCCCTGTCTTGGTTAATAATAATAAAAATACGAGTATGCTATCTGTTATGTCGGCTGATTTGCTCAAACCAGGTGGAACGGGAAGTACCTACGTCTTCTTAAATATTTTTGTACAAACGGAATAAAAATAATGTTTAAGGTTAAATCATAAAGTTTTCATTATTCACTGTTACTCGTAACTGTCAACTGAAAAAATAAGGTCAACTGTAAAAGCATTGGGTGTTGCTATTCAAGGTTTAAAAACGATTTCATTGGGAAACATAGCGTTGTCTTCTATGGTGTTTTTCTTTACAGAGATATTTGATGACCAGCGATAACTGGGAACTTTTATTCACAGTTGTTTACATCAGATAATCAAATCGCATGTGATAAGTCCCTTTGTAGTGATAAAATAACCTGCTCCCAGTGCCAGAACGCTTTTCATTTTGAGTGTGCTGAAGGCAAAAAAAGAATCTTCTCTAAGAGGCCTGAGTAAGTGCAGGATCAGTGGCTTTGTGTACAGTGCCGTATACCTAAATCTAAAGCTGGTAAAGCCCTCTACTCTCCTAGCTGCGATATAGTGCCGCTGCCGGATCTATCCCTTGTTATGGGGAGGTGAAAAGCCTCATGCAGCAGATGAGGGCCGACTGGAAGGAGATGTTGGACGGCATGAGGAAAGACTGGAAGGCTGAGTTGGGGGCCATTAATGCTCGTGTAGATGAATTGATGGCATCGCAGGAATTCATATCCAAGCAGTATGACGAGATGTCAAAAAGTATACAGCACTCGGAGGAGTAGAGAAACGCGTCACAGTGCTGGAATCGATGGTTAAGCAGCGCGGCAGGCAAATAATCGTTAATGAGCAGTACCTACGGAGGCGTCAACTGGAGATACTTGGCGTCCCAGAAGTGGAAAAGGAAAATCTTGAAACAATGATTGTGGGTATAGCGGCTCAAGCTGGCATAAAAATTAACACCTCAGATATCGACGCTGTGCATTGCATACCTTCGCGCACCACCATACCTAAACCTGTTATAGTAGAATTCAACAGCCGTCAAGTCAGGAATATTATTCTCTATTCGAAGAACAAGAAACTTTTCCAGGACGGGAGAGGAAATAATGTGTGGGTTTTCGAGTCAATCTCCCCATCATACTTCAAAAATCTTCTTTCGAAGTCAAAAGAACTCGCCAAACAAAAAAATTACAAATTGACATGGTACAGGAACAACCGAATTTTGTTGAAGAAAACTCTGGATTCGAATTCCGTGATCTCTGTATTCAATGAGGATGACTTGGTGAAAATTGTGTAAGTGTGAAGTTGGACTAGTTATGTTAATCTTCTCTGCAGTTTATGGACGATCCCTCGATAACTAGCACCATGTCAATCTTATGGCGTGTCCTTTTAAATACAGCAGCAATGTCAAAAACTTGTCGGTATATAGTCTAAACATTAGATCGATCAGAGCTAATTTAAATGAATTAATTGCTATATTTAATGTCTGGAATCATTGGCCTGATGTTATTGTATTAAGTGAAATTTGGATTTTTGATGCGGAAATTAATATTTACAAATGAAATGGTACAATCATTTTAGTTCTTGTAACGAGTCGTATCGTAGCGGGGGTGTCATAATTTACGTAAAAGAAAGTCTTAAAGCTAAGCCGATAAAGCCAACATTTAAAACAGCTGATATGTAATGCTGTGTTTTATTTATTTCTATTTCTTTTTTTTAGTGATACTGTGGGGACGACCTCCTTGTAACCCATCTCTCTCATTCCCGAATCTTCCACTCTTCATTTCTCATCTCTTCCTCTACACTATGGAACTCGATACCCATAGAAATTCGTGCCTCTCCTTCTCTCAACGTATTTAAAAACAAATATTACAAGTTTCTCCTTAGTCAGCAAACCACTGTCACCGGTTGATCAAGGCAAGGCTGCGTGTGAATGTGTGTGTGAATGTACAGTAGATGGTAGCGAATGTGAATTAGTATGTCTGTTATCTTGAATGAAATGTATGACTGATATTCTGTATGAATGTAGTTTATAAAATTATATTTCAATCAAACTATATCGTTGTTTTGTACAGTTAGGTGTAAGAGAGGGCCATAGGCCTTAATCTCACTGTATCTATATATTTTTTTTAAATAAAGACTTTATTATTATTACGGTGATTCTCTTTCAGCTATGTAGGCCTATAGCTGTTGTGACTACTGCTGATCTGTGTAATGTAAATTTTTTTTCAATACACATACTGTATATTATTAAATGGACCGTTGCTTAATAAACATACAGTGTTGATATTTAAAGTCTCAAAAATGATTTAGTAGGGAAACATGTAGTGTTGTTTGCTATGGGAATGATTCTGTCGGTGTTGATTATTTCGGTGTTGATTATTTCGGTGTTGTTTTTACGGTATTGATCACTGCAGGAAATCCTGTCTTGATTAAAAAGCATTTATTGTCTGCTATGTCGGAGGCTTGCTCATACCAGTTGACCAGAAAGTACGTTTTCTCCACATTTTTGTTCTTAGACTGAAGAACATAAGGTTGATGGTTGAACACATAGGGTGTTGATATTCACTGTATCAAGAAAGAGAAACATAGTGTTTTGTAAAATCCGCCCCCACCCGGAGACTAAGTAAGCCTAATGCTGATGTAGATGATGTGTGTGTTCAAAGATTTTTCCTCTTTTAAATCCTCGTCCTAGTAGACTATACAATACGTGTGCGTCATAAAAAAATATATATATATATGTGAATATGATGTCTAATTAGTATGATGTTCAAATGCATTAAATTAATGATGCGTATCACCGGCTGCAATGAGGAAAACAGCAGTCACTTTTAAGGAAATAGTCTAATGGAATGAGGAACGTGCCCACATGGGCATTCTGCTTTTTATTATTTCACTTTGTTTTGTTTGTTTGTTTCACAAGTTTGTCCACTTGTTTGTCCGCATGTGACTGTTATATATGAGTATGACATGATACTAGTCTACCTATTTACGGAAGTTAGAGTGTTTCCTAAAATCGATATACATACATACATCTATATAGCAATTTGAACGGAGGGTGGTTTTAGGCTGAGTGGGTCATAAAATGAAAAGTTGTGAAGAAATTTTTCCGGAAGTCGAACATTAGTCGCCGTCTCAACAGGTAGTTGAATCTCCCTAAAAAAGGGTGGTTCGAATAAATCCTAGCCTATATTATATTTGAAATCAGATGATCCTTGATTCGAATCCTGAGGACTGCTAGTGTCGGCGGTTCTTGAATCTCACGGAAGATTGAGTACCAGAGTAAAATAGGGGAAACCAAAACGAATGACAGGAACATATGCGTATTGTACCCGGGACGAATAGGTGAAAATTATCCTAATTTTTAATTAAGGGTAGGCCTACTTACGAAATATCATTGTATGGTTGGACTAGAATATTAATTTGAAACCTTGCAGCAACTTTGTATGTGATTCCCCACGTCTGAAAATGATAAATACAACAGTATATTAGTAAGTGAAATAGCTTATTTCAAGAATACATTTGAAGAAAGTCCGATGAAGTGTGCAGTCTTTCTAACAAATACCATGATGGGACAGCCAGTCGCAACCAAGAATGATTGCTGCCATCTATCCGGCAAAATTCTAGTTTGTTTGTTATCGACTCTATTCATCACTCAACTCATCAAATTTAAAAAAAATTAGGTGTCCAATGTTTTAAATAAACTTTCTCTTGCCTGTCAAATGCTTGTACCTACTTTTTAAAATTCGCCATTCTCAAGAATCCCGGTACGCGGCAGCCCCTTCAAGTCAGTGAGGACGTCATTTTTAATATTTCCTTAAGAATTGAAAAACAGTGCTTCCCTATATTCTCCATTATTGGCTATAGCGTGTTTCGGTTAAGTTAAGATTAAGTGATTTGTGGTACTCCAGACCCACCCTGACCTGAATTTCATTGACTGTAGAATAGGTAAATCGACTAAATACACCACAACAGCAATTTAATTCTAGTTGTTTGCTCTGTTAGTGAAAATGGGAAACTGCAGTAACATCTTCATAGGCTATGTGACCAATCGTGCACATGTATAATATACTGTAAATAAGGAACAAATTTAGGCTCGGTGCACAAAGAAGGCAGATTCGGCAGTTACGAAGCAGAACTGCTGGGCGATGGTTGACCAACCCATTTGCTGCAGCAGATACGCTGCGTAATTGCCTCACTTGTGCACTGGTACTAAATAAGCAAACGCACCGGTTCCATGATAATCTTAACACCGTGCAGTTCTGGATCTGGCTTCATCCCTACCACCGCATCCCTCAACTCAGAGTCAGCCATGTAGAAGTGCGGGAATGAGACGAAGGCAGGGGCGCCATGTCTGCAGGAGCTGACGTTGAGGGCGCCGGGAGGGGCGCACTCGCCCCCACAGTAGCACGAGTGCTCCGGGACCTCATCGCCGTTATCGAAGAGCGTGGACCGCGCCTCGTACTGGTAGAGCGGCGTCCCGTATAGGTTCATCTCTTTCGTGAAGTGAAATGTGACGGGCCTGAAAATATTAAGGTGTAAGTAGTAATTATTATTTTTAATGACTTTTTATGGACTCAGGCCTATTGGTCCCTTGTCCAATGGCAACGACCCCATGGATTTCGGACATTATTTGTATTGTTTCCGTATGAACTTTTGGCCATTGGCAAACTGGTATAAGTTCTCCATGTCAACCTACACAAGCTGCAAGCGAAACTGGAGAAGCTGAGACAAGCTTACAATTGACGCAATGAAACAAGTGTAAACATGATAATCTAGATGTACTATATATTTTTTTTCATTTTTTAAATGTTTATCGCATACAAACAATATTTACGTTTCGTTACGTTTCAACCGTAACTTCCTGCCCATACCTGCAAAGATCAGGAGAAAATAACTCGATGATGTCATTTTTTGTTCTTTTTGGTGGAAAAAACTCCCCGCCAGAGCCCCTCACTTCGCCACACTCATCAGCAAAGTAAGGGGTGTGGTTTTGAAAGTTCCAATTTCGGATTTTGCCGAAAGACTGCATGCCGTTCGTGCCTGTCTCTACGTTGAAATAGCCGTCCACTATTGAAGAGCCGTTTCTCTGAAAAAAAAAAAAAAAAAAAAACATACAGCTCAAATTCTTATCAACTCCAGTCTTGTGCCTCCAATTTTATATTACATAACTTATATACTAATAGTATGAAAAACAGGGCAACCCTTAACATTTTGGCGATTAAGCTCAAAAGACACCTATACCTTAATTAAAACACGTACACCCCAAACCATTACATATACATAACTAACCTAACTACTATCATAATCTAACCTAACTAACAATATTAATACGAGTACCTATATCATAAACTAGCAATTTACAATAATTGACTAATGAAACTCCCTGTAACTAAGTCACACACGGCAAATGCCCGTGGATATAGAAGAAAATTAAGATGGTTTTTTTTTTTGTAAACGTCTAGAAATACAATACTATACTAGCTCTTGCGTCACCCGAAAAGAATACAATCATCCAAGTGCCAGCCATAAGAAGTTTCACTATAAAAAAGTAATTCTCTTCGCCGCTGATACTGCAAAATACAAAGGCTCCAAATGTCCAAAATTGCTGTTTACAGGTTAATACACCAAGGTGACCAGAACAGATTAATACGCCTTGAAGCAAACAACGGTCGCTTTTCAACAGCCAATAGGAAGGAAGCAATGAATAATGAAAAATTAACTTTTTTTTTGCTCCTGAAAAGTAAGATTTTTCACATGTGACGAATGTGGTAGGTACCTACATCGTAAAACCAGCCGAACCTATCGAAGGTTGTCTGCTGCGCAAGCTTGGCTGTATCCAGCAACGTGCTCTTGTATCCTTCGAACAGCAGCTCTCGCACTGATTTTGTAATAAACATGCCCTGCGTATACATCGCCATGTTCAAGCCCATTCGTGTGAAACTATAGTCTTGTCGTGTTATATAGGCTGCTGACTGCAAATTAATTAAAAAATATAGATATTACATAGTAGTTTTTATTTTTCCTCCCAAAATCCGATTCTATCTAGTATCAAGCCATTTCATTTCGGGGGGGGGGGGGGGTTGAACCCCATGAACCCCCCTTGGCTACGGCCTTGGTGCTCTAGAATCATAATCTGGATCCCGGTTCTGGCTGAGACCGCATTAAAACCTCGTACCTTGAAAGCGAGCCAATCACAAACTGAGTTCTTGGGAGCGAGCCTATCAGAGACCAAAGTGTAGCTTCGCTACATTTCAACCACGGTGAAACTGCCCGGACATTTTTTTTTACTTTACCAATTAGTAGGAGCTATGCATGTCTCCTTTAAACTCAACCAGAACCCCCTGCTTTGCATGCTTCCCAAAACGTGGCGAAGAGAAGTATATATATATAATATTTAGCATTCTAATCCTGTACTGTACCGTCCATAAATACGTCATACATACAATATTTTGAATTTCTTTATACCTTAGCCACAACGTTGATGGTGGTCACCATGTCGTCCAGGGAGCCGTTGGACATTTCAGGTACGTAGAACCATGTACGCTTTCTTCTATAAGACACTGTACCATTCTTGTTCCATACGATGTCTATTTTTTCAGTTATCTCTCTAGAAAAAAGGAGAAAGTAAATACTGCCCATTTTTGGCTATGCAACTGACCCTATTTTTTTCATTCCAGCGCTACTGCTCGGTGTGAGCTTGGTCTTAACTCGCCACTAGTGATGTAGAGGCAAATTTGGTATGTTTTTTGTTGTTGTTCGCGCTTCATCAACGTTCTACTCTTCTGACGTATTAACTTATTAATTTTTATGATTACTTAGGATCCTGGGGGGGGGGGCGAGGGAACGACAAGCCTGGTCCCCTATTTTCCGCCCATCTCGTTGTCTGCCATATAGCCTAGTTGGCTTATGGGCGGCGGGTGCATAACCCTTTTGTGTAGCGGGTACAAAATTGAAAAGTATCCAATAAAGTTCTTTAGGAATACATGATGTAGTAGTAGTGTTCGTCGGGTTAAAAACGACTTAGGCCTCATATTTCGGCCCATAGAGTGACCCCGACTTGACTGTCCTGACAGTGGACCTCCTGATTATAGTGGATTCCGAACCACTTGGGAAACACAGTGAAGTCACACGATTAGTTCGGAGGTGACCAGGACAAGTCCTACCATGCTTCCCTACCGGCACTGTGCACACGACCAAGTTATCTGCAGCTTTGAACCTGCTCTGGTCCGCTGGATTCAACTTGGTATGGCGGCCGGCCCAATACATGATGTAAGAAGACTTACTTGTATACATATGGACCCATTTCCGTCAAGTTCGGCTTATCATCTGGACTTCGGAGATCACTAGGGTTTGTACAATTCCAGAAGTAGAACTTAATGTAAACGGGAATTCTTGTTTTCACAAAAGCCTCATACGTTTTGCTTTTATCGGTGAGTATAAATTCCTGCAATCAAAATATTATGATTTTAAGGCTGAGTGCGTAAAAAAAATTCACATCGTAAAGCATATTATATAGGGCGTCTTAACAAGAATACCCTTGAATCACCTTATATGGCGTTCAGCAAGTAAGATATATTTCAATTAGCCAAGAAGAAATCATTTTGATTGGTTAAAGTTTTTGCGTTCCTATTTATACGAAGTATAAGGAAAGCTTTGTGACGGTCGAAATTTTCGATTTCGGGATTTCATTGGATTTACACGTTTTGAGGTACCAGGAACCCAAAAAAGTAGTTTTTACGAAATGTCTATCTGTCTGTTCGTCGATTTGCTGACAACCTGTTCGGTGGATTTTAATGAAATTTTGGCAAGCTGGTTTATAAAAAACATACGTCGTAGGCCTCAAAAAGCTAAAAAAAAACGGCTAAAAACATTATTTCTCTAAAATGGTTCCAACGATTTTCTTTAAATGCCACTTTTTTGTAGTTGTCATTAATATTAACATTGCCCTTTGTTCCTTCTGGGGGCAAAAAAAAAATAAATTTTCATGAAAAATGACTAAAAAAACCATTTTTTGGGGGAACGCTCCTATCGATGCTTTCTACCTTCATGTATGTTTTAGGTGTTAAATAGAGCAACAAAAACCGAATAGGTCGCTTTCCCGAACAAAGTGTCGCTTTTGAAAGAAATTATTCCTTCTTTGCTGACCATATCGTACCTGCAGCTCTATACAGACATTCCTATGCAGTACATACATACCTTAGTAATTTGAGATTCAACGAAACTGTCCCATGTCAGCAACAGGAAGGTTCCAGCAGCAATGCACATGAGGCCTGCGGCGAGGAGCACACCTTCTTTGCTGAACATATCGTAAGGCAGCAGTGGGCAGCGACCTGAAGGCAACTGTGGAAACCCCTTGTTACGCCTGCAGAAAAAGCAAGACATATGGGGCAGACCGTGGTAAAGTGGTAAGTATCAGGGTAAGTATACTCCAATAAAGCCTTGCATAATACCTACCACCGTTTGAAATCATACCCTTTCCAGGGTGGCCAAAATGTAACCGGTACGAGTGAAACCGGACATGTTTTCCTATTTATGAATTATTATAAGGTACAGAGATAGAAAATATAAGCAATAATGTCAGGGTAACTAATGTATTGGGGCATAAGTTATCCGTAATATTTTCCAAAACTACATTTTTATTCAAAATTTACACTTTGTTTAGGAAAGCAACGTCTTCAGTTTTGGTATGGTGTTAACCATACCTGAAGTTAGAAAGCATCGAGAGGAATGTTCGGCAGAAAAATTATTTATTGATCATTTTTCATGAAAATTGAATCTTTTTTATTTTTTTGCCCCCAGAGGGAAACTATAAAGGGGCCGACCTGTTGTATTATGTTTAAATTTATAACAACTACAATATGTATGAATTTAAAGAAAATCATTGGAGCCGTTTTTGAGAAATAATTTGTTTAGCCGTATTTTGGAGTTTTTTGGGGGTAGAATTCCCCAAAATTGAAAGAGTCCAAAATAAAAATAAAATGGTCCTGAGGCATAATTTTTGTGAACCTACATGCCAAATTTCAAAACAATCCACCGAGTAATTTGCCCGCAAATTGACGAACAGACCTGACTGACAGACAGACATTTCGGGGTCCTGGGACCTCAAAACGTGTAAATCCACTGAAATCCCGAAATGGAAATTTTCGACCATCACAAAGTTTTCCTACGTATGAAAGCAATAAGAAAAACCTAATAAATATTGTTGAACGTAAGTATTCACGAAAATAAATAAATATTTAAATAAATAAATAAATAAATAAGGACTTTTTATTGTTTTTATTACTAAGCCAACTTAGCGGAGTTAGGGCTAAAAAGCCCTCTCTTACACTCAACTAGAAACCATCGTTAGGTTGACATCGAATACGTATGCATAGGCACCAGTTTGTCAATGGCCCAAAAAATTCATACAGAAACAAAACAAAATATAATGTCCGAAACCCATGAGGTCAGTGGCATTAGACTGGGGACCTATGGGCCACTGTAAGGCCTATAGGTCCAAAAAAATACGATAAGTGCTACGAAACCTACTCTAGGAACTAAAGAGACCGACCCAAGACGGGGATAAAATAATGGAATAGAAGACAGTAAGATCGTTAGGTTGCGACCAATATAAACTATAACGAGAATAACGATTAACGGGGGATGACTCGTAGGCCTATATGTATTTGGTAAAGTCATGATTTTGCCTGTTTCATTGCGTAAATGGGATACGCTTGTCTCAACTTGTCTATTATCACTTGTAGCCGGTGTAGGTTGACATCGAGAACGTATAGGCACCAGTTTGTCAATGGCCCAAAAAATTCATACAGAAACAACATCGATAACGTATAGGTACCAGTTTGCCAATGGCCAAAAATTCATACAGAAACAATACAAATAATATCCGAAATACATGGGGTCGTTGGCATGGGGACCTATGTATGGGCCACTATAATAATGAAATAATAACAGAGTTCTTCTGTACTTTGCTACTCACCAATTATCTCTAACCTACCCCTGGTCCTTCAAATTTATAAAACACACTTTGATTTGGGTAATCCACGGCATTGACTGACACATGGTCGGACATCGTCATCCGATCATGTAAGACTTCTTACAGGGGTGACACAAATTGACACAAAATTCAGACTAATCAAGGAAGTAAATAAATTTCTAGATAAGATTATCTGACTATCCATACAGTTTCAAAAGTGTAGACAAAGTATCATACACTATTATTGATAATACAATTTGGAATGGGTATGCACATTTAACAATACTCTGGGCTGTGAAAGTGTGTTAGCTCAAACGAGATAATGTAGATATAAGTATTATAAAAGATCTTATCTGTTAGATAGCATTTGATAGCCGATCATATTCCGTCTTAAATCGCAAATAAAACATTCCTCAGGCGATTTAAAATAGAAAATGCCTTGTTAGGTAGGACAACCATCAAGTGTTCAGGGGTGTTCCTTAACACTTAACAACTGATAGATAAATGCATTTTACATATCACAAAGCCTGAGGTTTGGGGGAAATTAAAAAAAAAATGAGGACACCCACACCTACAGCACGAGGCAAAGGGGAGCCCTTTTAAAGCCAGCACCACACACAGCCAAGTGTGAGCGACTGGATCTTATGCTACCAAGGCCGTAGCCAGGATTTTTTTTCGGGGGGGGGGGGGGGGTTCAGTGTGTGTTAATTTGTAATTAGGAACCGTAAGGAAACCACGTCCTGTTTGCCTAGTGCTTATGTTATTAGCAGAAATTCTGTCACCTTGAAAGTTACTCAAGTTACTTACAACCATTGTTAGTAAAATTTTCTTGTACAATAGTTCAAATGACAAAATTCCTAACTCATTAAAAATTATCCTCGTACTAACATTGTACCCTGTTTTATTGAGCATCCTCATGGCAAATTTTTGGCAAGTAACAATTTTTGATGTTGTTAACGATTAGAATACTTGGGCAGAAACAATTTGTCATTACATTGGTGCATTGGTCATGTTTGAATGATAACAATTAAAGAAATGGCATTTAATTTCATTCGTATTCGAAATACTAGACACTTTATAAGGTGAATAATTTTAAGAATATTCGATAATGTTAGTTTTTTTTCCAATTTATTATAAGCTGGTGTTCTGTAATCCACTTCATGACTCTTTTTTATAGAATCAAGCAAGTAGCACTGTAGCAATGATGCATTTGAAACAGAACAAATTATTGCACAATCAACCGCAAAACTTAAAAATGACTATTATTTTTTAATTTCAAGTTGCTTAACCCATTAATAAATATAAGGAAAAATAATGGAGCCATCCCAGAACCCTGCAAAATTCCATATTTTAGGGGTCTTTTATCACTTAAATACTGATGATGAACTTTTGTAATCTGTACTCTATTTAATAAATAGGATTTAATCCACATTAATGGTTTGCCTCTTATGCCTGCAGTCGCAATTTTTTTTTTATCAGTAGATCTCTACTAATAACATCGAAACACTTGCTTAAATCAATGTGGCAAGCAGCAACTTTTTCGCCTTTATCAAGTCCCAAAATCACAGGAGTCAAGTAATTGTAAATAGCTTTATCGGTACCTGATTTTGGGCGGTATGCATACTGATTGGGTGTCAAAAAATTTACTGTTGCTAAATAGCCTAATGCAATAATGCATAAATGATGCAATAATACAAGAAATAGGTACGCGTCAGGTGTATAGATAAATAAATAAATGTACAGTAGGTATGTATGTAAGTTTTCGTCACATAAAAAGGTTGCGGATTTAGGTTTCACTTAAATAATAAATTCTTTTTCTATGGCGGATAGGGTTAAGTGTTGGGGATGACTGGCGTGCTTTAATTTCTGTCTGTCGGCAAAAGGTGGCCTTGCAACGAAGGCTACCTAATTTCATGACGGATATATTATACGGTGGTTTAGTCGTGCCTGTGTCCTTGGCCATGACCTTCGTTTGGCCTGAACCCACTTGGGACTGAAGAGAACATGCAGAGTCAGCTAAAATAAATTAGGTTCTCGTCAGGTTTCATTGAATTAATACATAGTTGCAGCTTCTCTAAACCCCACATATACACCTTTCCGGTGAACTTCAATTAACTGGAACATAGACCGGTCTTACTTGACATGATCATACCAAAAGAGTGTGTAAAAAGGTTTTGTACTCCTTACACGCCCTGCAGCGCCTAAAATTTTTACTGCCTGTTGCTATAAAGCGAAATCTGATCCAATCATTAATATTTCCTATATTCGACTATGTTGATTTGATTTACAGTACTTGTAATGAAGTTGATGCTAGGCACCTCCAATATGCTCAGAACTCATGCATGCGGTTCACTTACAATGTGAAACGGCGGGATCACATATATCCCCATTCTACCACAGGGCTCAGTGGCTAAAATTAGGTGAAAGAAGAACTTTGCACTCACTATTATTACTACCTATATAAGGTATTGAATAGTGCAGCTCCTTCATGTCTCTATGATTGCCAAAAGCCATTGAATTCCCATAGAAATGGACTTGTAATGCGAATACCCCGACGTAACACAGCTTTATATGGTAGTTCTTGTTTTGTAAATGTCTGCCGCCAGCGGAACTCCCTAGATAAGGAAATTAGACCGCAGCCAAAGATTCGTGGGTTCAAAAGCCAGTTACTGAAAAAATTGCTAGGAACAAAATAGCTTTAGAATACGATTACTGTCTAGGCTTATAGGTATTTACTGTATGTCTTCTTACAACCACGTTTACAATAAGTTCTTTTTATGCATTGTTAGAATAAGATTGTTTAAGTTAAGCGTATGTATTTTGGATATTGTATTGTTTTTGGACGTGGGTTAGGCAGAAAAAGACTTTCTAGTCTTAAGTCTCGCCCCGTAAATATAAGACGATTATTATTATTATTATTATTATTATAAAATTAAGGTATGAGACTCAACACAAAAGAGCATTTTCCCGCTGGTCCTGGGTTCACCTCAGGGACGGATTCAGCCAATTAGGGGGGGGGGGGGTAAAGAAGTGCACAGCGTTCGCAGGGGGACATGGTGGGACATGATCAAGGGCGGATTTGCCTCCAATTTAGGAGGGGAGGGGGTGTCAGCGGGCAGATTCAGTGGATTATAACATTAAAAAACATTATTATTTTTAATTCCCACTATAAACCCATTTTTATCTAGTGTAAGCTCATTTTATTTGGGGTTAATAAATATACTCAATCCCCCGTCAGACTGGCAGGGTTTCCTATAGCTTGAAATGCTGAAAAACAGGCGTTGGAAAAACGAAACAACCCTCTTTCTAACACAGATTGGCCACAATTTTAGCATTTGAATTTCACAAAACAGGAGTTGAAAAACTGTGGCCAATGAAGTATAGGCTACATGTCAATGTAGAGGAGCATTTCTGTTAATTTGACGGGTATTTTAAGATTTTAAGATTGATATTTCGATATTTATTATAGCCTAGTGTGGTACTCTTATTTGCTGTTAACTGCTGTTTCTGGAAGCCCATTTTGTATTTTGGCCAGCCATTGCCAGCAGTAAGACCCCCAGTGATAACCCCTGAAGGATAACAGCTTGGTCTTGACCAGTACAATTCCGACGAGACGTAATATACTATTATAAGAAATTAAATTATGATTATTATGTGAACATAATTCTTTGTCATTAAAGTATATACTGTATAGCCCATTAGCTTGCCATGCTTACTGACTTACATCGAATACCCACTAACCACGTACCCTCTGAACGGTAGGTAAAGGTAGTAATATTCTTATAGGCAAAAAGATACATTATAAGTTGACCTCTCACTAATTGGTTTTGCTCCCCTTAAAAGACAGGTGAGAAAATGAAGAGCAAGCAGCCACGTCCAAAGGATGGATGATGAGAATAGGACCACCCGGAGGTTGGTAGAAGCAAGGCCACAAGGTAGAAGACCCATCGGCAGCGCAAGGACAACGGACAAATGAAAGAATTGAACAACTTGCGGGAGCAAGAGGGAAAACAATGGTCGAGCTCAAGACGCTAGCGTCGGACCGGGGCGAGTTCAACAAATGGGTATGGGGCAACCTCCTCATGCTGCGCACTAAGAGCACAGAGAAAGAAGAGGAAGAAGAAGAAGAACAGATGAAACATTGAGGGTCAGGGTGGAACTTCTTGCAACATTTCAAAAAAGGTTATTATCCTCTACTCTCCATGTGCTTGCAGCACGGGCAATTTCATGTGTAGAAGTGACAGTTCACGCTTACGCCGTAGCTCTACAACCCTGAAGGGTTCGAGCTGGGTCGACAAGACGGCAACATTTCCCCGTGCTGCCCAGGCCTAGGCTTGGCATTCCATCCTCTTTTTTTATATATATTTTTTTATATTTTTTATAAAAGATTAATCGCATACAAACAATTTAATGAATGTATCCGATTGACCTCTTCAGTCGCCTCTGTAGGTTAGTACCTGTGTTGAGTTACGACACGTCTCCTATCGCATGGCGTGTAAAGAAAGTGCATGCACGTTACCACCTGGCCATCGAAGTCGATATTCCCAGCTGCCTGAGATCTACGCCCACTCCATCCACCTAACGCTGTCTCGGCCTTCCCACTCAGCGGCGTCCTTCTGGCTTCTGTGACCTGACCTTCTTTGCCACTCTCCTGTTGGGCATCCTCATCCTCCTCTGCTCACCGAGCCTGCATCTTTTCTAATCAGCTATTTGTGCCTACGTTTAAACGCTATCGGCATAAATGGTTATCGGCTTATGGTTATCGGCGTACAGTTAGACTTGACTTACTTGACTTAGGGTGGCGCTAACAGCCCATGGGGACTTTTGGCCGCACGTACTATGCCTCTCCATTCCGCTCGATCACAAGCCACCGTCCGCCACGTTTCTGGGTGCAAGCCCATTTTTTGGACGTCATCCGCCATCTGGTCCTGGTACCTCTTCCTTGGCCTTCCCAGGGGTCTGGGTTCGGTCAAGTGAGCCTCCCATAGGAGGGGTCCATTCTCCCTACATGACCTATCCATTGGAGTCGCTGCCCCCTGAGACGGTCCAAGACACTAGCTGATTTGTATAGAGCGTGAATTTCTGCGTTGGTTCTAGCTCTGTAGTTGCCGTCCTCAATGATCCCACCAAAAATCCGCCTGAGCATCTTGTTCTGGAACACTCGCAGTGCGTCGCATTCCCTGGATGTTAGCGTCCAAGCTTCCGCGCCATACAGCAGAACCGGTAGTACGAGGGTTTTATACAGCCGAGTTTTGGTGGTCCATGATAGAAGCCTGGAGTTGAAAAGGGGTCTCGTTTGAAAGTAAGCCACAGTTACAGTTAGGCGCCATCTAATATATGCTGTGGTCATGAGACGAATGGAAACTAAATTCGAGCTGCTACTGACGGTTAAGAATCATAAAATAACATACTTTGGCCATGTGATGAGAAACGAAATGCATCATCTACTGAATGTAATAATCCATGGGAACAAAGAAGGACTAAGGGCTCCCAGCAGATGAAGAACGTCCTGGGTTAAAAACCGTGGTCCGTGGTTCGGCAAGAGCTCGACTTCACTTTTGAGAGCAGCAGTCTCCAAGGTACAAATTGCAATGATGATAGATGAGGCATGTAAAGAAGACGGTCTCAACTTGTCCGTTATGACTTATAGCCGTTATGGGTTGACATTGAAGAGGTGTAGGCCTACCTGTTTGCTAATGGTCTAAATTTACACAAGAACAATATTCATAACGTCCAACAAATTTGAGGAGGTCGTTGGCAGGGCAAAGTTCAATGGGGCTCTGTAAGGACCCGTTTATAGCAGGTGGTTGCGGGAGCGGGTCAGGCGTAAAATAAACATAGGATACCTTGAGCAAAGTGTTTCCTTCTTATAAATCTAGTAATACTTTTCTTAAAAAGAGACTACGTATTATGTAAATAAACAAACTGCCAGCTTTTCTTCCGTTTATTTTACGCCAGACCCGCTCACGCAATCACCTGCTATAAACGGGCCCTAAGAAAGCCTATATTTATAAAAATCCATTCAAAATGATAAGTGTGTCGGAAATTTAATCAATATTCAGTTTCCAAGGCGGCAAATCTAAACTGTAGCGTCCACGGTTTTCTGATGCCTTTATTACTAAGTTCACACTTAAATATTATTAGGTTAGTGGGTAAAGCTGTGACCTCTGGCAATTTACTCGCACGGCCACCTCTGTCAGTCACAATAATTCCAATTATTTAGTATGCTGATTAAGTGACACCTACGTAAGCTGTGCATAATTTAATGCAGTAGAATTGGTCTATAATTTATGGGGCACTACGACAGTTTGAACAAGCCCGTACCCAGGGAGTGTAGGAGATGAATCCCCCCCCCTTTCCAAACCAATTTACACTAGATTGAATTGAATTGGAATAAATGAATACCGGGTGTGGGCAGCAGCAGCCATTGATTTAGGGGAGATCCTGTGATCACCAGTTAAACACAATATTGTACGATACGGTATTGTATATATTGTATTGTATATCATAGGCGTAAAGTTTTAGAATTATGGCGGGGGCAAAACTAAGTAGACCTTATGACGTCACCAGGCAGGATTTAAGGAAAAATTGAAAATATAGCAGCAAAATAGTAGGTTTTTACGCATTTAAATAGTTGTAAAGTATAGCTGTAGATTTTACAAAGCTAAAAGAGGTATGCTTATATTCATATTGCTGTAAATGGGGACCATGAAGTATGAACCACGCCTTACAATGCTGGGGGGGGGGGCAAGTTGGACCGTGCAAGTTGGACCGTGCCCCCCCCCCCAACTTTACGCCCCTGTTGTCACCCTGTCAGTCAACTCCTCTTCTCCCTGAGGCAAAGGAGTCTGTCGTTAGGGTACCTTTCGTTAAGAAACTGACTCAGGTTGCTAAAAACCCAGAAATGCTTTAAGAGGACATGCTAGGTAGAAAATTGGCACCCCAAAATGAAATACTTTTCATTCTTTATTTCATTAACTTAGCAAGGTATTAAACAATTGGCTAATTTAACTTTGAAAGGCTACTTCGTGCATCATGTAATTGGGTATTTTAACTATTCGGTTTGCAGTTTTTCCAAAAATCCCGCTGGTTTATATGAAAGAACAAAGGTGTAACATTTCTTCAATCGAATAAATATTAGGTCGAAGAAATATTTGAGTGTGTAATAAGAGCCATTGTGCAATATCAACAGAAGTATTTGAGTATTTATTTATTAATCAGAAAACACAATACAATTAATAAATATCAAAGGGCCACACTAAGTGAATGAATGAATGAATGAAATGAAAAAATGAATGAATGAATGAAGTGCACCCTGTGAAGGGGACTTGCGTCGTGGCCCTAAGTTGTCAAGTATTGGGTCAACCGAGAGTGTTATCAAAGTAATATGCAGTAAAAATTGCATAGCCTTTTCTAACATGCAGTTCCAGTGGCGTAGCCAAGGGGGGGGGGGGGTCAGCTGGATCCGGACCCCCCCCCCAAATTTATGTTCCATATATTTATGTAAGCAAATTACCCCGTTTTGTTAATAAAGTTATCGTCTGAAAAATTAAAAATTTTTTTGCCGGCAAACTATTTCAGGCCTAAATCTTAGAAAACATTTCCCGCGGTAGCCCCCGGGCCCCCCTTGTTAGTTATAATATTCATCACATATGTAAAATATGAACATAACTGCTTTCAAAATTCCACTATTTTGGGCCTATTCTTTTTCAACAAAATAATTCGCCCCCCCCCCTTTCATGCAGTTGGTCTACAATTCTTCGGCTGTAAAACCTAATTTTTTTTTAAATAGGTTACAAGACGTATATTCATCCAAAATGTGTAAAACTCCCCAATATCAGGTCTATCTTTTTCAAAGCCCTTCCCCGGGGGAGACCCCCGTGCCCACCTTCGGCCCCCCGAAATTAAGATCATGCCCCTAATTAGAAAATGCGTACGGCCATGAGAACCTCTTCCCTCTTTTTCTACTATTTTACGGGGGGGGGGGGGAGCAAATGAAACACCACCCCATTCGAAAACCTATCGTATCGTGTTGCATGAAAACCGGACACCCCCCCCCCCCCCCAAAAAAAAATTCTGGCTACGCCGCTGTCTAGGGCTAGGCCAATAATATAATCTCAAAGGGAAGTGAGGGAAGGCCATACTGCAATTTTTAAATTATGCAATTATACTGTACAATATCAACAGCAGTTGTCAAGTATTGTGTCAATCGAGAGCGTCTGTCTAACAATTATTGTTAGTAAGACAGCCATTTCATGACGTATCTAAGCTAATAATATAATTCACGAAACGGGAGACAATACTGCAATTTTAAAATTATGCAATTGTGCAACATCAACAGAAGTTGTCCACATCAACACATAAGTTTAGTACCTACTAAGTAGTGTAGGTTATTCCAAATTATTGTGTCAATCGAAACTTTTGTGTACGTAATAAGTAATAAACAGTGTGTTTCTTCTGATGTGTATCTAAGCTAATAATTCAATTCAGTCAGGACATGTAGATTAGTGGTGCAGACTCCGACTTTCACCCGAAAGGTTGTTGGTTCGAGTCCCGCACTTGCTACATTTTCTGGCCATGCTTCGGAAGGCATGTAAAGCAGATGGTTCCGAGCTTTCCTAGTTGAGTGTAAGAGAGAGCTCTATAGCCCTAACTCCACTAGGTTGGCTTAGTAATAGAACAAAAAAAGTTAATATTCAATTATTTATTTAATTCACGAAAGGGAAGTGTGGGAAGGTACATAACATTACATTAAAAATTATATTACAGTCTAGTACAGTAAATCACAAAACACGACAGCTACATCGAATGAGATTTCAAAATATCCTGTGAACTAAGTAATTAATTAATTGGTAATTAATTCCTCGTCCTCATACAACACAGATATAAAAACGGTCCGATAAAAATTAGTAAAAAAATCGTACCTACATTCTGCAAGTGAGGAGGCTGTTTACAAACATGGCCAACTCCAAGTTGTAGAATTTTTCAGGAGAGTGGATTTTCTGTTGAAAATTGCATTAAGTTTATAGCTAACCCTAGACTTCTCAGCACTTCTGTGCGCAATCTGGCTGCTTTTGTCACTTTATTTTACAACGTGCAGGTGGACATTAAAATTTTCTGCAAGGTCGGATCAAAACCCCATTTTGTAAAAAAATGGAGTTGGCCACGTTTGTAACCAAGCTCCTCAAGTATAAATTTACATTCTCTCACCTCAAAATATTAGTAGTTTTTTAATTATTATATTATACATTTGGCTAAGCCAATACCAGGCCAAAATACAGTCAGTGGCGGCGCTATGGGGGTGCCCGGTGGGGCCTGTACCCCCCCCCCCCCCCCGAACGTTTTTCCGGCCCCCCCCCCCATTTTTTAGATATTTTACATGTTAAGTACATAGCTGAATTTTTGTGATTCAAAAACGTCAGAATTAAAACTGGTTACAAGTTCCTTACTTTCATTATACCTACACATAATGAAAAATGTCTTGTTTTTTCATTGGCCCCGAAGAAAGAAGTCATGCCCCTCTATGGTCCCCCCGCATTAAAATTTATGGCACCGCCACTGGGTACAGTACAAGCTTAGTCCCGCCTCTTGACTAGGTACATCATCCAACTACCTAGCTAGGCGTCAAGGCTCACCACTCACCACCATAATGTACCGAGTCCCCCCCTCTTTCACAAATGATAAATGTGAGTCCGTCCCAAAAGATCCCAAGATTCCAATTTGCTATACACTGGTCGCAAGGGGTCTCCCCCGGGGGAAGATTTTTGAAAAAATAGGTCCGAAATAGTGAGGTTGTATGATTTTAACAGCAGTAAATTTTATAATTTACTGAGGAAGACATATTCATATTACCGAACTAGATTTATTTAATTCAACTTTTCACGACGTGTCGTAGCTCAACACGGGTAATAACCAGGCGACTGAAGAGGTCAATCGTATACATTTATTAAATTGTTTGTATGCAATTAACACTTAAGAAAAGAAGAAAAAAAAACCTTGTCTGTTGCCATTGCCATTAAAAGTTTTAATCTACGGACCAGCTATTTCCTATACATACTGCTCTAGGGTTGGTACATCCAAGCGGAGTAAATGCACCTTCGTATAGGCAAAAAAAAAACGGGAAAAGATACAAGTTACCTTGGCTGTTGCGGGACGTTGCCATTGAAAGCCATAATCTACGGACCAGTTATTTCCTATACATACTGCTCTAGGTTTAATACATCCAAGCGGGGAAAAAAGTTTGTACATTCGTAAAGGCTGGAATGCAGGGAAGAAGTAAAAGTAACCTCATCTGTTGAGGGATGTCATTGAAAGTTACAGGCTAGGCCCAGCAAGGGAAACCTTTTGGGCCCCCGTAGGCAAATTTTCTCGTCCGTTGTGATCTGGACTGATTTAATTTTGACTGATTTGTTTCTAAATTACATTAATGTCGCTCAATACAATATAATAAGATATATCCTACCATACGTACGGTACTGCTCTATGTTCGGTACATCCAAGCGGCGTAAATGTACCTTCGTAAGGGCTAGAAAGCGGGGAAAAGGTAACAGTTACCTCGGCTGTTGTGAGACATTGTCGTTGCAAATCATATGGACGTGCTGTTTGCTGTGAGACTGCCGGACGACTGCGCTATACATGATTGACCTGCCTTACATAACCCGGTAAAGCTTAACCTACAGTCAGCTATTAAACTCATCGGTCCCCAGTTATTGTACATTATTATTTTATACGGAGGAGAGGGGGCTGTATCTATTAACAAATTGATTTGTAGTCTCAGCCTCTTTTTCTTTAGAATTAAGTATTCATTAGAACGTTCCAATAACGGAATGAATGCATGAGTGAATGAATGAGTTAAATTATGTTCTATCTTTTCTTCTGCTATTTCTTTCTTCTCTTCTTCTTTCTTTCCTTTATTTTCAGGAAAATGTTATGTTACGTATGATAATAACGTGAAAAATAAAATAAATTGTAAATAGGTTACCTGCTGGTAGAGTATCCGTGGCTTCGGGGCCTAAGGTCACCTAATATAAAGACGTTTCATTTCATTTCATTTCAACAAGGCGGAAACTGTAAAGTTGTTATGAGGAACAGTAGAAAGGTAGGCGAGCGGATTTGCACTAATTAGATATGGGCGGTGTTTTCGTATTTTGCTTGATGGAAATCGACCGCAGATGTAGGCTACTGCAGCTACAGTTGGTACCTACTTCTAGCTGTTTTAACATCTCTATAACAGTCTCCATTATAGGGTCTATACATTTATATAACACTGCAAGTTCTTGTTACATTGTTTAAATGAGAATTTTGATATACTGTTTTTTTTTAATTTAAATTTATTAAAAAGGATAATCGCATACAAACAATTTAATGAATGTATCCGATTGACCTCTTCAGTCGCCTCTGTAGATTAGTACCGTTACGACACGTCTCTGATCGCATGGCTTGTAGAGACTCGCACAAGTACAAGCACGCTACCATCTCGCCATCGAAGTCGATGACTTGTGGAGAGCCAGTAGAATCCGGGCTGATAGGCTGTGGTCGATATGAAAGTGAACTTACAAACGTTCCGTCAACAGCTGCGGTTGACATATTCAGCGGCGCTGCGTAAACCTTCGAAGGTTGTACCTCGGTGGCTCCGTAGCGAGTCTACACAGTGGCAGTTGTTGACGGAAAGTTTGGAAATTCACATTCATATCAACCACGGTCCATTAGCCCGGATTCTATTGGCTCTTCATATGGCTCCGGCCGTGAAAGTATTTGCAGTTACATAGCATTATTGCTGTTAAATATTTCACATCCCTATGAAGACATTTTCCTGAGAATTTTGATGTAATAATGTGTGCCTCTTTCTAACAGCGATTCGCCACAAATTATCGATATTACTGCTAAAAACGGTTACTGAGGGAGTCCCGAGCAAGCACTTCGAAAACTGTGGCCAATCGGTGAAATAGTGACGGCCACATACCATACAGCAGGCCCGTAACCAGGGGGGTTGGGGGGTTGCAGGTCCCCCCCTCCCGTCCGAAATTTATTGACTTTACACTAGATAGAATCGAACTTCCCAGACGTGCTGCATTTCGCTAACATTATATTGTGCTATAGGATCGCTGCCCTCCCTGAAATATTATCCCATAGGGGAGTATTTCCCCCGGGGATCCGCAGGCTGATGGAAGTTTAAGTTAAAATCTTATTCCTGCATTAACGATGACAATATACGTTCAAAAAAAGTCTCAAATTCTGGCGGGAATTTGAAATGGAACCCAACAATTCAAAAATAATTGAAGGAAAAGATCATCAGAGTCATTTGTCTCATTAAAGATTATTAAACATGTTATTACAGTCTTTTAGAGTTAGGTTAGCGTTAGACACCTAACTGTCTCTTTTTACCTTCGGTTCTTGGCCTTTAGAGCTTATAGGGTTCCACCCGATCATTTTAAACATTTTGCGGGCCCGCGAAAGAAAAAGTTTGAGAACCACTGATGTAGGCCTAAGCAGGACTTCACCAAATACATTTGAAAATAAGTAAAAGGTAACCTTATAATGTGATTTATAAATTGAAAGTGGCGATAAAGAAGCGACGCAGTAGCTAAGCTGATTATCTCACTTTCACTGATGAAATTTCAAACGGAGTTTCACGTAGAAGCCTTGTAAGAGCCCGATATATTGTATTATGCGGGAGTACAATAAAATTATGGCCATTTGGTAGGGTAGGTTGCGTACAGTTGCCCTGGACAGGGTTCGAGCCAGTGGCGTAGCCAGGGGGGGGGGGGTCAGCGGGGTCCGGACCCCCCTCAAATTTCATTTTTTTTAGATATTTATATAAAAAAAATCGACGGGGAGACTCCGGTCCCCCTTTTTCCAGTTTTGTTAATAAAGTTATCGTCTGCAAAATCAAAATTTTTTGCCGTCAAATTATTTCAGGCCACCATCTTTAAAAAAAAAAAAACAATTGTAAGCGGGCAAACATTATAAAAACTGGACCTCCCAAAAAAAATCTGACTACACCACTGGTTTGACCCTCTCTCACTTTTTCTTTTTCTTTTTCTTTATTATTTCTTTTTTAATTAAATCACTCCGGGTGTCTATAGTATTACGACTAGGCCTAAGTTTCAAGGGCATGCGAACTACACACATGAAACATTTATTTAAAAAAAAAACACCCAGTGTTTCATTTCTTCCATTTCGTCTTGAGACTTATCTTTCTTCTTCTTTGAATGCCTCCTCTATCGAACATTGGGGACCATAATGGTAATTGTAAACACGTAGATACCATACATGAGACTCCCCAAAAGAAAGGCAAGGGTTTGTAGAGTATCGAATGACTGTATTGTATTACAGTGGTTTCCCGTTGCCTTCTGCATCCTTATGCCGTTGAATCTTCATTGAGTTCCGCCGCCTTCGTGGCCCAACCCCAGGACAAAACGTTCCATAAAAGTGATTGCTTATTTAGTAGCAGCAACAATAGGCCCCGTCACATAACTCAAAACGTGTAAATCCGTTGAAATCTCGGAATCGAAAATTTCGACCATCACAAAGCTTTCCTTATACTACGTATAAATTGGAAAGCAATAATGAGGTACCGTAACATCGTAGGCTATAAAGCCTGAGTCATAAAGTTAACAAATTCATTGACCGAATAAAAAGCGTTTTCCGTTAAGAGTGTTTTTTATAGGTATGCAACGAGGTAATAAAAATAATTAAAACTACTACTACATAAGCATTATATTATATTGTAGTATTATTTAGATAATAATGTTAATTAATCGGAGTTCCTCTGCTTTCCTTGCAGCAGAGCTCTTTTGATGTCCAATAATGATTAAAATCGTAAGAAGCAACGTCAATATGAACAACATTATGATTGGCAAGCAGCGAAAAGTCATCAGCAATAAGACTTGAATCACCAGATCTTGCGAAATTTCGGCGCGCTGCTCCATCCAAAACATTGGCACCAGAGTTCGGGGTACGTTTTTGTAAAAGTCGAAATTGTTGTGAGGCTCCAAAAGAAGGTTGACTTGGATTCCTCCGCGGACACGGAGTGGGGCACCAGTTTCCTAGAAATATAATTGGTTAGTTTGGAGGGAGATTTGGAACAACATCTGTGAAGAGTAATAAACAAACAAAAACTTGGTGTTTCATTAAAACCTGTTTTATATGTTTAGAATTAGTGCCTAGAATCATGGCCTATTAGGGTACCTGCAGAAGAAAGCTCCAAAATGCATGCCCACGCGTTCCCTATCATCTAGGGCCCAGTAGGCTACACACGAACGAATTTTGTAATTTTTGAAGGACTTTTTATGGACACAGGCCTACTTATAGTGGCCCACAGGTCCCTTGACCAATGCGAACGTTGGCTCGTGCAAGTTGTAGAAAACTACTTCATGCATCATATAATAGGAAATATAAGGTTTTTGGTACCTGTACCTTGATTCTTTCATAAAAACCAAAAAAAAACAGAGGGGACTAAAATTTCGGGTAATCTGGGATTTTTGGAAATACTAAAAAGCCGAAAAGTAAAAAAAACCAGTTAGGCTATATGATTCACGAAGTAGCTAGTCTTCTACAACTTGAATGTGCCAAAATTTTAATAGCTTGATAAGTTAGGGTAATGAAATAAAAAATAAGAAGTATTTAATTTTGCGGTGCCAATTTTCTAGGCATAAAATCTACTTATAAGTCTTACCGGTTCAAGAGCAAGTCGAAACTCATGCCGAGACTTGTTAGGTGACAGTCCGTCGATATGCTTCAAGTAGCTAGGATCCGCCAAGTAAAAATGTGGGAATGAGATAAAGACAGGGGCGCCGTCTCGACAGGTGGAAATGTTGCGCGTTCCTGATGGGAGGCAGACATCCTTGTTTACACAGAAGCACGAGTTTTCGGGGGCAACTGTCCTGTTGCCAAAGGTTGTTGGATCGCCGATGTACTGTCGACCACTAAGGCCTTTAACTGCCACTGTATGGCTGAACTTGAAAGTAAGAGTGCTGAAATTAATGAAAAGTCATTTAAATCCTCTATTTTTTAGGGTACCTTTTCCCTAATGCACTTTAAACCTTTGTATAGGCCAAGTCCTCCAGGTATTTTCATTTCTACTTTTTTTTTCTAGGTAATTTCATTTCTACAAACCCGGCCACTTTCTGAATCAGTCGTGAAATGTGGCAAGTGCTGACCAAATAATTTCTAGGATTACGTACCATTTTTAAGTTTTTATTTTATTTCATTTTATTTTATTAGGTAAATATTTCTTTTGTATCAAATCAAACATTAAATACATAGGCATTAATATGCATAACAATGTCCTGAATGACTTTTTATGAAACTTTTTATGGCCTATACTTGTACTAGTATAGTATATACAGTATAGTGACCCATTGGTCCCTTGTCCTATATTTATGTAGGTTACCAATGACGCCATGGATTTCGGACATATTTGTATTATTTTCGTAAGCATTTTTGGCCATTGGCAAACTAGTATATGCATATACGTCCTCTGTTGAAATAATGGTCTCTATGATCTGTGGTGTATAATTGTCATGTGTTGTGATTGCCCTGACTCTGTGGTCATTCCGGTTTTGGCGGTTGACGGTTGGCGGTTTTGTTCTTCCATAATAAAATGGCGTTGCCTAAGCGTTGGCATTTTTACAGACTTTTATTATATTACCTGAATTAAATAAATTAAAGTAAATTCGTGTCGGGGTGGTACTACCCGTGGTACAGGAGTTTTCAGGTTGCATCAACAGCCTCCTGTTTAACCTATCGACAGTCAAGGAAGACTGCCGGGACCGCCGGCTTTACATGCCTTCCGAAGCATGGTAGTCAGAAGATAAATAATTGTACCACTAGAAAATTTTGGCATTCGGGTGGGACTCGAACCAGTCACCTTCTGGATGATAGTCCGAGTCGTTACCTCTACGCCATTCTGACTACACCTGAATTAAATACTAGACTTATACGTTCGAACATCCTCGAAGTCAACCTACACCGGCTACCAGCGATAATGGACAAGCTGATATTAAGTTTACCGTTGACGCAATTTATATCAGGTGAAATAAATAAGGAAGGAGGGTGGTACTAGCAAGAGCAAATCCATCGGAAAATGTAAAAGTTTTAAGTACGTTTAAAAGGTAATTTATTTTGATGAAAAGTTTTCACCCCCCGAAAGGTTGTTGGTTCGAGTCCTACACTTCCTACATTTTCTGGCCATGCTTCAGAGGGCATTTAAAGCAGGTGGTCCATAGTTGAGTATAAGAGAGGGCTTTAATTATAGCCATAACTCCGCTAGGTTGGCTTAGAACAAAAAGTCCCCTGACCCCCCCCCCCCCCGTGGTTCCACCATTGGGCACTAGCCTAGTACCTACCTACAGTATTACAATGTATTCTCTCAAGGGCCAGTCGCGAAACGCCCGTTGACATAAATGCTTAGAATTGTATAATTCAAAACCACAAAAATACTCTACGCCTGCAGAAAATCTACTTCATCTAGTAAAACAGTAGCAACCCGAATTGGCTTACCTACAGATATCAGTCAGGAATAAACTGAACTCTTCTCCCTGGGTCGGGGGGAAAATTTCTCCGGCTGAGCCTTTTACAGTGCCACAGGAACCTTCAAAGAACTTGGCCTGAGTTTGGTTATTCCATCGCACTGCGTTTCCTAAATCGGAGAGCCTCGTCATACCTGACAACAATAAAGTCATTGAAGTGGTTCAGACTTACGCCGAAAATCGATCAATAATAATATATAATGAACCGGTATAACTCATACCGTATGAGTGAACCCGTTCATGCCTTCCTATTTGTCAATTAGGATAGATACTGTAATAGTTACTTAGTAAATAATTTTCCTACGGTTAAATTTCAGATGCCGCGAGTTTTCCTATCACAAAACACTGAATTACTTGTTGGGACGATTCCATAGCCAAGTATCTGCAGACCAATATATAGACTAACGCAACACAGTAAAAGTGGCAGGGTATGCTATACGCCATGTATTTGGTAATGAATTATCCATAATTTCTTAGATTTTTATTTATTTATTAAAAACCAACACGTTCGGTTTTGTCACTCTGTTTATCACCTAAAACATACTTAAAGTAGTAGTAGTAGTAGTGTTCGTCGGGTTAATAACGACTTAGGCCTCATTTGGGCCCATAGAGCGACCCCGACTTGACTGTCCTATGCCAGCCCATAGGACAGTGGACCTCCTGATTATATTGGATTCCGAACCACTTGGGAAACACAGTGAAGTCACACGATTAGTTCGGAGGTGACCAGGACAAGTCCTACCATGTTTCCCTACCGGCACTGTGCACACGACCAAGTTATCTGCATCTTTGAACCTGCTCTGGTCCGCTGGATTCAACTTGGTATGGCGGCTGGTTTTACTTAAAGTAACAATGCATCGATTGAAAGGTCCAGCCAGCAGAAAAAAAAATTTTTTTCATGCAAATTAAGTCTTTTTAAGATTTTTGCCCCCAGCAGAACCAAGCTACCAAGGGGCAAATGACCTAATGGATTTTGTTTACATTAATAACGACTACAATATATTGTATGTGAATTTAAAAGAAATCGTTGGAACTGTTTTTGAGGAATAATCCTTTTTAGCAATTTTTTGGGGTTTTTGGAGTGTAGCCCACCCAAAATTATAGTAGGCCTACCTACTAATATACATAATATATACAGTGGAAGGGAGGATCTAACTCCATTCGTCGGTTGGCTTAGGCCTAGGCCTACCGTATTAATAGAACAAGAATTTGAGGAGCTTGGTTACAAGCGTGGCCAACTCCTTTTTTTCAAAATGGGGTTTTGATCCGACCTTGCAGAAAATTTTAATGTCCACCTGCACGTTGTAAAATAAAGTGACAAAAGCAGCCAGAGTGCGCATCACAGAAGTGCTGAGAAGTCTAGGGTTAGCTATAAACTTAATGCAATATTCAACAGAAAATCCACTCTCCTGAAAAATTTAACAACTTGGAGTTGGCTATGTTTGTAAACAGCCTCGTCATTTATTATTTATTTATTAGGGCTCTATATTAGACAGGTATTGTCATCCGCCATGTTGTATCCATTATAAGTCTTGTGTATAAACCAAGCATTGGGTGTTTACCTATTTATTTTTATAAATTTATATATTATATTGTTTATTTATTTTTAGTAAAAAAAAAAAAAACGTGCTACCAAGTAGGGAAGTTTGTAATAAAAAATTATTAAAACGTGTAGGCTATTAGTTTTTTTCAATATTTTTCAATCTTTTACTTTACTTACAATACTTACCATATAGGAAATATGTGATACAACATGGCGGATGACAATACCCGGGTACATAGTGCCTTATTATTTATAGATGAATAAGGGTAGCTAATATTAAAAATATAGGCTATTATCAATTTTATTATTATTAGCCTACCTGTTGAAACTTCCAAGTGACCATCATGCGTTGCAGACATATTTCTCTTGTAGAAAAATCCAAATTTATCAGGCAATTTCGGTGAACTCTGAAGGAGCTTATCTAAAATATCTGTCACATTATGTCCAAGTGGCAACAATGAAGAATGCATCGCTGCCAACGTAGTAGCAGGCATGGCTAACAACGAAGATATATCCGGTGCTAGCAACGAGGCCAGATTATGTTGCCCTGGCAACGAAGAAACCACCATGTTTAGCAACGAAGACATATCCGGTGCTAGTAACGATGTCATATGTTGCCCTGGCAACGAAGAAACATTCTTCAGCGTGGATAACAACAAGAACATATGTTCTCGAAGCCATTCCTCCGCGATTCGTACGTCAGTACTGATATCAAGAAGAGTGTTTTGCATTCCTTTGAAAAGCCATTCCTCGGCAGTACTTGTAACAAAAAGGCCGGATGTTTCTTTCATTATAAAGTTAAGAATCGCTTGTTCCACTCTTTCCTTATGTTGGGATGTGCGAGCTGCCACCTAGAAATATACCTAATTAAATAAGCTGAAGCTACCAATGTATGGTAAAGCATATAGGGTGTCATCGGGTTAATTACTGTAAGAGTGGGCCGATATGCCCAAAATTCGCCAAATGGAAAATAAAGACAATTTTCATTCTTTCTTACATAAGAAATTTCTTATTAGCAAAGCCGACGAATATGAATACAATGCAAGAAGTTCAGGTTTGTGCTGAGTGTTTTGTAAAGCCTAGAACCAATAAAAATTATTTCTTCTTGCCTAAATTAAAATAACTCTTACCTGCTGTCATATGCTACGTTCATTTTAGTTTAGGCATATATTATATTACTGTATATCAAACGTAGTATATGGTATTGATACTGCTTTTGTTGGTCGATGCAATATGGTATATAGGTACTCCCCGTATTTAGACGCCCTATACCGTATGCTTTTATGAAAAATCTTGATCGTTGAAATTATTGAAGTTGCCAGCATCGGTACAATTTGGTAGAGAAATAGAATTATGAAACGAAAGGCTGGGGTTAGAAACAAGGCCGAAGCCAGAGGGGGTGCAGGGGGTCCGGACCAAGCAAGCGCCGACCGGGCAATCGTAACGCCCACCTGTATGAATACTTACTATATTAACAACGTCAAAATTAGTAATTTCAGAATCCAAAGGAACCGAACGCTCAGGCACATAAATCCATTTCCTCGTCTGATTATACGACACCGTGCTCCCATCCTGGCTCCACACGACGTTCACCCGTTCATGTTCTTCACGGAATACGAATGGCCCGACTTCTTCCACAGCCAGCTTCACGTTACAGTTCGTCCGCGCGAATTGTACAGCGTTCGTCACGTTGAACATGTACACGTCCATGTAAACAGGCACAGGAGTTTTTTGCCACATTGTGAACGCCTTCGAGCCTGGCCGTAGGGCTAGGAAGTAGGTTAGGACCTTCGGGAATGTTATAATAGGTACGAGAAGCATCACAAAAAAAAATACGGATCCTGTAAGAAGGCATATTCTGAAGAATATACTGCGGGAGATGACTGGTTTCATGATATCATGACAGTGTGGTGACATAGTGAACTGTTTTGGAACAACCCTCCGCACTTACTGGTTATTGTAATCGGGATTAATTGTTGTTTAGGCTGTTGTGGTTGTGATAAAAATTGACCTTTGAGGCTCTGACCAGCAGTCATGAATATTTACATGGCAATCTTGCATATAGCCTACCTCAGGGGCGCCCCGCTAAGCAAGGATCAAGGTCAGTTGCCCCACCCCCTTCACCTACCTAGCGCTGTCCTAGAATAATATACTCAACCGATGATGCTCCATCAACGCGGCTATACCGCACAGAATTAATTTTGTTGGCATGCTTCTTTGACTGCTGAAGGTATCAGGATTGACACTCTATATATATATATATATTTTTTAAATACCCGTGTAATATAATATTATCGACACAATATTAGCATAATATTGAAATTTTACGTACCGTACTTAAGTATTGATTTGTCTATAGCTTTGCTTTCCTCTTTACAAATTAATCATTTATTAGCTGTCAGGTTTATATTGCGGGCAATCCGTAATGGAAGGGACGTAACAACGGATATTTTCCAGGAGGGGCAAGACCAGGGACGGATTCACCCCATTTTTGGAGGGAGGGGGTAGTTAGGGGTCAAAATAGAAGAAACATATGTACCTAGGTAGTATATAGTAGTAAGTAGTATATAGTAGTAATAAGAGCGTAATAAATTAACTTACAATAGATTTACTAAATTTGGAGGGGCAGTTACCCCCCCCCCCCCGCCCCCCTTGTACATCACATTATTAGTGACGTAACTAAAACAGGGGGGTTGGTGGACTCCCCCGTGGGAATTTTCTGCAAAAATAGGCCCGAGTGGGAGCATTTTACCAGCAGTAAAATTAGAGAGTTTACAGACCAAAACTTATTCAAGTCGCGCCGAAAGGCAGGGCCGGATTTTGTTTTGAAAAAAATTGGTGCAAAGTAGTGGGGGTAAGAAAAAAACAAGGGAAAATATGTTGTCTAACAGGAGCAACCAAATTTTTCTTGCAAGTACTGTACTTTAAAGCTTAGTTTAAATTTTATAACAAAGCCACGTTTTATTTACGGTATTTTATGCTTATCGGGGGGATGGCAATTGGTTTCCAAGGGGGCAATGACATTGACATCACTATTCTACTTTAATATCGTTGGCAAGGTCCAAGATGAAAGGCCCTTCATTTGGCAGCAAAAGGAGATAAGTCCCATTCTGCCGTGCTAAGCTAAAACACCCTAACCCAGCCTATGTTCCGCTATTCGATCCAATAAATATGCGTATAAGAAAAATTGGAAAGTACAATGCCTAAATTCAGATTCAAGTCGTATCCTTCAATATAAATATTCCATATATTACATTGATAAAATAAATATTGAATCGAATAAATATTAGTAGAAAGTGCAATCTGTGGGCCTACTATGGCGATTATTTTTAAACTTATGGTATTAAAAATGTAAACAAGATAATTTTACAATAGAAAGTGCTATTCAAAAGATAAGATAAGATACTGTTTATTTCAAAGGTATTCGAAGAATACATAGAAATCGTTGTGTACAATATAAATAATACAAAATAATCACTATAGTCTACAAAATAATGAGGCACCGTGAAAATGGTTTTGTTTACATTTTTAACCCCAGGAATAAGTCAATACTAAACGGCATAGTAAAATTCCTGTTGAGACTTGTGGCCATTGGCGTAAATTCCCAAAATTTTTTTTTGGGGGCGGGGGGGGCCTTTAGGACCCCAAGCCTTTGATCCCCCGAAGAAAAATGAGCCCAAATTAGTGAGGTTTTACGCATATTATACCCTGGAGAAAGGGGGGCCCGGGGGTCTCCCTTGGAGAACAAAAATTGATGAAGAGGCCCAAATTAGGGAGGTTTTACGCACTTTGCAAGCAGCACAGTTGAGATTTTACCGACGAATAAACCTACCACTGAGGGGGGCCCGGGGGTCTCCCCCAAAGAAAAATTATGAAAAAAAGGCTAAGCCCCCTCAGGACCCCCCTATTTACGCCAATGCTAGTGGCTTCCCATAGGCCTACTTCGATTTATTCATCACATGCTACTTACTAGTACAATAGTAGGCCAATACCTTCTTTAT
Source organism: Psococerastis gibbosa (assembly GCA_963971405.1). Lineage (NCBI taxonomy): Eukaryota > Metazoa > Arthropoda > Insecta > Psocodea > Psocidae > Psococerastis > Psococerastis gibbosa. The sequence goes on from OZ020485.1 coordinate 48,812,794, forward strand.
TCATGTAGTTGAAATGGGCAACTTTCCTATAGAATTACCTGCTCTGATTGTGGGTTAATTCCCAATTATAGTGCTCATGATTAACTTATGGAGAATCCTCGCTCTGATTGGTTGAGGTAGAGCATTCTATCTCGCCATAAATAATTTTTCAATTTACACTCAGTTGATTATCTACACACAACTGCTAGGCATATTTCGACGTAAAATGAAATAAAATAAAAGTGATACGATATGCATTTGGGCGCTATTTTTGGGAATCGGCGCACAATCAGAGGAAGACAATTTGCCACACTGTTTTTTTTTTCAAAGTCCATTATTTGGATATAACCACCCATGTACTAATACTAATCTCGTACTAACTTAAATGAAGGGGCTAGATACAGTATAAAAATATCGTCTTTATTAACCTATATAATGGTAAACCTAGTTAGGTCTAGTTTATTAAAGCAATGCAATGGTTCAGGTTTAACTTAACCGGGTGAGATTTCTTTGAAAATAAACCGCGGTACCGGATGTAACAAATAATAAAATAGCTGAAAAATGTGTTGAGGAACCGCTGCGCTGGAGAAGAGGATAGTGGGAAGGAGACTGCAACGTTTCGGTCACGCAAAGTACAGAGACCAAGTTAATGACGATTTCAGAAAGGGGGGACTGGAACAGTGGGTAGTGCTGAATGATCAGAAGTGGAGGGAGAGGTAGGAGTGGAGGATGACCACATAGCGCAGGGGAGCTCAATAAGTGGTTTGAAAGAGAGATGGAGGATGAAGAAGAAATGAAGACCAAGGAAGCGAGGATGTTCTGAATGATGAAAAAAGGGGTGAGGCTCATATACGTGGGGCTGAAAAAGTGGATTGAATGAGAGTGAGAACTAAGAAGGTGCACGCATGAGACGAAGGCCAAGGAAGAGGTACAGAAATCGAATTGAGGATGAACATACAAAAATACATGAGCATACAAACAATTTGAATGACCACTTCAGTCGCCTCTGTAGGTTAGTACCCGCATAATGTGTTTAGAGACTCGCACAAGTACAAGCACGGTACCACCTTGCCAGCGAATCCGAACTGTGCTGAATGATTTGAAGTGGAGGGAGCGAGGAGGCTCATATACCACAACTGGAGTTGATTACTGATGATAACAATAATGAAGTTCCAGTCCAAATTTTAAATTAAATTGATTGGCGCCAATTGCAAGTACCTCTCCTCTCTACAGTAAACACATAACAACTCATAAACAAGAATATACAAGAAACAAACAAAAACCCCTTATGACTAGTTGTCAATGTCTTCATCATCAACAAGTACCTCCTTGTCTTCTGCTTCCTTTTTGGTTTTGATGTAGCGATAACTCAGTCTCAATAAAACACAAACAAGCAATAGAGCAGCAATCGAGTACAAAATAATATACATAGAGCTTAAAACTAAGAGAAGAGATGCCTGATTCGCGAGCGGTCTAGTTATTTGAGCTCTTTGGTTGAACCACAGCATTGGTACGAAGGCGGGGGCTACGTTGTTGTAGAATGTATAGTGATGGTTTGGCTCGAGTAGAATGTTTACTTGTAGCTGCGCACGAACGTCCAATGGGATCCCTGTGGTCTGTAACAAGGAAATTAATATATGTGACGCTGTCTAGATTTTTGAGCTCTCTGAATGAACTACAGCATTGGTACGAAGGGGGAACATGCGTTACTGTAGAATGTATAATAGTATTTCCGCCCTTTCATTGCACTTACCGGTTCCAGCGTCAGCCTAAACTCATGGAGAGTCTCGTTGGGCGACAGTCCGTCCACCTTTTCCAGGTAGCTAGGATCAGCCAGGTAGAAGTGGGGGAAGGAGACGAACACTGGGGCGCCATCCCGGCACCGGGACAGGTTGCGGGCTCCGGTTGGGACGCATTCGCCTTCGCAGAAACAGGCGCGGTCCGTCAGGTTGGCACCGTTGTCGAACATGGACTCGTCGCCAACGTACTGCCGACCATTCAGGCCTTGTACTCTGGTGATGTCCTTGAACTTGAGTGTTAGCGTACTGAAACAAAAAGGGCAATAAAACCGGGTCAGAGAGTACAAACTAAGTAGGCAGCACTGCAATGACTTTTACATAGGACAAACTGGGAGGTATACTAAGGATCGTGTCAAAAAACATAACATGGAAGCTGGAATAAGGGACTGTTAATCTGACTTCGTCAAACACCTGTCCTAGAATAATTTCTAAATTCGATATTCTGCAGCCCGAAACGAGGATGAACCCCCTTTCATATAAACAATTGAGACAGGGGAAACCCATACTGACCGCCAGGAGAAGGACTCCAGAGTTAACACCAGGAATGCGATGAGTAATAGATACAAAAATATATAAATATAGATAATAATTGATAAATAAACAACTCACCTGCACACATCAGTAATAAACAATTGGAATTCATCGCCATTGTTTGGGGGGAAAATTTCTCCAGCCGATCCACTGACCATGGCACATTCATCTTGGAAGAACTTGGTTTGAGATTTATTATTCCACAGCACCATATTTCCAATGTCCGTAAGCTCATTGCTACCTAAAAATCAATGGATAACATGTGTTAGAAAGAGTTATGTACTTCACACATCATAATCAGCTGCAATTACCCGGGTTATTATTATTATTATTATATTTATTCAGTCCCATAAACATTACATAGTGATACATAGGTATTGCCACAGGCCAAGGCCGTGCGTGGCTAGTTAAAGGGATGTTAGTCAAGCTTAAAAATAAAGTTAGTTAAAAAAAAAAAAAAAATTAAAATTAATTAAAGATTACGTTAGGTTAGTTGCTTATTTTCTAAAAGTTCACAGTGCACTCAATAAAATTGTCCTTGATGCTGATTAGTTTAATATTGAAAAGAATTGAAATAAGTAAATGAATGAATGGAATCTTATTGGAAGGGGAGGGAGGGGGAGTTGAAAATTACATATTCTTAAAAGAGATTCAAGTGCTGGGAAGCTTTGGTTATAAATACTCGTAGGCTTTTACCATCCTTCAAGTTTCTGGGCAGATCATTATAGATAGAGAGTGCCTTGTATTGCGCTGTATTTTTAGTTTTACTTGTTCTTGGTTTTTCGTGCAGTAGGGGTTTTCTCTCTTTATATCTTGTGCCATGTTCGTGGGAGACTTCGGGATGCAGGCCTAAAAGCTTATTTTTGTATAACTGTATTAGAGATTGTTTGGTAAATATTTTATTGATGGTTGGGACTTTGGCAATATGAAAAAGCTCTTCAGTGGGGAATAATTTAGGCTTTTTGTACATAATTTTAAGGATTTTCTTTTGAATTTTAATTAGCCGTTCAAGTTCATTTTTATATGAAGCCCCCCATGCTATAATCCCATATTGTAAGTGTGACTGTATTAAAGCAAAGTATATGGCTCTCAGTAAGTGTTCATCAACTATATTCCTAACTTGGACGAATTTGTAAATAGATTTTCTAAGTTTCAATATGAGGGTATTAATTTGTTCCTGCCAGTTTAGTTTTTTGTCTATTATCAAACCAAGATATTTTGCGCTATCTACTCTTTGGATTCCCTCAATTCGGTAGTTGTCAGTTTGTAGAATGGTTTGTGAATTAGTGAACTCTATATAATACGTTTTTTTTTAAGTTTAGAGTAAGTAAATTGTCATTCATCCATGATTTTACAATTTTCAGATCATTGTTTGCAGACTCATATAGCTCGGTTCTTGTGGAGCCTCTGCATATTAGTATCGTATCATCCGCAAATGCATTTATTTTGCTACTTAGTTTTAAGGTTAATAAATAATTTAAGATTAAATTGAAGCAAAATGGTCCAAGTACCGTGCCTTGGGGTATGCCACACGTAACGGTATCTTCATCGCTAAAACAAATGCATTTGTCAGAACTAGGTAACGTTTTTGTTTTTTGTTTTCGATTAGTCAGGTAACTGGTTAGCAAAGTGTGGACTTGCCCTCTGAGCCCTAGTTTCTCCATTTTTTTAAGTAGTATACTGTGGGAAATAGTGTCAAAACCTTTTTTTAAGTCATTTAGGATGCAAAGACTGTATTGTTTCTTGTTAGAAATATCACTTAATTCATTTATTAGGTCACATATTGCTTCCGTTGTTCCCTTGTTTTTTTGGAATCCAAATTGCTGGGAAGAAATAAGCTTATGTTTTTCGGCAAAATCGCTTAGTCTGGTATATAGGACTTTTTCATAGATTTTACTGATAGCAGGTAGTACTGATATTGGCCTATAGTTTGCAGGGTCATCTGGGCTATTGTCCTTGAATATTGGAGTGACTATTGCTAGCTTTAGGCTATCGGGAAACGTACAGGTCGACAAAGATGCATTGATGGCATGAGTTAACGGTTCCGCTATATGGGGTTTGACGGACTTAAGGGTATAGTTTGTAATATTGTCATGACCGGGGGCAGAATAATTTTTTAAGTTCGATATTATTGTACTTATTTCTTGTGGGGTTGTAGGGGTTAGGAACAGTGTATATGGATTAGATGGGATTGCTGCTAGGCGAATGTTCAGACTTGCTGGGTCATGGGGTATTTCACGGACAAGGTTCGCGCCTACTTTTAAAAAGTATTCGTTAAATGCTTTGGAAGAGATGTTAGTTTCTTTAATGTTTTGTTTCTTCGTACCTCCAGTTATTTCATTTACTATTTCCCATTTTTTTCTCAAATTATGTCCTGCATCGTGTAATTTGTTTTGGTAATATGTGGACTTTATTATTTTAATTTGCGTTTTAACTTGGGCCGAGAATGATTTAGCATTAGATTTTAATATGAGGTCATGGGGTCGTTTCTTACTATTTTTATGCAATTTATCACGATGTCGTATTGCTTCAACGATTTCAGTTGTTATCCATGGTTTCAACTTTTTTGTTTTGTTGTTGGGCCTAACTTCGAACTGCTTAGTATTATTTTGTATTTGTTTCTTGAAGATATGTAAGAAATTGTTGTATGTTGCATTGCCGTCGTTATTTAAATATACACTATCCCATGTTTCCTGTTCTAAGGACCGATTTAAGGCATTATAATCAATTTTATTTATTTTTAACTTGCACCCTAACTTATTTTCAATTTTTGAATAGTGGGAAGGCATGGGTATAGTGGTCAGTTATTGATGTTTGAATAACAAAGGATTGTATGTCGGTGGTGGAATAGTTTTCAGGGATATAAAAATGGTCAATGCATGATTGACTTACATCGGTAACTCTGGTGTAGTTATTTATACACTGGACGTAGCCATGGCCGCTAAGCATATTTTGATATTCATCCCCCTCTTTGTCTAACACGTCGATGTTTATGTCTCCTGCTAAAATAGGGCCTAGTCCTAATTGATTTTTGCGCATATGTAAGCACATGTCAAGATCATTAATAAAATTTTCTGTATTTTTAATAGAGGGTGTTCTGTAGATGCCCAGAACTGACAGGGACTTCGCCCCCTTTTGGGGTTTCAATTCAAGTAATAGTGAAGTGCATTCTGTTATTTTAATATCAACTACTGAGGCTTTGTGGGTGGATTTACAAAATATTACGACCCCCTCATTGCGTGTTAGAGAACCACCCTTAGCGAAGAAGTCATACCCATCTAGGCTGAAGGCAGGGCTAATTTCATTTATAAAAGCTTCAGTTAACACAATTATATCAATCACGACAGGTAGGCTCTGCAGAAAAATAAGAAATTCATCCAAATTGTGACTAATGGATCGTATGTTCATATGGAGTATGTACAGATTTCCATTTTTTATTATATTTCGGGATAGTTGGCGACAATTTTCAATGACTATTGAGTTTATTTGGTTTATATTTAATATCTCATCGTCCTCATCATGCATCATTTTATGATATAGTTCAAGGTTAAAGGTGTTTATTCATTTATTTATTTCAATTTTTCCAGATCATCTAGACAATTAATTTTTATTACATTGCAATTTTCTGATTTTCTGACCAATACTGCGTCCTTCCACCACACAAACTTATAAGACATGTCCTTAGCTTTTTGTTTCGTTTCCCATAGTAGGTTGCGGTAAAATGGGCAGAGGTTCTCTCCGACGTATATTTTCCCTCCATTGTTGGCACCGGTGATTTCCTTGTTTGTAATTGTTTGATTTTTTGCGCTTAGTAGCTGGTCCCTTGTCTTTCTGCTCGTCAGTCGGGCGATGATAGGGGGTATTTTCCCCGGGGCCGCCTTGAGTCGATGGGCTGCTTCGATGCCATTGCTGGTTAGGGGTACATTTAGTTGTTGCGCTACTTTAAGTACGATATTTTCTACATTTTCTCCTGCGGTATGTTTCACTTCCCTGATTTCTATATTTTGTTTTCTACTATACTGCTCGAGATGGAGAAGCCTGCTATGCATTTGAAATATCTGGTTGTTGTGTCTCTCTTTCTCAGCTTCTAGTTTTGTTATCTTCGATTCCAAGTTCGTAATCTCGCTTAGTTTCTTATGAAGTTCATCATATTTATCTGAGAGGAAGGAGTAGCTTTTTTCCAGATCCATTAGTTTTTTACTGGTCTCGTCATGGTTTCTTTGCATGTCTTTTCTTATTAGTTGAAATAACTGGTACACTTTGCCCGCAGTCACGTTTTCCAAATCTTCTTCGTTATTCTCTCTTCTATCTTTATCGTCATTCTCAGAGTCCCCAACGGTTGTTCCAGAAGCTTCGCGGCACCGTGCGCACTTCCATTCTGCTTTTCTCTGTTTACGGTACTTTTTCCAAGCTGTCTCCTGGATGGAGCAATCAAAGTGATATATTCCCTTACACGCCACGCAGGTTGGACAGTCCTCCTCCCTAACCAGTTCCTTGCACCTTGAGCAATTCATTTTGCAAACAAATCACTAAGAATCGTGTTAGAAACAGGTGTACAGGATAGCTCAAGTGTCAAAACCAGCTGGTCAGAAGGAAAAGCAACTTGTCTAAGTTTATGTGCTGCACTGTGCTAAGTGTAAGAAGAAGGCGACTTACAGTGCGTCCTAATTGTATTGAAGTGGTCTTCTTATGCTGCGCACGACTTGTTTGAATCTGTCAAACTCAGCTGATTACCGAAATATCTCAATTTTCACAACTGTTTTTTACTTTTAACTATAGTTCCAAATTAGTAATCACAAAATCACACCGTATATCGGTAAAGGAAACTACACGGAACACTTTGGAGAAATTTCGAACAGAAACTTTAACTTTTACTGCTAAAAATAAAATAAAATCGGGAGCTAATAGGTAACACGTCTAGTCTATGTATATACTTCTACTTATATTCATGGTGGTATGCATGAGCCTCCTCAACTCACTCCTGTCTCTCCACTTCTGAGTATTCAGTCCCACTCTTTTGAGTATTCAGTATCTCTTCCTTGTTCTTCCTCTATTTCTTCCTCATCATCATAACTATCATTAATTCTCAGCTCCCATTGCCTCCACCACTCTCACCTGTCTCTCCACTTCCTCTTAGTCAACACTACCTCTGGTACCAGTCCCACTCTTCTGAGATAGTCCTCAATCTGTTGCTAGTATCTCTTGGTTGGTCTTCCTCTTTTTCATGTTCCCCCTATCTCTTCCTCATCATCATAACTATCATCAATTATCAGCTCCCAGCTCCCATTGCCCCCCCCCCCCCCCGCCTGTGTCTCCACTTTTTCGTAGTTAACACTTCCTCTGGTACCAGTCCCACTCTTTTCAGATAGTCCTTAATCTGGTCTTCCTCATCTTTCTGTTCCTCTATTTATTTCTTCCTCCCTCTTTCTTCCTTACATTTCACCGCGCACCTACTGCTGACCAAACCATTCTCAACATATCCGTAATTAAATATATGTTCTGTTCATTTTTTCCCACACTTGACCCATGACACGTGACATCTTACAGCATATAACTACACCAAGACAACATTGCATGTTACAAGCTTGTTCGAAGCTATTAGAAACGTCGGTATTATGTCAAACTTAATCTCGCAATTACTTGAATAGTCATTAACCTCAAATATATTGTACAAGACAGTATGTACACATGAGGTCAGGGTCAGAGGCTATCACACATCAAAACAGATGACTGTTCGACTAACAACAAGTTTATTGTACTCATCAAATGTTGAATAAAAGACGGCACCCGTGACTGTTATCGTTATGCTGATATTAACCACTATACTACAGCTCTCACCAGCAACTCAATAACCTCTTCACACAATTACCAAATCCCATAAGAACAGCAAGTGTGTCAAGTCTGGGCGGTTACTGGCAATGCCCCTCATGTACATGATCATTGAGGCCGTCTAACATAGCAGTGTACATTGTATATACAGTATTATATTTTTGGAATTTATTGGAGTTTACAAACACATTTTTTGGTTTTTGGGCTTGGAACTTCAAAACGTGTAAATCCACTGAAATGTCCAACCCGAAAATGTCCACCATTACAAAGCTTTCCTTACACTGAGGAAAGGAGAAAGGTGTAACCGAGAAGTGTCGAATATCCTCACAATCCTAATCTGTTTGTAAAGGTTAATGGCAGCCGGTCACCATACCAAGTTGAATCCAGCGGACCAGAGCAGGTTCAAAGCTGCAGATAACTTGGTCGTGTGCACAGTGCCGGTAGGGAAACATGGTAGGACTTATACGTACAATACTGACCAGGAAGCACAATTGGAATTTGCCAGTAAAGACGTCAGAGCAGAAGTTTTTTAACTATTAAAAAATAATAATATTAACAATACCAGTTAGAACGTCAAAGCGGCCATCGTACGCTGCGGACATATTTCTTTGGTAAAAGAAGCCGAATTTGTCGGGGAAATTGATTAATTTTCCAATTATGGGAATGTTCTTTTTGATAAAATCGGCCAATCTGAGCAACGGTAGGTCCATGCCCTTGAAGAGCCACTCTTCTGCCGGTTTGTGGACGAAGGGCGAGGAAGTACGTTTCATGAGTTGGTTGAGAAGGTACTGCTCGGCTTGTAAGGAATGTCTCGTCATGTGAGCTGCCCCCTGGTCAAGAAAAAAACAGCATCATTATCATCATCATGCCAATAAATAAATATTGACATGAATTAAGGCGGATTCAGCCGGCCGCCATACCATGTTGAATCCAGCGGACCAGAGCAGGTTCAAAGCTGCAGATAACTTGGTCGTGTGCACAGTGCCGGTAGGGAAACATGGTAGGACTTCTCCTGGTCACCTCCGAACTAATCGTGTGACTTCACTGTGTTTCCCAAGTGATTCGGAATCCACTATAATCAGGAGGTCCACTGTCCTATGGGCCCACACCGTGGCCTGGGACTGTGTCCAACCATTCTACTAAGGCGGATTCGAGACTTGGACCGGTAAAGTATTTTTTAAAGAAACAAAAAGAAACAAAAATTACTTGGGGCAGAAATCAGAACAAATTAATAAATATCAATAATTGATAAAACAATTATTGTTTCCTGCATGCTCTTACGTAGTTTTAGAATACCATTTATGTCTGATATCTTTTTATGCCTTTTTATAAATACGTTTAGAATAAGATTACATATAAGTGAAGCTAGCCGTTGTTATTTGTTTTGTTGACTATGTACTGTAAATATTTACTATAGTCGGACATTCTTAACTTTCTTTACATTCATAACCCATTGGTAACGTAGGATCACTTTATTATCACCATTTTATAAACAACCTTTGGGGTCCCGCTACCACCAATTAATGTAACATGCCCTGATACAGTGCTGTAAAATTATTACATTATTATTATAACTTTCTCTGTCTAACAGTCATTAGGGGTAGGAAATCAGGGGCGGATTTGGATTTTGTGCGGATATAGGCATTGCCCTTGTCGCGGACATTAATAATTAATTATTGTATGTATAGTGAGGGGGGGGGGGTGTTCGTTAATAAGACCGCTATTTTTTAAAAGTAACCTACTTTCTTTTCTTTAACTAAAATGTTATACAAAATTATTATATTTTTTTTTACATAATATGCCCCAAAAAAATTTAAAGTACGCACGCGCGGATATAGGCATTTGCCTCAGTTGCCTACTGGAAAATACGCCACTGGGTAGGATGTCGGGTTGGGCAGGTAACATGGTAGCAACCCTCCCTATTACACACTCGAAAATTGGTCCAAGAAAAATTCAAGCGTGTAATATACTGTACCTACCTACTCAGATTCATAACGTACTGTATTATAAATTATATTTTAACATAAACATTGCAAATATTTCTTCGATCGAATAAATATTGGAGTATGTAAACAGAATCCATGTAAGAGTATCTCCAGTGTCTTTGTGGAAGTGATACATTACTAAGGCGCCCATTCCACATACGTACAACGTCAATGAAAATTATGAAATTGAAGGTGGTAGCAGAATTTTTAGTATGTCTTTAATGTCTGCTACCACCTTCAATTTCATAATTTTCATTGACGTTGTACGTATGTGGAATGGGCACCTAAGAAAAGTAATAAAAACAACGTTGAACTAATTCAACTAACTACTGTACCTATATTTTTACGTAATGAAAAAGCTGTCACAGTGGAATTAGTGCAAAGTTGTCTTGATTTTGTTTATAAGTTGTGCGTAAACAGGGCCAATGCTTATTTATGATTAGCTGTGTGTTTGTCTTGTGCGTGAGAGTATTATTATTAAAAGGGCTTTAGGCGGGTATTCCACATACGTCAATCGTCAATGAAAAATTGAAAAATGACGTAACAATGACGTAAATTGACGTGTTAGCAGAATTTTTAGTATGTCTTTAATGTCTGCTAAAACGTCATTTTTCAATTTTTCATTGACGATTGACGTATATGGAATACCCGCTTTACATGAATGTATTGGCCTATTGAACTTAGCGACTTCATCGGTTTTTCTACCATTATTTGTATTCATTACCAACGAGTTGTTCGATTGTCTCCTTAGGGGACATGATAGGTAGAAAATGAGAACCCCAAAATTTGTTGTTTTTATTGACTTTTTATTTTTTTATTTAATTAACAAAGCAAGTCATTAAAAATTTGGCTCATGGAAGTTGTAAAAGACTATTATGCATCATATAATAGGAAATATTACATTTTTGGTACCTTAGTTCTTTCATAAATACCAGACAGGACTAAAATTTCGCGTATTCTGGGATTTTTGGAAGAACTACAAACCCGAAAAGTTAAAATGCCCGATTATATTGTGCACGAAGTAGTATTTTACACCAAATTTTTAATAACTTGCTGAGTTAATTAAATAAAAAATGAAAAGTATTTAATTTTGGGTTACCAATTTTCTAAGCAGCATATCCTCTTAACTTATTTTAATAAACATTATTAGCTGTTTGCATACCGATTGGTAGAAGTGTCTAAACATGTGGTGTGGTGGTACGGACTTCAATAAATAAATAAATATTGACTTTTTTTGTCCTATTACTAAGGCAACCTAGCTGAGTTAGGGCAATAAAGCCCTTTCTTACACTCAACTACGAAGGCCCGGGACCGCCTGCTTTACATGCCCTCCGAAGCATGGCCACAAAATGTAGCAAGTGTGAGACTCGAACCAACAACATTTCGGGTGAAAGTCGGAGTCTGTACTACTACTCTACATGTCGAATTCAACCGGACGGTTGTTGGTTATATTGTAGTATTATATGGTATATATAACACTGACATTAAATTAACTTTGGTTGAAGAGGTAACTTCCTCATTATAACAGAAATTAGAGGATATGGGAAAAACCGGGCTTAGCGGGATTCGAACCCACGATCTACGCCTAACTGGGGCGTCGTCTTAACCACTGGACCACAAGCACAAGTGGTCCAGCAGTTAAGACGACGCCCCGGTTAGGCGTAGATCGTGGGTTCGAATCCCGCCAAGCCCGGTTTTTTCATATCCTCTAATTTCTCTTTTACGGCTTGGATGTACATGGTACCATCCAAGATCCAAGAGTGGTGTGGGGCTTTCGTCACAAATTTAAATTCACTTGTAGTTACCCAAAAATGCATTATTAGAACAATAGTCAGATAACCTAAGACTTGGCCATCATTCGCACTCTTTCTGACTCTCAGTTTATTTCCGCTGTGGCACTTGTTCTTATCCAAGACATTGCGAATTTTATACTCCATCAGCGGCGACATGGTACAGAAACCCTGACAACCCTGGCCCAATCACTGGAATAATTGAACACCTTGTAGTGCCTAGAGCATACATAAGATCTTTCACCAAATCTTAACAATATATAGCACCAAAATTATTTAACGTAGCCTACTAGATATTTGTCCTGGGTCTCTGTCAATAAATACATTTTCCAAATTAATCCGGGAAAGGCTGAAGAGGTGGAATCTTTATTTGAAATAGTGGACTAGACTTAGACTGTTGTGTGTGTATATGAGATATGATATTAATATCAAAGTTTAGTTTATAATAGTATACATAATAGGGCCTAGTATGTGCAATTTTATTTTATTTTTGTTAATTAGGACAGGAAAAATTGTTATAAGTCTACTTAGGGCGGCCTCTCAATTATCGTGTATTAATTGTTTTATATTTCAATACACGTTTCATTCATTCACTCATTCATGTAACTGCATGAGATCCCAGGCCATCCTAGTTGAGTGTAAGAGAGGACTTCATACATTTATCTAACTCCAATAGGGTGGTTCAGCAGCAACACTACCGTGACAAGTTATAAGGCCGAAAATCCACCGTTTTCGAAATTAGTTATTAGTCATTTCCGGGTCCGGATAACACACCTTTTCATGGCATCAGAAAACCCTAAATTATCCATTAATCATATAAAATATCATGCATTTCATATTGGCCCTAACTACATTAGGGCGTTCCTCACTAGATAAGTTTTCTTCGTTTCACTTTTTCTTAGGTACAAATGAATGAAACTCCATTTAAAAACATTCATAATTTGGTAAGAAAGCAAAACTATGCAATTTACTGCACTGCAAGTAGAAAGTATTTAAGAAACAAGGAAGTGTTGATATCCCTTCCCACTCCAACAGCCGTATCATTAGTCAATGTGATAAACTCAAGTAGGCTACTCTCTAAGCTTACCACAAATAGATATTACAGCATATACAGGGAGATAAAAACTTTTATTCGGTGATTTCCTGCACTTTTCTGAATATGCAATTATTGATACAACAATGCAACACTTATGTATGCCATGAAATATTTCATTTAGTAGGGTCTGTGATGTCTACATAGATTTCATCCGAGCTCTCAAGAGCCGGGAGGGACCTCTGGACTTCCCGTGAACTAAAGTGGCTTATTACTGTATGTAACAAGCTTCCAGACTATAGAAGTTGAAGAAGTGAAGGTGGGAATATTATTTGCATGCTTTTGAGTGACCGATCCTAATAAGACCTTATATTTAACAGCAGGGGAAAAAACACTTACCAAAGCTATGACATCAAAGTTTGTAATAGTGGTATTGAGAGGCACAGAACCGTCAGCAACATAAGTCCAATTTCTTGTTTGATTATAAGACACACTGCCGTCATCATTCCACGTTACATTCACACGGTCATGAACTTCACGAAAAATAAATGGCCCCACTTCTTCCACAGAAAGTTTCACGCTGTGATTTTTTGCAAATTCTTGAGCATTCGTTACATTAAATAAATAAATGTCGAGATACATTGGGAGAGGGGTTTCAACCCACATGCCATAGGATTTTGATCCACGCTTTAAGACAAGATTTTCACGCATTATATCAGTGAATATAAACGGAAAGGCGATTGCTAGGCTTCCGATTACAATAACGAGAAATAAACTTATTCCGTAGAATATGCGATCCGACTTGTTGAATTCCATGATGAGATGACAATGACAATTTTAACACCTATAATCAAATTATATACTGTAGTGAAATGTAAACAGTTCAAAGTCTAATAAACCTCTCTTGCAAAGGAAAATGCTTGCGCCCAACCAAACAGATCGATCAAACATTGGGATTTTATATTGTTTCCATATGAATGCGTATGAGGAAGAGGTTCGTTGCATGAAGTGACTCATGACTGTGACACTATTACACATGACTTCAATAATCCTAATCGTCGAAAAAATAACCATAACCTAGCAATGCTTAAATTTTTCATTTACTACTAAAACAAAATACATACCACGTGAAAGTTTAAAATACGGCGCCTCCGTCTACACTGCTCTTGCCAACATCTACATTCAAATTGAAAATGTTATCAGTAAAGTAATTCGACATTATTATCTGCCACAAAAAGATAAAACACATTTGTTTACATTATTTGAAGACGCCATTTTGTTTGATTTCTTCAGTACGACAGCATAACGAAAGTAAAAAATTAATTAGTCTAGCCAACATAATTTATATTTGGAGGGAAACATTCAAAAGTTTTTGCTTACAAGATTTTTTTTGTTCATTTAATTGTTGTTGGATATGTAGTTGTATTATATTTTTGGATTGATCAAATTTGAAAATGTTGGTTTTTATAGGAATTAAAGAAATCACATGCGTAGATGAGCAACTTTAAAATTTAACTTTCAAAATTAAAATTGTAACTAGGTTGCAACAGCGCACCCCCTAGCGCCCCTACAGTGAACTTTAATTTTTTTGTACGATTTTCAGTGCATTGTTTATCTTTATATTGTATTTGAGTGTTATTTTAAAAGTTATTTTCTCATAACCTAAAGATTATATTTGGAACTTTTTGATCATCATTGCTCTGCAGTCTGCGTATCGTCTTGCAGTAAGTTATTGATATAATATTTCTAAAAAATAACATTTCCCCCTGTCTATTTTTTGTTGGAACTTTTAACAAGTGTAGGTTAGAATATGATATCGAATCAGTGGAAACCTTCCTTTTGGCATGCTATCAATTAGATCTGTATTATAAGTGTAAAATTGTTGTGTATGGGAATCCTCCAGAGCATTCAAATCGTGGGACGGGGTTACGGTAAAGGTCTAGTTTAGCTACCCCGCTGTATCAAAAGTCGATTGAAAATGCTTTCAATATGGAAGGAAAACATCCCATTTGCAAGGGAATTCATATTTTAAGCAAGGGTTGTCTTATTTACATGCAAGTCGAATGAAAATGCTTTTAATATGCAAGGAAAACATCCCATTTGCAAGGGAATTCATATTTTAAGCAAGGGTTGTCTTACTTACATGACTCTGACAATGTTCCTGCCATAAAAAATGTTATGAGCAATTTGTCCCTATACCTACCTGCCCATGCAAAAATTCGAACTAAATTGGGCTGTAACTCAAATACTATATTTTTTCGACTTTTAACTCTTTCGGAAATGGGTTTCTTTAAAGTTAAATCAACGATATAGAATGTCGATATGTCGGGTAGCTGAACTTAACCTTTACCCGGGGTTACACTTACAACCAATTGAAACATTGAATTTTTATGTGTTTTTTTCCTGTACGAAAATGGTCATTTACAAATTGTAACGTGGGATGACGGATGAGGGAGGTCCGGGGGTCGCTCTCGGCTCCTGAGAGTCTTGGGTGAAATCTATGTAGAAATTACAGACTAAATTAAATAACGAAATACTTCATGGAATGCATGAGTTGCATTATTGCATAATCGGAAAAGTGTAGGAAATCACCAAATTTATCTCATTCCCATCAAAAATCGTTTTTAAACTGTCTTTTATGGTTTTTTATTGTCGTGTTTATTGGCTATTATGCATTTATATAAGGCAATACTAGATCGATATAATAACAAAGGCCGGAGTCAGTAGACTAAGTAGAATCCGGGCTGATGGGAGGTGGTTTTACAAGCTTCGTTAAGATCTCCGATCGACATCGTCAATGGCACTACGCAGACTTCGTAATTTGTATCTCGACCGAGATTCAAGACGTGTAGCGTAGTGGTACGGACTCTGACTTTCACCCGAGAGGTTGTTGGTTCGAGTCCCAAACTGGCTACATTTTCTGGCCATGCTTTGGAAGTCATGTAAAGCAGGCGGTCCCGGGCCTTCCTAGTTGAGTTCAAGAGAGGGCTTTATAGCCCTAACTCCGCTTGGTTGGCTTAGTAATAGAAACAACAAAGGTCCTTATTTATTTATTTATTATTCAATAAGTATCAATTACCGAATACCGAATTCTGTCCCAATCTCCTGAAATCGCTTTTTACTTAGTTTCTCTTCGTAGCTGCTACCGTATCTATTCTCTTAAGTCCCTGCGCAATACAAATATACCAATATTATTATTATTATTCGGACGATCGTCCGAGGTGGCGTGGTGTACTGGCAGCGGGTAAAAGTCCCCCCCCCCCTCCCGGGCTGGACGCGCCAACCTAAGTCAAGTAAGTCTTTATTATTATAACAATTATTATTATTATATATGTATATTAGCCAGCCAAAGCCGTGTCACAATGGTTCCTCACGAGATACAATCTTAGAAGATTACGCAGTTCCACTGAAGATTCGACGATGCCAACGGCTTTACCATGTTGAATCCATGAGCAGAGCATATTTCCAACTGCGGCAAACTTGGTAGTGTGCACAGCGTTGGCAGGGGAACATGGTGGGACATGATAATGTGCTGAGACTGTACCAGTCTGTCTACGTGAGTGTCGAGTCCTGGTGCAGATAACTTGGTAGTGTGTACAGTGCCCGTAGGGAAACATGGTAGGACTTGTCCTGGTCACCTCCGATTTAATCGTGTGGCTTTACCATGTTCCCCAAGTGGTTCGGAATCCACTATAATCAGGAGATCAACTCCCCTTCCGCCGAGGTGAGTCTGCCCTTAGGGTGTCTCAAGTTAACAAACAGACTCACTCCCCCCCGCCAGGCAGACAGGGTTGCTTAAAATAGAAATGCTGAAAGCAGGCATTGGAGACAAACAAACTGAAGATTCAAGAGCAAATTTTGACGAAACGTTTGGGAGTACGCTTAAGGCCCATCGTCCCGGATTCGAGTGCTTTGTAATATTTCTGCCGAATGATGCAGTGGAAAACGTGTAGATCGGCCGTCGTCCATCGGGATGAGTACTTCCAAACGTTTCCTCTGCGGTCGACATCCTCAGTGGCACTACACGGAGATTGTATCTCGGAGGCCTTGTATAGTAACATGAACGAAACGTTTGTAAGTACTCATTCAGATCGGCCATTACCCATCGGCCCGGCTTCTACTCAAGGTCCGGTAGTACTCCAGCACACACGCACAATTCAAGGCTTGGAAATCTTCGAAGTGACCAAAAATTTAAACTTAATTTTAATCATAATAATAGTAATAATAATAATAATCTGTGGGGTCTTCTCGTCTTTTTAAAAAAAAAAGAGCACTTTCACTTCAAATTAAAATTTAATTTAATAAAATAAGGAAAATTTAATGACTCTAATATAAAGTAATACCTCCCTCAGACAATAGACAATCTGACTTCCGTCAATTTGATGTGGACGCTAACCCTGAACGCATTAACCAAACCAGATTTTTAAGCGTCTTGTTTTTTTACCGCCGTCTTCTGTTGTTCTCCAAGACAATAAAATGCTAGTGCAATAAACTCTATATATAAAAATGAATCCCTATTTCCCTTTGTCACTGCATCACGCGTGAACGGCTGAACGGCAGTACCGATTTCACTTTTTTTTTGTTTTTTTTTTGTTTTTGTTGTGGTTGTTATTGTCAGGAGAAGGTTCTTATGAAAGGAAAAATTTAAAAATGACCTTTTTCCCGAAATCAGAGCCTAATTTTCCCATTTTCGACCCTTATACATTGGTTTTCCTATACTGCGGAAAACCCGATAAAAAAAAAATCCAGAACCACTACGGTCAAAATGGCTTCGTGGCGGTATCCGGTGAACCTTTGACCAAATTTCCCCCCAAGTCTCCCATCTATGCCATACCTGACTGTTTCTGGATAACTCAAAAAGTAAAAACTCGAAAAAATTCGACGAAAAAACGCGTTTTTCGGGGGCAATTTTCGCGGGGAAAAAATTGATTAGCAAAATTTAAAACCACTTTGCTACTTTCCACTCATCTTACTCTTTACAACTGTATAACCGGTTTTGCTTCTCGACTAGCGGTTTCGCCACAGCTAGGTACTTAAGGGGGACGTGAAAGTCGCTTACATGCATGGAAAAGGGTACTCTCAGTGGTACATGCATAAAGTTAAAAAATTCCACAGCCTGTAATTTTTAACCGACATGATAAGTTAATATATCGTTGAAGGCAGTATGAATGGGGTTTTCAAGCGAGTATACAAAACGTGGTAACATCCTTCCCCCTCCCCCTTTAATATCGGGTCAAACAGGAAATTTCACTAGATATTCCCGTAAATATTGCCGTTTTCTATAATTTCGATAAATCTACCAACTTTTTCGGGGCCGCAATGTTTCGTAAATTTGCAGTTTTGCATGTTGTTTACTAATGTAAACAAATTATCAACAAATCATCCGATTTAGGCCTACCATTTCGGCTACAGTGTGGATATCTTCAACGTTTCACGTTAAAAATGGCCTATGTTTTGCTTCCGATTTCTATAATATGTATTTTATATGGATAAAAATTATCACACATTATACTGTATCTGTATATATTATACTTGTACCGGTTTAATGTAAATATCGTACACTATTAACACATTTCCCCAATTTAAGAAGATATATAAAAATGAATCCTTATGTCACGGCATCACGCGTGAACGGCAGGACTGATTTCACTATTTAGTTTTTGTTGTGTTTGTTATTGTCAGGAGAAGGTTTTTATGAAAGAAAAAATTTAAAAACTGCGCGGAAAATTAGAAAATTCTGGAAATTGAAGGTGTGTCATGCGGTCCCAAGCCCCGCTTGTTTAAAATAAAAATACACAGAAATATAGGCCTACTTTACTGTAACTGCGCCTTGTCCCCCCCCCCCCCACGGGGGTTGGCGGCATGGGTCTTCAACAAAAATATAAAATTATACATAAACTTTTTCCAAGCAAAGTAATGATTATTTCAAAAAACCTAAAAAGAAACCAAGAAAGGTTCGCCCCAATTAAGCTGGCGTGCCTGGGCAAAAGGATGGGAAAACCCGTACACCTGAGATTATCCAACGACAAGCTCTCGCCAGCTACAAAAATCTGCTGTAGTACACTGCCGTTTGCCAGATATTGCACCATTTCTAATTTGCTCCAATTATAGATTTATCAGTGGATCACTGGCTACTCCTTGTGACATACCGGGTCTTTTTATCAATATTAAGTTTGTAAAAATATGGGCTACACATTGCCTAGTTTATCGGTTAATTGAAAGAGTGGATTCGCATGGAAAATAAAGTCAATTTTCTTTCTTTCTATTCCACAGGCATGTCTCGTAACTTTAAGATGAGTGAATCATCCTTCTTAATTTTCCTGTTATGACTCGCTTACGGTTTTTATTAGATCAGTGGTATCAAGACGACTTCAATACGGGTCACAACTGCAAGCCTTGAAATTGCTATCACTATTCTTTATTATATACTCTATGTTATGTATGTATGTAATGGCGATTTTGCAATTGCGGAAAATGATTGAAATGTAATTTCGTAATATTCATTCAGTGAACCTTTTACTTCTCAAATTTGTAGTACCGTAGGCTAAAGACTACAACAGCCATACTATGACGATTTGGGATGGACTGTAAATAAACCCCAAGGTGTCACTTTATGGTGTTGAAATAAACCCCAAAGTGTCAGCTATTAATTCGTATTGATTCAATTGTTTATACAAAAGAGTGCAAAATGCGCGAGAAATTTAAATTGATAAATTGATCCTCGGCTATACTTTGGTGCGTTTCAATTTTTCCTCCCTTCGATTTAGACACATTAATTAAATTCTTAATATATTCCAAAATTTTATCAGTACATTTGAATGTTTATTAGTATTTCCTTAAATTATAAAACTATGCAACCATTCTCTCGTATTCCAATAATTTGATGATTTGAATTGCCCTCCCTTCAATGTAGACACATGAATTAAAATTCTTAATATATTCCAAAATGTACCTGCTCAATTTAATGTTTATTCGTATTTCCTCAAATTATAAAACAATGGAATATTCCAATAATTTATTGATTTGAATTTCCCGCGCATTTTGCACTCTTTTGTTTTAACCAATTAAATCAATATTAATAGCTGGCACCATGTGGTTTATTTTAACACCGTCACGTGACAGATAAGTAATAGTTGACAATTTCGGTTTTGAAGTGAAACTCTAAGGAACATTTCCTCTGCTTTGTGGCATCATATTGATGCCTCTGCGGTCGATATCTCATGAGAAATTTAATTTTACACCCGTCTAGTCCCCCCTCCCCCCGCCGTTGTCTCTTTAGAATTTTCCTCACTCGTTTCTATTTTACAGTAGTAGTAATTAAGTAGTAGTAATTAAGAAATTAATCAATTGGTCCTAATCTATTATTCTTACATCAGTTTTCCTCTAGTTTTCATCATCACAGACTTTCCCCTTGTTCACTATTAATGTCATTTGTTGCTCATTACCCGAGTGGCCCTCTTTTGCAGTAAATTGCATCGTTGCGTGCGCCATTTCTCAATGGGACAACCGTATGTTATGTGCCTGGCTAAACTTTGGACATTGAGTAACGCATTTCCTTTGTTTCCAATTACCTTATTTTAAACTTTCCCCTCATACATATATGTTTTTATGCATTATACAAAGTATTTCTCTTTTGTTGCTAACTTTTCTCTTTGCATTATTTACCTAGTTGGGCCAATTAATTTGATTATTTCGTTCATGCGAGGTCTAGAGACATTTAATTGAATAAACAAATAATTAAGAGTAAATGGGACACTGTGCAATGCGTACAAAGTCGATTTGGACAGGAAAACACCCGTGAATTATCAACCGTTAAATTAGCAGAAATGCGGTTTACAGTCCTCAAGACTACTACACCAGTCATTATTTTTACAAATCAAATTTAATAATTGTAGCCAATTTGCTGTGTTAGAAAGAGGTACTAATACATGTTATATCGTCTTTGGTAAGGTGGTAGCGTGCTTGTACCTGTGCGAATCTCTACATAGCTTGCGATCGGAGACTAGTCATAACTCGACACAAACACATTCTAGGTTACTTGCTTACTAGGCAACACCCACTCTTGGCAGGGTAGCCATTTGGTGACGCTCTGACCAGTACTAAGCGAGATGTCCTCACGAAGTCGTTGTGCTCCGTCGGTAGGTCGAGTTTTAGAGCTGGAGAGTTAGGTACTGGTAGGTGGGCAACGTCCATCTTTGGTTCGTCGCATTGGGGGGACGCTTCTGATAAAACTGATAAAAAGACCCCAATGAGGTGCAGATGGTCGGTAGGTCGAGTTTTAGAGCTGGAGAGTTAGGTACTGGTAGGTGGGCAACGTCCATCTTTGGTTCGTCGCATTGGGGGGACGCTTCTGATAAAACTGATAAAAAGACCCCAATGAGGTGCAGATGAGTGGTGATGGAGTCGTGACGAATGCTGCGACACCCTTGGTAGTGTCCTGGCATTGGGTTGTTGATCAATCCTTGTGAGAGTTTCCTTGGTGACTTCGTGGAACTTGGAGAACATCATGAGTAGAGGAAGAAGAACGCAATGATCCACCATCCATCCAAAGTATTTTACTGTGGATCATTGCGTTCTTCTTCCTCTACTCATGATGTTGTTGATCAGACTAGCGCAGCATCTCCCTGAGCTAATTCGTGATAATTACGCTTTTGACCAGGCTGATCGCTGACTTGGCGGATGTCAATGATTGAGCAGACTGGTTAAGGGCAAACCGGAGTCGCCAATATTCCATTTCTGTGCAAACTTTAATTTCTCATTAAATATGGAACGCAGAACAATGAAAAAATGCTGAATGGAAAGAAGAAGGTTTTCTCCTAATTTCGATACATAGTATGTTGCAATCATCAATACCGATCGGCTATAGTTAGTGAACTTGATACGCAAAAAATAACGGTCACTCAGGAGTTCAAGCTGAAGGAGTTCATCAACTGTGGCGTATTGGGGTTAGTTAAGGCCACATACTATGCATCAAAATTAGGAGAAAAATGTTTTTCTTTCCATTCAGCATTTTTTCATTGTTCTGCGTTCCATATTTCATGAGAAATTGAAGTTTGAACAGAAAATGGAATATCGGTGACTCCGGTTTGCCCTTAATGAAGTCTTGTGCCCAGTTTTGCAAGTTCATCAGCTTTCTCGTTTCTGTTGATCTCGACGTGGCTTGTGATCCATTGTAATGTGCCACCCGGTCTCAATGAGCATGGATAGTCTTGACCGATAGAGGAGTGTTTTAGTGCAGCCTGTAGCTTTGTTGGTGGCAAGATCGCATATTACTGACTGGCAATCGACCAGGAAGAGTATATTCGGTTTTGTGGTCTGGTGATATAAGTTGGCGGCTGCTTCGCATATGGCCGCAATCTCTCCATCGTCAGGAATCCATCGTAATGTGCCACCCGGTCTCTATGAGCATGGATAGTCTTGACCGACAGAGGAGTGTTTTAGTGCAGCCTGTAGCTTTATTGGTGGCAAGATCGCATATTACTGACTGGCAATCGACCAGGAAGAGTACATTCGGTTTTGTGGTCTGGTGATATAAGTTGGCGGCTGCTTCGCATATGGCCGCAATCTCTCTATCGTCAGGAATCCATCATAATGTGCCACCCGGTCTCTATGAGCATGGATAGTCTTGACCGACAGAGGAGTGTTTTAGTGCAGCCTGTAGCTTTGTTGGTGGCAAGATCGCATATTACTGACTGGCAATCGACCAGGAAGAGTACCTTCGGTTTTGTGGTCTGGTAATATAAGTTGGCGGCTGCTTCGCATATGGCCGCAATCTCTCCATCGTCAGGAATCCATCGTAATGTGCCACCCGGTCTCTATGAGCATGGATAGTCTTGACCGACAGAGGAGTGTTTTAGTGCAGCCTGTAGCTTTGTTGGTGGCAAGATCGCATATTACTGACTGGCAATCGACCAGGAAGAGTACATTCGGTTTTGTGGTCTGGTGATATAAGTTGGCGGCTGCTTCGCATATGGCCGCAATCTCTCCATCGTCAGGAATCCATCATAATGTGCCACCCGGTCTCTATGAGCATGGATAGTCTTGACCGACAGAGGAGTGTTTTAGTGCAGCCTGTAGCTTTATTGGTGGCAAGATCGCATATTACTGACTGGCAATCGACCAGGAAGAGTACATTCGGTTTTGCGGTCTGGTGATATAAGTTGGCGGCTGCTTCGCATATGGCCGCAATCTCTCCATCGTCAGGAATCCATCGTAATGTGCCACCCGGTCTCTATGAGCATGGATAGTCTTGACCGACAGAGGAGTGTTTTAGTGCAGCCTGTAGCTTTGTTGGTGGCAAGATCGCATATTACTGACTGGCAATCGACCAGGAAGAGTACATTCGGTTTTGTGGTCTGGTGATATAAGTTGGCGGCTGCTTCGCATATGGCCGCAATCTCTCCATCGTCAGGAATCCATCGTAATGTGCCACCCGGTCTCTATGAGCATGGATAGTCTTGACCGACAGAGGAGTGTTTTAGTGCAGCCTGTAGCTTTGTTGGTGGCAAGATCGCATATTACTGACTGGCAATCGACCAGGAAGAGTACATTCGGTTTTGTGGTCTGGTGATATAAGTTGGCGGCTGCTTCGCATATGGCCGCAATCTCTCCATCGTCAGGAATCCATCGTAATGTGCCACCCGGTCTCTATGAGCATGGATAGTCTTGACCGACAGAGGAGTGTTTTAGTGCAGCCTGTAGCTTTGTTGGTGGCAAGATCGCATATTACTGACTGGCAATCGACCAGGAAGAGTACATTCGGTTTTGTGGTCTGGTGATATAAGTTGGCGGCTGCTTCGCATATGGCCGCAATCTCTCCATCGTCAGGAATCCATCGTAGATGCTCAGTTGGATGTCAGTTGAGATGTACGTGGCTCCTATATGTTTCCGAGCCTGGCATTGAGGCTCCGGCGCAGTATATAGGTACTCAGTTGCCGGATATGTTGTATGGATGGATTGTTTCTAGCGCGGATTTTCTCAAGGCTACATCAGTAGAATGGTTTTTCGGGAGATTATGGCTAATTAGGTATAGTTGGGTGGTTAATAGCGAATGTACGACTTCCCATTAGGTTAATTAATGAGGCGTTAGAAAGAGGTCAATCGGACCCATTCATTCAATTGTTTGTATGAGATTAACCTTTATTGAAGAAAAAAAAAATATCATGAATTAAAATGTTGAGAAAAATATCTTTTGTTTGTACTGATATTTTTGACTGCTCTATGATTCATATTTCATGAGATATTTAATGTTAACAGTTTCCCCTTCCGATTGTCTCGTTAGGGAATGAATGACTCAATGAATATTTATTTGGAAAAAACTACACTAAGTGTCTTATAAAATACTATGGTTTTTTAAGTTCCACACTAAATCAGCTACTTATTTTTAACAATATTGTCCGCGTTCATATTATTCAGGAATTTTTTCATAAGACTGGTGCCGTTTGATACTAACTGCAGCCTTCCCCAATTTCGACCCCACGAGCCGCCACTGGGTCTAACTCACAATTTCGATTCTATTTTTATTTGATTTATTTTATGCATTGATAGATTATATGTTTTTGGTCCAGGAACCTCCGGGAGTGTCTCCAGAACCCTTTATCGCTTATATCACAATCTGATCAGTGGTTTTGAAACGCATAGGGAACCAAAAATTGGATTGATTTTTTATGCATATTTTTTTATTTAATTGAATACATCAGTTATAAAAATTGGGTCTATCCATATCTTGAGATTAATTCTGAGGTGGACCCCTTATTTTACTGGTTATAAATGTGGGCTAAAGGTCATTAACCTCTGCTACAACAGTGGATTCTAGGCCGATAATAGGATGCTGTGGTCCATTGGTTTTCCTAAAAGTACTTCCGCATGTGTATGCTCAGACTCAATCATTTGAAAAGTTCATTGACTCCGCACGTTTAATCAAAATACAGTTGAGTTGTTTGCGCAAATTGAAGGCGAACAGTTCGAAAACCATTGTGTACAAATAGTTCCTTTCCTATTTATACAATATATTGTAGTATTATATGGTATATATAACACTGACATTAAATTAACTTTGGTTGAAGAGGTAAACTCCTCGTTATAACCGAAATTAGAGGATATGGAAAAAACTGGGCTCCTATTTATACATCAGCACAAGCTTTGTGTTGCTGAAAATTTTTGATTTTGATATTTTAACCGATTTACATTATTTTGAGGTATCAGGAACAAAAAAAGAAGTGGTTCTCACGAAATATTATGTATAGGTCAGTCAGTGTGTTAATTGATTTGTGGGCAAGCTACTCGGTGAATTTTGGTATGCATGGTAGATTCACAAAAATCATGTCTCCGGGCTATATTTAGTTTGGACTGACTCATTTGGGGAGGGGGGGGGGGGGTTACTCTCAAAAAACTCTAAACAAAAGACCAAACCAATTTTTGTTCTCAAAAGTGGCTACAGTTTTTTTTTTTTTTTTTTTTTTTAAATTCACATCTTGTATTATCAGCTTGTGTTATCGCTTGTAGCCGGCGTGGGTTGACTTCGACAGCGCGTAACAGTAATAATAATAATAACAGTAATAATAATAAGTAAATAAATAATTATTGACTTTTTTGTTTTATTACAAAGCCAAGCTAGCGGAGTTAGGGCCATAAAGCTTACATAGTAATAATAATAATGTTCAAAAAATCAATAAAGGCAAGGTTCAATGGGAAACTAAGGTACGCCTAGGTCCATAAGAAGCCCCTTAAAGAAGTAATTAAAAAAAAATACGATAAGGTTCCACGTCGATTTTTGCTGCTTTTTTCCATGTTTCCTGCAGTTAACTTATGCCTATGTAGGCTAACATGTTTTGTGATCTAATACCTTAATTAAGTTGCTATTGTGTAATGATGAAATATATCCTAGATGATGCATGAAATCCATGATGCTCTCCTTATCATCTCATCAAGACGATTCCAATGATATAAAAAAATCATTTTGTGGAAAAGGCCACGTTTCTACTTGGTGAGGATGAGTAAATGAGTAGTTAGTATTTGTGACGGCTGAAATAGAAAAGCTCGTCACTCGGAACAGTTCTTTGATAATGTGATAAATTGCAAGGTTAGGCTGCCGACCTGGACGCCCCAGAAAAGAGTATCTGCAGCAAGTGATGGAGGATGTAGGGGTCAATACATACAAGTATATACATACCTGTACATGGAGCTGAACTCTGAAGAGGACGTACCAGGATCGAGGGGAGTGGAGGCATCGATGGCACATGTTGCTACCAACCAGCCAGCCGGCTGTAACTTGAAGAAGATAAAATACGTTTTTGTTTTGCTTTGTTGAACATTTAGCCACGAACTGGGTTAACTATTATTTATACATCAAACTTGCAGGCGTTGATAAATTCGTCAAGTATGGTGAACATCGATATCAGAGTTGCATGTGTGATAATGGAGCTGTGGTCTGCGTAATTTTTATATTAAACAGCACCGAAACAGTTCTCGTGGTGTTGAACACTAGATTGTTTGTGTATGTTGTTGTTTTTTGTATACGTAGGATAATTTAGGTTAGGGCTTTGAGCGTTTCCCCACGCGCCATTAGGCTTGGGGGCGCCCTGATTATGGTAAAAAAATGTACATGTTTGCAAGAATAAAGAATTATTATTATTATTATTATTATTGTTGGGCGCGTTATGTCGCGAAAGGTTTCAATCTATCACCTATTACATACTATTACTTATTCACTGGCGGTGAAGTACCTACTCAACTCTGAAGCTGTCTGTTGTCATAGCCACAGCCATAGCGTGGTATATTGAAAATCATAGAGATCATGGAAATATGGTCGACGCTGTCTTCTTCCTTCTTCCAACCTACCCTATACTCGTGATACGAGTAAAGTACTCCCGACCTCCTGGGCAACTACCCGAGCGCTCATCTCAGAGTATATTGGGAGGAAATTCCATACCCAAAGGTTGGAGGAAACGGCATGCCTTCATACGGAGCGCCTCATTAAGCATCCAGACGCCAAAAGGGCTAAGAGTCCGCTAACACTGGATAGAACGCGCGTGCGTCGGGTGATATCTCTACTCACCGGACGCGGGAATTTCAGGCATCACCTCGCCCAGATTGGTGTGCAAGTGGAAAATAATATGTGCCGACGTTGTGCGATGGAGGCCGAAAGTGGATGGCACATTCTTGCAGAGTGCCATGTGATCTGGCCCCAGAGACTTGAACATCTAGTAGGGTGCACTGTCGCTACTGACGGCGTAGAGGTAACGACTCGGACTATCATCCAGAAGGTGACTGGTTCGAGTCCCACCCGAATGCCAAAATTTTCTAGTGGTACAATTATTTATCTTCTGACTACCATGCTTCGGAGGGCATGTAAAGCCGGCGGTCCCGGCAGTCTTCCCTGACTGTCGATAGGTTAAACAGGAGGCTGTTGATGCAACCTGAAAACTCCTGTACCACGGGTAGTACCACCCCGACACGAATTTACTTTTACTTTACTGACGGCTGGGCTCCAGTAGTCCACCCCGCGGCCATGGCGAGATTCGCAGAAGCAGTGGGGCTCCACTAGTGCTACATTCATAAAAGTACCTTACTGCGTAGTACCATTTTTGAATAAATGACATACGGCAGTCTAACTGACATTAAATAGCCTACCTTGGATTTACATGGGACGTTATGACATGTCATGATTTTTACATGACTTGTATGATTTGAGCATGACAAACGATGACGGCAGTGACCTAGCAGAATGTCCAGCAAGCTGACAGTATAATGTACCTAATTCTTTTGATATGAATTAGGATACCTGTCACAAACCCTACCTTAACCTTACTTCGTGGTTATTCGGAGCCTATTCGCGGTGCGGAGCCTATTCGGAGCACGTAGCCTATACATATTTTCAATGTTCCTTTATAAAAGTTGGTTGCTTGGTTATTTTTTTAATCTTTTTATGTGCATAGGCCTATTTGTTGTGGGCCATTGAACCTAGACCTGGAGTTATATAGGAAATCGCGCCAAAACTATTTTTTAAATTCTGGGGCAATTTGGTACCTTTTTTCAATGACTTGTCATAGGAGACGTGGCATCAGGTGGACAAAGAATTCAAAAAATAATTTTGGCGCGCTCGGTGTCTCACTGTCTCATCTCCCCTATTTGGGCTATATTGCTTTACATTCATTGCCGACAATGATGTACTGTCGGAAATTTAATTATTTTATCTTAAATGTATTATCTGTCAAATTTCTGGCCAATACAATTATTATTATTATATTGTAGAACTCCCTATTTATACGTAGCATAAGGAAAGCTTTGTGATGTTCGAAATTTTCGATTCCGACATTTCAGTGGACTTACACGTTTTCAAGAACTAAAAAAACTGAATAGTTTGGTACTGGGGCAAAAATATAAAAAAAACACTCTATTTTCATAAAAAAATGCTAAAAAAATAATTTTTTTACGGAAGGTCAATCAAATAAATCAATCAATCAAAAGGTGTATTAGAAAATACAAATACACAATACTGTAGGGCCAGATGGCCCATAACAGACTAAAAAATAAATAAATAAATAATTTAAAAACAAAATATTAAACCCTCGAAAAAACGACTAACATTAACTTACGTGCTAATAACAGGTCCACAGAAAAAATTCTTTCTAATCCATAATTTGAAACAAAGATTCCACCTCTTCCCGTCCAATCAGCCATTCCTATGCTTTCCAACTTCAAGTATGTTTTAGGTGTTATCGTTTTAAATAGAGTAACAATACCGAACAGGTTGGTTTTGAATAAAAAATTGTTTTCTGTCATTATTACTGTGTTGTAATATATTGGTCTGCCCATTCTAGACCTTGCAATCGTCCCATCGACCAATTTGTGATAAGGAAGGTCGAGTCAACAAAACTTTAACCCTATAACAATTATTTACCATAGAACTATTCGTAGCATCTATCTCGGTACCTACAATTATTGATAAATAAGATAGTATGTGCGGGTTTACTCGTACCTTTTTCCTCTTCGATCGTCTCGTAAAAAAAGGGAAACCAATTAGCCACGATTTTGGAAATACTTCCTCAAGACAACCATACCAATCATTTCTTCTACAAATCAAATTCATTAATTGTGACCAATCTGTGCTAAAAGAGGTAAATGAAAATTATCAGGAAAATTTCTGCTGTTTTTCTTGATATTTTTGACAGCCCTACGATTGATATTTCATGAGATATTTCATTTTTATACTTATATAACCACACCAATGGTTTCTTCTACAATTCAAATTCATTAATTGTGACCAATCTGTGCTACAAAGAGGTAAATGAAAATGCTCAGAAAAATGTCTACTGTTTTTCCTGATATTTTTGACAGCCCTACGATTAATAGTTCATGACATATTTCATTTTTATACTAATAACCACACCAATCATTTCTTCTACAAATCAAATTCATTAATTGTGACCAATCTGTGCTACAAAGAGGTAAATGTAAATGCTCAGAAAAATGTCTACTGTTTTTCCTGATATTTTTAACAGCCCTACGATTAATAGTTCATGAAATATTTCATTTTTATACTTATAACATAAGCCTTCTCCTCTCCTCCGAT
The DNA here is from genome assembly GCA_963971405.1 of Psococerastis gibbosa. Taxonomy (NCBI): domain Eukaryota; kingdom Metazoa; phylum Arthropoda; class Insecta; order Psocodea; family Psocidae; genus Psococerastis; species Psococerastis gibbosa. The sequence goes on from OZ020485.1 coordinate 48,842,313, forward strand.
ATTCCCTTAAGCCTCCTTTGACTGTCTAGTATCGCTATACTAAGCCTAACAAAATTAGGGTCTGTTAATATTTCCTGAATGTAAGAATACTGTACAGTGTACAGCAATATCCGCTATGACCGTGAAATTGCAACAGCAAGATGGCGGAGTGCTGCATTTAGCTATAGACTGGAAGGGAAGAGCTATCAATAGTAACAGAGTGTAGCTAGTAGGTGATAAGACGCGGTGCGCGCAGCACGACATTCCCTGCAGTTTTGTTAAACACTCCGATCGACGCAGTTCGCTGTGGCAGCTTGCCTACATTTTTGTGCGAAAGTCTGTGCCTACAAGCCTACTTGGATCAGCGCTGTATAGCTGTAGCTTGCCCGAAAACTTCTTCATAATTATTTTTTGGCTTGGTGAGTTTTTCTTCAAATTAGTATTTACGAGGATTTGTAGATTTTTTTTTGCTTGAAAGTATTCATATCCCCAATTTTTTAATTTTTGGCTGTGTGAGTGAAGTTCATTTACGGGGAAATTGGGAGAACTCTCGGCATTGTGTGCTTTCATCTCATTCAAAAAACGCCATGGGACTACAATCCAACGAGGGGGTCTAGCCCTGATCCTGGAGATCTCCTGGAGATCTCTTGAGTCTCTACCGCTGTGCTATTTAGGATCTTGTGGTTGGCAACATGTCCGGCAGTAGCGTTTCCCCCTACCTATTAGGGTTGGGTGGGCCCTTCTCAGATGGATTTATTATTTTATTTTTGGTGTGTCGAGTCTCGGACCTATGCCTCCCGTTTCATAGTCTAGCTTTCTACCTACTGGAATATTCCCTACTTTACATGCTGTTAGCATATTGTGTTGCCCCCCCCCCCCCCTTGAAAGTACCTTAGCTATACTATACACTCACGCAACATCGCTTGTAACAGACGAGACTTTTTCCCTCCATTTTACTCAGTTTCTCCTCCTTCCGGCCGTACTTGAAGAACGCCGTTTGACCGCTTACCGCTTTCATAAGAGACAACTGGGGTGGGTAAAGTCCAATAAGGGTAAAAATAAAAAGTCTCATGAAATATCAATCGGTAAAGCTGTCCAAAATATCAGGAAAAATTGATTAAAGTTTTCGGAGCATTTTGATACATGATAAATGTACCTTGTGTTCTAACACAGATTCTGCTGTACTAGTGAAAACTGGTGTAACTTGTGTTCTTTACATCATCTTGCTAAGACCTCCTAAGAAAGAATCGGAGGGGGACAAGTAGAAGTGTAAAAATCAAATATCTCATGAAATATCTGTTGTAGAGAAGTCGAAATACAAAAATATGAGGATAAACAAAAGGAAATTTTTCGGAGCCTTTTGATACCTTGTTCTAGCACAGATTGGCCGCAGTCACTGAATTTGATTTGTACCAAAGAGGATTGATGTGGTAGTCCCGAGGAAGGAGCTGATGAACTTTGGTCAACTGGTGTTAGTGAAGGCCGCACAATATTTCATAAATAGAAATGTAGAGGTGCATTTCTGCTAATGTAACGGCTCTACGAGCGATAATTCCTGTGAAAATCGACCATGTTCAAAGCCAAAGGAAAGCATAGTGGGTACTATGATTTGAACTTAAGCGGGCTTGAGCTATGGCTTTTATGGCCAAAAAATCGCATATGAAGACGTAAGGGGAAAAACCGGAAAGGTGATCAACAGTTGATTTTTTAGAAAGTTTAAAGTAGCCGTATCTTATACGATTATTTAAGTAAATAATAAATAAAATAAAAAGGAAATCTAGTAAATAAAAATCAACAATAATATTGGCCAAAAAAGAAATCTATAAAACTAAATCTTCCACATAAAATAAAGTATATTTATTATTAAAACCCCTAGACATACTGGATACTGTTTTTTTCCACGCCATTTGTGCATAACCTTACGTGTTTTTCTCCGGTTTTGTTAGGTCATTTGAAACTACGTCAAAAACTGAACTGAATAAACAGTACGCTAGATGCCCACTATACTTGTTGTTGTATACTAATTTTGAAAACAATTAACGAACACGGTGATCTAGACCCCTTTTGCATCCTACCTCTGTTTAAAATTTGTTTACGGGATTTTTATGAATTGACGATTGCTTATTAACGCTTACCTAATTACTTTTAATTTTAATTGTTAAATATTTCTGTGTTGTAAATTGCTAGTTGCTATGTTGTTATTGTAAATGCCTCCGTTATTGGATCCATTTATTTCTGTTGCTGGCATATAATAAATATTCTATTCTAATTCTACTCTAAGAATGCCACCATTATGACAATTTCGACCAAAAGTGCACCTTTCCAGTTTTTTACCCTGACGTCTTCATATGTCTGTTAAGCGGAAGCCCCTATTCACGGTATCCCCGCGCATGACTATGATTTCCGTTGCTTTATCAATGAATTGATGCGAAAATGACAATAGGATAGTATTATCTATGGGCTCTAATGGATATTATAATAGGATAATATTGCTATTGTGACTAACCTGTGATAAGTTGAATCTCTCAAAGATTAAGATGTAGCAATCATGTTTATTAAAAGATAGGCAATTTACGTACAGTTGTACTGATCGACGGATGTCATTACGCTGCTCAAAGGGTCTAATGTGACCCATGTATGTATGTATGTACTCTATGTATAATCTTTTGGAGTCGGGACCCAGGCACAATTTGGGCCCTTAGGTCCCCGAGCCGTACTAGTCGGGTTCTATTGCTTCTGCGAATCTCGATATGCGAGGGGGTTGGATTTCTGAACCCCAACCGTCATTAGCAAAAGCGCACCCTAGATGCTCAAGTCTGGGGCGCCAGATATCATGGCACTTAGCGAGAATGTGCCATCCACTTTGCGTTATCTTGTAGAGCACCATTTTTAAAGGCTTATAGAGAGAGAGAGAGCGAGAGAGAAAACGCCGTGGCAATGAATAAAAATTACAATATAAATTTTTAATATACTGTACAGTAAACATAGAAATAAGCAACCTTATCTGATTTTATACCTTTTCCTTTAAATTTGTCAGGGGAATAAATCTATTTTAGTTTGATATGGATTCACATACCGACCGTAATTCCTAGCTATAATAATTTCAAAAAAATATTTATTAATTTTTTTCAAATTTTCAAATACCTAGTCTTTGAAAACAATAAATCATTTGGTAAGAAGGTAAAGTGGAAGAAGTGACAAGTCGGGCACGTCATTGGAATTAAAATTTATATAAATCATAATAGCCTATTAAAAAAAATATACATTAATGTACCTAAATATTAACTTTTTGTTCTATTACCAAGCCAACTAAGCGGAGTTAGGGACCTCCTGCTTTACATGCCCTCCAAAGCATGCCCAGAAAATGTAAGTGTGGGACTCGAACCGACAAGCTTTCGGGTGAAAGTTGGAGTCTGTACACTCTCAATGTCCTGGCTGTACCTATTATTGTATAATCAATTCAATTTTATAGATGTTTGTATTGGATGGGTGCCGAAACCACTGATCAGCAGATTGGGATTAAATTTCGGTAGTGTCTTCTGAGGACTCTCCCGAGAGTTCCTGGACCTTTTTTAAATGTATGCATTGAATTAAATGAAAATAGTTTCGTCATTGTAACCAGCTGAAAAATAAAAATAAATATCTGGAACGAGGGAGTAGGTAATACAAAGTTCACCCCGGACCACATGCGATTTTTGCACATTTACACATTTAAAGTAAACAAAATTTAAAAAAGGTTACTAACATTGTGGCCAGCTGTGACGCTATGATGCTAACCGATTTCAAAATCACTCAACTTGAGAGACCCGGGACTGCCTGCTTTGCATCGGCTCCAATGCTAGGACAAGGGTGGATTCAGAGGTTATAGCCTACACTTCATTGTAATACATACAGTTCTACAATATATAGAAGAGATGATACATTCGAGTGCGCCAAAAATATTTTATTAATTCTGCAGACTTTTTTTAATTGCTGGTCATAGGAGACGTGGCATCAGATGGCCTCAGGATCAAGGGCGGATCCAGTGGAAAATTTAGGGGGCGGGGGTGTCACAAGATTTTGTAAGTTTAAAAGGCAATTTTTTTTGTTGAAAAGTTGAGTTTTATCATTTTTTTTTTTTTACCAGGCATCTTATGAATTTACTCATTTAGAGGGGGGGGGGTCATGACCCCCTGACCCACCCCCTGTGGATCCGCCACTGCTCAAGATTCAAAAATTATTTTTGGTGAGCTCGAATGTCGCTTCCCTCCAATATATAACTCTAGTTTACTTAGAACATTATTGATTCGCCGTCGTGAGTTCGTTCTTACCTAGTGTAAATTTAATTTCATTTTGAAGACCTTTTCCCCCTTTTTTAGAGTATGGATGTAGACCCTTTTATGGTTTTCTTATTCATGGACTTTTCCCGAAGCATAGCCGCGGTAAAGCTGTTTCAGAGCTCCATCCTTATGCTCCGTATACTATCAATTTAGAATAAATGTGTATAAGCTAAATTTCTAAAAGAAAAGGCAACTAGGAAGTACTTATAACAGCACACGCTTCATGGGTTGATTGATTAGAGTTATATATAAGAGGGACGACACATGAATTTCCCGCCCAAAATATGTATTTTTTCATTTTTGGGGCCTCCCACCACATCTACTATGATAAACAAAAAATAACAAAAACTTAGAGTTTTAGAAAAACTTGTTATAACAACCCGAGTAAAACCCAAATAATCGTTAAGAAATTAACTTTGTCTAAGAAACCCACTTGTGTTAGTATAAAACCCTGAGCGCTTTCGGCAAGAACTGCCATCTACAGAGGGAAACCCACTAGCACAGTTACACCTTATCTGCGATTTGAGACTTGCTCAACTCGAGGAGAAGATGCAAATGTGACTAGAGAGAGGAAACCTTGGTTTATATAGGACTGGGAGCGGGGGGAGGAGGGGGTGGAAGGGGGCGTGGCTGGTTACCTATTCCTAACCTACTAGCTAGATCTATTAGAGGGGATGATTGTGTGAATGTTATGTCGTTTGTTAATTTTTCCCTCTTGTGTAAAGCTCTTTTGATTTCAACATTTTCAAAAAAATTTAAAGTGTAACTTTTCTTCATTTTGTGTAGGGCTGTCCAATTGTTAGGATCGAATGTGTGATTTTCCGAGTTAAGGTGTTTCGCGAATGTGCTGTTGGTGTTGGTGTCTCCTATACCTGCTATATGTTCTCTGACCCTAGTTTTAAAGCTTCTGCCTGTTTGGCCTATGTAAATTGCGTTACAATCGTTACAATTTAGACGATAAACTCCATTGCCTTTTTCCTTTTCTGGTTTGGTTTTGCAGTTCATGAGTTTATTGGCCAAATTGTTGCGGTTGTACGGGGCTGGTGTTTTGTCTGTTGTAGAAGAAATGAGGTTACTTATTTTTTCTGTGATTTTTTCTATGTATTGTATCCTGAAATATGATTTATTGGTTACCTGGTTTAATCTCTCTGGGGGGTAAATTAGTTTGAGGTTGTGTTTGATTTTGTGATGTCGTAGGATTCTGTCTATTAGGTTGAGATTGAAATTGTTATTTTGGGCAATTTGTTTTATTGTATTTAATTCATTATTATAGTTGGTTTCATTCATAGGGATGTTAAGGAGTCGAAAAATCATACTATGGAATGCTGCGTGTTTGTGCTGGAATGGGTGAGAAGAATCAACAGGGATTATATTATCGCTATGGGTTTCTTTACGAAATATCTTGAAGTCTAGGGTACTATTATTTTTGGTGATGGTGAGGTCTAAGAAGTTCAGGGAGTTGTTTTCTTCTACTTCCATGGTAAATTGGATTTTTGGGTGAATTGTGTTGATAAAACTTAAGAAATTCTCTAGTTGTCTGTTACTTCCTGTCCAAATGCAGAAGATATCATCCACATACCTTGTCCAGAAAGATATACATTTAACTAGGGGATTTTTATTGAGTAGAAGTTTGTGTTCGAAGTTATCCATAAAAATTTCCGCAAGAAGGGGAGAAAGGGAAGAACCCATAGGTAGGCCTATTTTTTGTTGGTAGTAGTCGGATTCGAAACGGAAATAGTTTTGATGAGTGCATGTGTCTAACAGAAGGAGGGTCTCAGAAATAAGGCTGTTCGAGGTATTATTGTGATAGAGTGACTGGGCAACTAATTTACGTACTTCGGGTACGGGAATATTAGTAAACAGATTTTTGACATCGAAAGAGACGAGTTTGGCATTGCTGGATAAGGAAAGGTGCTTAAGGCGGGAAATCAACTCGAATGAGTTTTTGACGCTGTGGCGGGGTGTGAAGTTTGATAGCTCGCGAATGTGTTTGTTGAGAAAACTAGCTACTTTGCTGGCTGGGGCACTGTTATACGAAACTACTGGGCGGATAGGTTGATTGGGTTTATGAAGTTTAACCAGACCAAAAAATGAAGGAGCTACGGGGTTCATGTTGGTAAATTTATAGGCTATATCTTGGGGTATCGTATTAGAGCTTTGTTTAATGGCTTTTTTGGTTGCTTTTTGGAATTTGTTTGTGGGGTCTACTTTAAGTTTTACGAATGTGGATTCATCAGAAATGAGGTCTAAGACTTTAGAAACATAATCACGGGTAGGTAAAATGACAATAGAATTTCCTTTATCCGCCTTGGTGAGTGTAAGGTTATCTTGGGCTAGTTTCTTTTTTATAAATTTAGTGTTATCGTTTTTGTGTGTAAGTTTGACGTTTTTCAGAATATCTGCTGCTATGTGTTTTTCATTATTAACGATTATTTGGGTTTTACTAATTCGGGTTGTTATAACAAGTTTTTCTAAAACTCTAAGTTTTTGTTATTTTTTGTTTATTAAAATGAAATACCACGAAGTCACGAGTAATCTCATTATTTATCTACTATGACACGCATTTTTAAAAACATAGCAAGTGGCCTCAGGATTTAAACAATATTTTTGCGGGCTCAAATGTCACATCGCTCCTATATATAAAACTCTAGGGTTGACCGTCAAAATCCTGTGCAATCATTAAAAATATTTACTAAAATGGCGGTCTCGAACCAATTACCGTTTGGATGTCAGTCCTTGGCACAGCACTTATAACTTCTTATAACTTTTTATTTATCCATCAAAAGTGTTTACAATTGCAATTATAACATGCTGCAGGGCTCAGCCCGTGTGCAGCTTACATTTTTTTTTTTTTTTAAGAAGTCTTACCTAGCATTAAGGCCAAACCGGAGGGGGTCAAGTGACTGGCCTGGAAATGTCTTTGCAGAGGGTTCGTAATATACGATGTATGTATCGTATGTTTTAAACCGCAGTGGTATAGTAAAAATCGATAGAAGGGTATAGTATACACGTAGACATGCTTACACTATTGACTAAACCAAAAATTATTAATTACATTAGGTCTAAAATGTGTACATGAAGCAATTAAAAACATACCTTTTAGAACATTTTTACGTGCCCCACAGGGAAGAAAAACCTCCAACTTTTGTAATGAAATGCACTTTAGTCAGAAGCTCAACACTTAATTTGACAGTAAAGCGCCAGAAATAGGTAAAACGGCAATTATTTGAAATAATACAAGTCAAATACGGAACAGGTACGAGACGCGGGGCTTTGGTTATAAAATGGATATTCAACGATCACGTGGCTGGAGACCGTTATCAATATGGCTGCTAGTGTAGCCTGCACAAGCTAACTACTATACTACAGAGTTTTTGACCGGGTCCAGGTATCCGCTTTGCTATGCTGCAAAGTGTAAGACTTTGATATTTTTCCGTTGGTACTTATCTCTGATAGTTGGTTTATGGTTAACGGGTGCCTCGTAAGGCATGTTATGTTATGACTCCCGCCGCTCCAGTTCTATTATATTTCTATGTATTCAACGCTCAACGGTCAAGGCTACAACCCTCCGGTTTGGCCTTAAGTAGCCTAAGTAATTCGAAAATAGTGTGTGTAAACGTTATTGTCTAGTCTTCGTTTGTCGGTGTTAATTCATTGAGATGTGTTTTTAAATGTCTTGGAAATACGTTCAATTGATGAATTGTTTTTACGTCTCTTGGGAGTCTGTTATAATGCGTTATATTAGTCCTACGTAGTTGGCCTATCGTTGTATGTATGTCAATCTCATAAGGGATATTTGTAGTGGCTGTGTTTCCATGTATCTAATGACGTAATAGTGCTGAACTTGCTGTATTCTGTGATTAACACTACAACGTATCTGCCATTTGGTTGCATTTTCCGCCAAAAGGATGCAAATTAGGTTAGTGTCCTAAAGCTATCTAAGGTTATTAATTTTCCTTGTTGGCATGGTTGCTTTTTTATATCCCACCTACTGCTTTTTGTTTTACTGATAACAAGTAATTGATAAGCATTTTTCCTGTTTTGTATGGTAGCATTTGGCAAGCTTCGTGCGCTTAAGATAAAGTTCATCCAAGTTAGTGTTAATCTGTTTCCAATTTTATTATACCTATTGGCGAAACCAGTCTTATAATAGTATATGTATTTTTATTTATTTTGTGGGCTATGTTAAGTCATTACTTATAATTTTATGTCTTAGTATGCCTAAGTTTGACCAAGTCACAGTGGAGAACATCAAACATAATGAAGAAAGTTCTTTCCACAGCGCTGACGTTAAGCAAATTCAAGTGTTCACAAAGTCAAAAAAATTTTTGTTCTGTGGAATTGACTTGCATTTTATTTTACTTTTAGGTCTGTTTGCAAATAAATGATTATTTATTTATTTTGAGCCTCGACTTGTCGTTTTATATTCCAGTTCTTTACTCAGTGGACTTATACTAAGCAACGAAAAAAAAGAGAACTTGTGCTTCACCTTATGTACTGTTTTCCGGCACTTTCCAATTTTCCTTTGACCCATATATATTGAATCAAATATTGGACCAATATTCAAGTGTGCAATAGGGGAGATTAGGCTTTATTAATTTTTTCAAACAATAGGGAGTCTAAATCACCCCTTAAAACACTCCAAATGACCTCCCCCCTCCTTTGTCCGTAATTCGGAGCCCGTTTATTACCTTAATTATTTTATCGAAGATTGACAATCATCATGGCAATTTGGACCTCGGCTGACTATCCAGGCAATTTTTCTAGAACCTACCCAATTGTTTGTTATCTTTTTTCAAACAATAGTGGGGAAGGGTTCAATACACCCTCTGAATCACACCAAATGACCCCTAATCTATAATCAGCCCCCCCCTTTTTTTCGGCAAGTGGCTAATTTTTCCGGTTGTCATAGGTCCGCGAATATCGTCATGCAGTTTATGCAATATTTTTCGTCTTCCCTTTTCCTTCCGTAAGGTCAGCAAATGTCAGCGATAAGGCCGTCCACTCACGGGCTGGAAAACGTGCTGCCCTTGCCCCTGGGACTTATGTGTCTCAAGGGCTCAAAGGTTAGAGATACGACAAAAATAAGTGCATTACCGCGATATTCAATGGCGCAGTGCGAAGCTCGCACTGTTTTGCATTGATTCAGAGTATTCGCTATATCCAGTAAACTTAATGTAAATAATCCATTTTGAGAAAATTCTATTGACCCGACATTTATTTGGCATTCCCCCCCCCCCCCCCCCGGAACATTGTCAAAATAGTGAACTTTGTTGGGGAATGAAATGAAATTATAATAGGCCATTTTAACCACATACAGTACAGTGTTGCAATAAGAGCTACTGCATGTGCTCGGCACCGTCAAAACTATAAATACCTATATAAATATATAAATTAAAAAAAAAAACTACATATAATCATCAATAATAGATCAATACAATCCTTATCCATTAAAATCCTTATCCATTAAAATCCACAACTTAATAATAAGAACCGGTCCGAGTTTACTCGAACATGCTTTCCAATTTATCAAAATTAGTAGATAGAGAAAATGATTAATTTCATGGTAAATAATTTTCCTATGGTTAAATTTCGGATGTCACGGAGGGGGGGTCGTTCACCTGACGTCACTGGAGGTGACGTTAATTCTAGATAGGACAGACCAACACATTGCCACACAGCAATAATGGCAGGGCACGCAATACATTTCAGCGTGAATTTGCTTTCATTTTTTTCACAAAAATTTTTTGCACAAAACCAAATAGTTTTTTGGGAAAGCAAACTGTCCGGTTTCGTTACTCAATTTAACACCTAAAACATGCCTGAAGGTAGAAATCATCGATAGAAAGGTTTCGCAGAAAAATTATTTTTTAGTCATTTTTCATTAAAATTAAGTTATTTTTATTTTTTTAACCCCAGAAGCAAACTATCAAGGGGTAAGCGACCCCCCGCATTTTATCAACATTAATAATGACTAGAATATATGTGAATTTAAAAGAAATCGTTGGAGCCGTTTTTGAGAAATAATTTTTTTAGACGTTTTTTTGAAGTTTTTTGAAAATAAAAACCCCCCAAATTGAGTTAGCCCAAAATAAGAAAAATGGTCCCGAGGTATGATTTTTGTGAACCTACATGGCGAATTCCATCAAAATCGACCGAGTAGTTTGCCCGGAAATCGACGCACAGACAGACAGACTGACAGACAGACAGACATTTCGTAAAAACCACTTTTTTGGGTTCCGGGGCCTCAAAACGTGTAAATCCGTTGAAATCTCGGAATCGAAAATTTCGACTGTCACAAAGCTTTCCTTATACTACGTATAAATTGGAAAGCAATAAACAATGTAGGCACTTATGAATGTGATGGGAATGTCAGGATGGAGGGAGGTTGGTCGCTAGAAATTCATTGACAGAGTAGGAGCAACAACTCACTAGGAGACCCTTTACCTTGCTCTTGAAAACGTTACGGCTAATATTATCTCTTTTTAGACCATGTGGGAGCTTGTTGAAAAGCCTAGAACCAAGTTGAGAATGAGGTGAACAAGAAAATTAGTTGTAGCATACATAGGGTATTCGTACTGATTTCGAGCATCAGTGTCCTGCTTACTGGTTGGAAATGGAAAGTACGAAAAAATGTACTGATTTTAACACAACCTAGCAAAGATTACTTAAAATACCGGAGTAGGATATTTTCAGTGTCTAAAAAATATAGACAATTGTGCAAAAAGTGATTAAAATTTGAATCCGACAAGTATAATTTGTAAGAACCAGTCCGAGTTTACTCGAACATGCTTTCCAATTTATCAATTAGTAGATCGAGATAATGAGTTATTTTATGTTAAATAATGCCTCTATGGTTAAATTAGGAACACCCCCCCCCCCTCGGGGGGTTTGTTTGCTTGTTTTCCAACGCCTGCTTTCGGCATTTCTGTTTTTGAGCAACCCTGTATGCCTGGTGGGGGAGTGAGTCTGTTTATTAACTTGAGTCATCCTAACAGCAGACTCCTTCACCTTGGGGAGAAGGGGAGTTGACCGACTGGGTGGACCTCCTGATTATAGTGGATTCCGAACCACTTGGGGAACATAGTAGAGTCACACGATTAATTCGGAGGTGACCAGGACTCGACACGCACGTAGACTGACTGGTAAAGTCTCAGCACGTTATCATGTCCTACCATGTTCCCCTACCAACGCTGTGCACAATACCATGTTTGCCGCAGTTTGGAACAGGCTCTGTTCTGGTGGGTTCAACTAGGTTGGCAATAATAATCTATCATAAGTCGATATTAATGCTAACAAAACGCGGTGGGTCGCTTGCCCCTTGATAGTTTTCTTCTGGGCGTAAAAAATAAATATACGTCAATTTTCATAAAAAATGACTAAAAAAATAATTTTGCTGCAGAACCGTTCTATCGATGATTTCTACCTTCAGGCATGTTTTAGGTATTAAATAGAGTAACAAAACCGATTAGGTTGCTTTCCAATAAAGTATAAGGATACGATAAGGGATAGGAGCCGTTGCCAGAGGAACCCCCGGGGGGGGGGGGGGGTTCCTAATTTAACCATAAGGAAATTATTTACCATGAAATAACTCATTATCTCGATCTACTAATTGATAAATTGGTAAGCATGTTCGAGTAAACTCGGACCGGTTCTTACAAATTATACTTGTCGGATTCAAATTTTAAACACTTTTTGCACAATTGTCTATATTTTTTAGACACTGAAAATATCGTACTCTGGTATTTTAAGTAATCTTTGCTAGGTTGTGTTAAAATCAGTACATTTTTTTGTACTTTCCATTTCCAACCAGAAAGCAGGACATTGATGCTCGAAATCAGTACGGATACCCTATGTATGCTACAACTAATGTTCCTGTGGAAAATGGTTTGTTAGTCAAGCCAACTTAACAAATTTATTAAAACACTGTATTAAACACAATAACCCTATAAGCTAAAATAATTTAATATCTGGCCACCCACAAAATATAATATGACAAGCAGGCGCCAGTGTCTCTGCTCATTTTCAGTTATATATCGTTGATTTTCCACCACATCCATGACTAGGGGAACATTTCTTCTATTTACTTCTTCTTCTTCTACCAGGTCAGTAAGTACTCCCTTCAGGGTGTGAAGGAGCTGTCAATTCATATATGTCACAATCTCTGTCGTTCGCATGATTTTTGCCTGGGCGTGGGTTAACTACCGAACATACAATGGGCCGAGCTTCCGGCGGGCATGCATGTAAAGCAGGCGGTCCCGGGCCTTACTAGTTGTGTGTCAGAGAGGGCTTTGTAGCCCTAACTCCGCTAGTTTGGCTTAGTAATGTAACGTAATGTAATGGAAAGCTTTGTGACGGTCGAAATTTTCGATTCCGAGATTTCAATGGATTTACACGTTTTAAGGCCCCAGGAACCAAAAAAGTGGTTTTTACGAAATGTCTGTCAGTCTGTCTGTCTGTCTGTCTGTTCGTTGATTTCCGGGCTAAGTACTCGGTCGATTTTGATGAAATTCGGCATGTACGTTCACAAAAATCATACCTACCTCGGGACCATTTTTTTTAATTGGGGCTAACTCAATTTGGGGGGTTTAATTCTCAAAAAAACTCCAAAAAAACGTCTAAAAAAATTATTTCCCGAAAACGGCTCCAACGATTTCTTCTAAATTCGCATATATTGTAGTTGTTATTAATGTTTATAAAATGCGGGGGTCGCTTGCCCCTTGATAGTTTGCTTCGGGGGGTAAAAAAATAAAAATAAGTAGATTTTAATGAAAAATGACTAAAAAATAATTTTTCTGCGACACCTTTCTGTCGATGATTTCTACCTTCAGGTATGTTTTAGGTGTTAAATTGAGTAACGAAACCGGATAGGTTCCTTTCCCAAAAAATATTTGGCTTTGCACAAAAAATTATTTTTTGAAAAAATGTTAGAAAATTCGCGCTCATTTGCATTGTGTGCCCTGCACTTGTTGCTGTGTGGTAATTAATGTGTTGGTCTGACCTTTCTAGAATTTATCTCACTTCCAGTGACGTCAGGTGGACAACCCCCCCCCCCCCCCCGCCCCGAAATAACGGAAATTTCACCACTGGAAAATTATTTACCATGAAATTACTCATATTCTCTATCTACTAATGTGCGTCAAATGGCCTACCAGCCAAGGACGGGCGTTGGCTGAAGAAGAAGAAGAATATCTACTAATGTTGATAAATTGGAAAGCATGTTCGAGTAAACTCGGACCGGTTCTTTATTTGGCGCCAAAAAATAATTTTTCAAATTTTCTTTTTTAAATGAAAAATAGCGGTTTCACGGGCATTTTCATTAGTTAAATCCCCCCACTATACATACAATAATTATTAATGTCCGGGACAAGGGCAGTGCCTATATCCGCACAAAGCCAAATCCGCCCCTGGTTGTGTGCCTGTATTCTCATTGCATTGGGTTATCGTTGTTTAAACCATTGGACATTGGCTTGCAAAGTGATCCAATCGCATTCATACTGTTTATCAACAAATAAGTTTATCGTCTTTGCTTGTTTTCCCACAAGCGTTGCCTGCGTTTTATGGAATTTGGACCAAACAAAATGCGCTAAGAGCATTATTGAGCTATGTTGCGATTTCAAGTACCCGGGCGTTCCAACTTCCAAGCCCACCCGTTTACTCAATGGTTGGCGTTTCTTCTACATCTCTATATATTATATTAATTCACTATGTCCCTCTGTACAAGAAGACCCCCTGGCTATCCTTATACTGTGAGACGCAGTAACAATCCTCATTTTCATAAATCTCGACATAAAAAGACATAAATTAAGACATTTAGGAAGTACTTACTCCTTGGCACTACGGCCCGTAAAAGGGCTTGGCCTGCTCTGCCACATCGCGCCAGCCTGCGTGGTCCTGCGGTTTCCTTCGCCAGTCAAAGCCCAAGGGTCGCCAGATTTACCTCGACATCGTCCAGCCATCGCATCCGTGGTCGTCCCACTCTCTCCCTTGGGACACCTTGCGTAAGGCTGCCCTTATTGCTATATTGTCTGGCATTCGTTCCAAGTGCCCTGGGCACCTGATGCGGGCTCTTTTGATTTCGGCTACTATCATAGGTTCTTGGTATATCGGGTAGAGCACATCAGTTTAGAATAAGTTCTTTTTATGCATTGTTAGAATAAGATTGTTCAAGTTAAGCGTACATATTTTTTTGTAAATTGTATTGTTTTTGGACGTGGGTTAGGCAGAAAAAGACTTTCTAGTCTTAAGTCTCGCCCCGTAAATATAAGACGTTTATTATTATTATTATTATTATTATCATCATTTCAACGGATACACCACTCTCTCTGTCCCTCCCTCTCTCTGTAAGATGTAAAATTTCTCATTTTTTGTCAGTTTGTTTAATAAATTTAAACCTTAACTGTGGTAAGATTCACGATTTTCGCCGTTTTAGGTTATGGCCTGCGTGCTAAATTTTGTAACTCTGAATGCGGGCGATGACATGGTTCGATAAGGTTTTAAAGCTAATAAAACTTGCGTTGTTATGACTTCACGGTTTACGTTTGTGATGAATATCATGCCACAGATCTGTCAAAAACGTGACGCCCCGTAGTTTAATGCGGTTACACACTCGGGCGGCTCAATGTCAAAGAACGAGTAAGTGTAGAAAATTGATACTAAAACTTTGTCGTCTCGAAATAGAGGAAGTTTTATGGGTTTTACGCAGGTTTTACGATGCCTCTGACGTGGGTTTTGAGCTTCGCGACAGATTTTTTCCACGCTGAGGTTGTTCACGCCAAACCGGTTTTTGGTCCTCTCCTGCATTGTTATTTCCCTGGTATCATTTAGGGACAAGTACCTGCTGAGCATTGCTCTATCCACCACTGACCACCTATTCGTGAGGCGGTTGTTAGGTGACTGGAGAGGGAGTTGCCAGTTGGTGCAAGAGGCCAAAGCTTATCTGTTTAACTGTAGCGCCAAGGAATGAGACGAAGATGTTCTGTGGAATGTGGTGGGTTTTGAGCATTCGCAAATTTGATTATTTCTAGGGTGAGGTTGTTGCGGCCTCGACTAGATCTGAACTTAAGTCAGGCTTTCGCCTGTTATATTGTAGTGAGCTTGTCTCAGCTTGTCCATTTTCGTTTTCACCCGGCGTAGGTTAACATCGAAGGCGCATACCAGTTTGTCAACGGCCAAAAAATCATACGGAAACAATGTATACTATAAATAATCTGAAATATCGTACATAGGGTCGTTGACATTGGACAATGGACCAATAGGCCACTATAAGGAGGCGAAGGTTCATAAAAAATACTTCAGGACTTTATGTTGCTGCCTCATGCACAACCGGTTTTTGTCCATCCCTGGTATTTTACCACTGGGGACACGTACCTACCCAGCTTTCCCTATCCGCCATTTTTTTTTCTCTCATCTTCGCACTACCCTGGGACCACTTTACAGTATTGCTTCAGGGGAGGGGGGCTTTGTCATTCCGTGCCATCGCGTGTACTAGGGATCACGACCCCCTAGTAGGAGCCCTTTGAAATAGTTCTGACAAAGGCCAGAAAAAAAAATATATCCAGTAATGTTGTAAATTCAGTCCCGGAATGTTCCGGAATTTCTCAAGCCATGTTTAACTTATGAGAAGGTAAAGCCAACCATTAAAAAAGTTCTGTTTGGTGCCCAAAATATAGAAATTTCAAGGGTTGGTTTAATTTAAGTCCCGGAATCTCTCGGAAAATCAGTAACCCGGAAAATATCTGGAATTATTTTAATTATCGGAATTCCGTGACTATTCCCTGAACGCAGGAGTCCTGTCTGAAAAGTCTAGGATTTCATGTTTCGCACATTCTCCTGATTCTCCGGACAGTCCTCGTAGCCACTTGAAATTGTCCGGAAAATGGCAGCCCTGAGTTCTGATCTGGAACTTCACCCATGCGCTGCCTGATCATAGGAGACCGGAAACTGTTTGTTACCAGCTGGACACGCGCATCGCCCTACATCATGAGCAATTTTTTTGTAATGGAAAAGAGTAAGTACTTTTTGTTCTATTACTAAGCCAACCCAGCGGAGTTAGGGCTATAAAGCCCTCTCTTACACGCAACTAGTAAGGCCCGGGACCACCTGCTTTACATGCCCTCCGAAGCATGACCACTTACTTCTTAGTACAGGGCTTCCAGCTCAGGTGATGCCGACTGCCTGATGTCTCAGAAATGCCCTTGACGCTAGTGCCCACATGTTCGGCGTGCATAGGATCTTTTGATGTCCGCCCTCCTTGTGTCCAACCTGATCCCGTAGTTTGTCCCGTAGTGTGCATGGGGCCGAGTATGTGCTCCAGTGTTTCATTAGCTAGACCACATGCACGGCATACTGGAGATTCGATTAGATGGAGACGGTGCAAGTATTCATTGGTAGTAATGTGGCCTGTTCTTGCTCCAGCAGCAAGGGATGCAACGCTTCTGCTTATCCCGCGATACTGGACTGCTGAAGCCGGCTTAGGTTGTATTGCGTACAGGGCTCTACCTGTGGAGGAAATCCTCCATCTCTGTATCCATTCTTGAAGCAGGACTCTGTCAGCAGCATTCTTGCAGTGTGTTAATGAAAACCGGGGTTCTTGAATTGGTGCCATTTTTGCCGCGTCTTTTGCAATGCTATCAGCTATTTCATTTCCAGAGACACCGCAGTGAGCAGGGATCCATTGCATCGTTATCTTATTTTGTTTGCTTATTAAATTTTTCATTAGTTCTCTTGTTTCTTCCGTACGAAAGTGATAGGGTCCTGGAAATGCCCGTGACAGAGCTTGAAGAGCTGATCTGGAATCGGTTAGGATACAAATTTCTTGATTGTTATATATCATACAGCATTGCAGTGCGGCGTTTATAACGATTAGTTCAGCATCCATACTTGAAGAAACATTTGTAGGAATGTAGCATCTTTCCCCTGAGCTTTGATTAAACACGCCTGACCCAGCCTCTTTGCGATTTAGGTCAACCGACCCATCGGTAAAAATTTTCTTATGGTTCTTATATTTAGTTTGTATCATTTCTGTAGTCTCCTGTTTTAGCACGTTGACGCAGTTGTTCTTTGTGAGACCTGTAGGCAGCTCAAGTATTATTTCCCAGTGTATCCTGTCGCTGGGGTGACAACAGTAGGTCGGAATCATTTGTGGTCTGTCACTTGGTGTATTTTCAGCCATTTCTTTTGCTCTGTAGGTAAACTCTTGCTTTATCGTTAAGACAGGGGTTAAATTTCGCATTGGGTGGTCTTCTTCTAGGGTGAGGATTTTAAGGTACTTATTCCACATTATTCTTTTGAAATACAAATCAATAGTAGTAGTAGTAGTGTTCGTCGGGTTAATAACGACTTAGGCTTCGAATTTGGGCCCATAGAGCGACCCCGACTTGAATGTCCTACGCCAGCCCATAGGACAGTGGACCTCCTGATTATAGTGGATTCCCAACCACTTGGGAAACACAGTGAAGTCACACGATTAGTTCGGAGGTGACCAGGACAAGTCCTACCATGTTTACCTACCAGCACTGTGCACACGACCAAGTTATCTGCAGCTTTGAACCTGCTCTGGTCCGCTGGATTCAATAGGTTCTAGACCTAATTCTATTTCCATTGCTAGTACTGGGATTGTTTTTGTACAGCCTAGAACGGATCTCATCGCAGATGATTGAATGCGTTGTAATTTGTCAATATGGACTTACGATGCTCCTCCCCAGACTTCAGCGAAGCATGACCAGAAAATGTAGGATTTGAAATATAGAAGTGTTGTATAGGCTATTGTATTGGTTGCCAAAATTTGGTATTGACAGTCAACCACACACTTTATCGCACTTACTTCGTACGCGCCCCAACTAAGAAAGTATCATAATAATGAAGCAACCACAAAGAAAGCATGGCGTAACGATATCGGCGGAGTTGCACTATTTAGAAGAATGATTAGGGTCCAATTAGACCACTGTGAAACATGTTAAATCCGCCAAACCATGCAAATACACTTGCTAACATTGTTGTTATACCTACTAAACCACATAAATACCATTGTTTACTTGTTTACGCGCCGTTTCCGTTTCCCGCGTAACATAACCCGGATACACATATGCTCTCCTGTCTGTGTTAAGTTAATTTTAAGTTTATCATTTGATCAATTGAAAATACTGATTCTGATTTAAGGCGGCTATTCCACCGGCGTTTTTACTTCATATTTGATTTTGTCATTGACATTTTGTTTTAAGGAGACTATTATGTAGATACTTAACTTATCTATTATAAATTAAGTTATAATATAGCAGCAGACATCATTAATAAGTCTCTACCATATTATAACTTAATTTATAATAGATAAGTTAATTATCTACATAATAGTCAATGACAAAACGAAATATGAAGTAAAATCGCCGGTGGAATACCCGCCTTACAAAAAGAGATTTTATGCTGATAATTCGACTTCTAATTGCCGGATTGTTACATGAAATAGTGACATGGAAAGGCTTTCAAAGGAGGAAGATCAAAAATTGGGTGAATATTATTTCATTTGGCCACATTTCGATTCTCTCTCTCTCTCTCTCTCCCCTCTCTTTCCCTCCTCCCTCCCCTCTCTCTATCGCTCTCTCCCCCCCTCCCCCCCTCTCCCTCCCTCTCTCTATCTCCCTCTCTCTCTGTCATATTGGCCTCTGCCTCTCCCTACCTCCTTCTCTCTATCTCTCTATCCCCCTCTCTCCCTCCCTCTCTCTATCTCCCTCTCTCTCTGTCTCTCACATTGCTCTCTGTCTGTCATATTGCTCTCTGTCTGTCATATTGCTCTCTGTCTCTCATATTGCGCTCAACTCGTACGTAAGCACCCAATGACAGTCTGATTGACTCATGGTCAGACGTCGAGTTGAATACCGGATATGCGAGTTTGATAGCAGTTTCCGTTCGATGTAGGAGCTTTAATAGAAGTGAACTTTACAACAGTGGGTACAGCACTTTTATCTTACAATTTTAATTACTTTGCTGTCAGGCAATTCTAATGGCAACATGGTCAGCATCGACAGCCAAGGTCAGCTAATAGCCATAATATGAGGAAGCCTTGAATAAAAGAACTTTTATTCTATAAATCAACAGTACTTGCTTCTACTTTTACCCCGCCTTACCCTCATGGAGGGTCGGCGGCACGACGGCAGCGGTTCCATCACAGTCCTGTCCTCGGTGGAGAGCCCCAAACTTGTCATATCTCCAGCGATCTTACTTCTCACTGTAACTTTCGGCCTCCCTGGTGGTCTTCTTCCTTGTATCTCCCGGTTCATTACTCTTTTCGTCTCAACGTAGTACGTGTCCCCACCAGTTCAGCCTAAATTTACTTCTTCTTTATCTACCTTGTTAGTACCCACCTTCTGGGTGTCAAAGGACTCTCAATTCATACTCTGTCAAACCTTCGTGTTTGAACTTGCTAAGGCGCCCATTCCACCGACCGGCTAGGGCTATTTACAAAAACAGTGACGTGGTAGCAGACATTCAAGACTAAGGCGGGGTTTCCACCGACCTCGCATTGCAGAATTGACGGAAATGTTTATTTTCCTCTATGCCATAGTTAAAATTGATCAATGATCATACAGCAAAATCACAAACAAACAAACTAAAATTAAAAAATGGCGTCATGGGATATGTTGAGTACAAACATTTTAATAGATTTCTATAAATAGAAAAACTCAAATTTCCGTCAATGTCATTTGCATTCTGCAATACGAGGTCGGTGGAAACGCCACCTAAGTCTTGAATGTCTGCTGCCACGTCACCGTTTTTGTAAATAGCCCTAGCCTGCTGAAAACAAGATTACTGATATGAAGCACTCCGTTTCCTGAAGCTATGGCTAATGACTCGCATTGAAACCAATCACTGGTATGCGCCTGGGCAGTTCTTCCACCCCCCTGGGCCGCGTCAGGTGACGGTGCACATGTGTCTCTCAAACTGTGGTTCAACATCGTACGTAAGGCTGTGTTTTAGTCTTTATTGTCAGTAAGAGTATTCACAATGTTGGTGTAAAATAGTTATCCCTAGTTAAGTGTGTTAAGTCGAGTTAAGTGAAAACTCATGGAAACGGTAAACTAAGCTAAACGCACTGCAGGGTTGGTTAGAGGGAGTTTAACTGTTAAAGCGGTAATGCTTTAGTAATGTCAGCGCCGCCATGTTTGTTTAATGATTGTGAACCTGGACCTGGTCCACTGGTAACTCCAACGTTGTGAATACCCCTAATATACGTTGCTGTCCGTTTGTCAACTTCATCGTTACGAGAACTGTAGCCAAGGTTAGTCCTGTTTCCTTCTAATACCCATTGTCCTATTCATGCACACACTTCATTAAAATCCACCGATTTGCATCATTCTCAATATATAAATGTGAGAAATCATCCAGTTTCTATAGTCGAGTAGGCCAAGGCGATGAGGCAGTCTCTCGCACATTAGCTGCACAATAACGGTCATTGCAGTCAGGTATTGTATTGATGTTGCCCCCTTACTGAACCAACACTGTACCTGGACCTAAACGGGTTGTTGCGACAGTCGCGTAATCGGCGTAATGGCCTCAGCGTAACCCTGACATTGGTCTGCCGTGAGCGGGTCCTTGGCCAGCCACCTGGACTTGTAACTTGTCAGGGTTATTAGGTTGAATGGCAGAGTGACTAATTGCGGGGGTCATTTGTTGTTGTTTGCAATACTGAGCGGAAAGTGAACTGCTGACTCGAACCTAACCTAGTTAGATTAGAAGAAGAAACCGGGATATTGGCGCCATTAATTCATTAAAGCCCTATGGGAGGCCCCCCCCCCTTTTCGCGAGGCACCAATGCCACTCGTTTTTGTACAAAGTCGAATTTCACAGTAAATATTTATTGTAGAGGTAGAAAAATTATGAATTAATAATGAACGCGTATTGAATATACAAAAAAAAAAAACCGTTTACACGCAATAATTTTAGTAGCACTAGTAGACCTATAACAATTTCCCTGCTCTAAAACTAAAAAAAAAAAAAAAAAAAAAAAAGACACACAAACTGCTTAACCAAACTTACATATTAATAACATTTCTCTCATAAACACATAACAGTCTAGTCCACTATTTCAAATAAGGATTCCGCCTCTTCCCGTCTCATCAGCCATTCCCGGACGAAATTAGAAAATTTATTTATTGACAGAGACCCAGGACAAAATATCTATTGTAGTACCTGTACGTGCTCTAGGTACTACAAGGTGTTCAATTCTTCTAGTATTTGCTGGTCTGGGTCTCTTAGGTATTAGAAGAAATGGTTTTCAATAGTTCGTTACATGATGTGTGACTGTCATTAGCAGCACCGATTGGCCACAATCGTCAGAATTGATTTCTATAAAATCGGTTGGTAAGACGTCCGGACGCCATTTATGTACATAACATATCAATTCTGGCCAATCAGTGTTAGAGACGGTATGTAGTATATAGTAGTATGGTTGGACACAGTCCCAGGCCACGGTGTGGCCAGGGGACCTCCTGATTATAGTGGATTCCTAACCACTTGGGAAACACAGTGAAGTCGTTCGGAGGTGACCAGGACAAGCCCTACCATGTTTCCCTACCGGCACTGTGCACACTACCAAGTTATCTGCATCTTTGAACCTGCTCTGGTCCGCTGGATTCAACTTGATAAGGCGGCCGGCTAGAGACGGTAACATATCATGCATGAAAATGCAGAGGAACATTTCTTTTAATGCCTAAGAACTTTTCTAGTTCTGCAATAAATATTTACTGTGCAATTCGACTTTGTACAAAAAACGAGTCGCGTGAAAATGTTCAGGTGATCATACCAAATTCTATTCAATTTTATTTTTTGTTCTTTAGCTACGAAAGTATCAAAAATGGAAGACGCCTAAATTCGGTATGGAAATATTATTGATTATTTTGATATTTGGGCGGAATTTGTATTTTAAAACTGAAGTTGGAAAAAAGGCCAGAGCCAGATACTGTATGTTTTTTTTTTTTTTTTTTTTCCTTCGTGGGGCCTACTCATTTGAGTTCCTATAAGCGTCGACCTAGAAGGTCTTTTGCTTCCACGTTTGCCGTCTACGCCCATCTTATAACCCCAGTCTTTTTGATAAATTCTAGTGTTTTTGTGATGGGATTAGATCGGATGGTTTCCTCTTCAGACCTAGGGTGGCCAAGAGTTTGGTATCGAGTTTGTCCCAGCGCTTCACATTCAAAGAGAATGTGTTCAGCTGTTACTTCTTCAACTTCACACAGTCTGCATCTACTGTCGTTTTTCACGCCAACCCTATGCATGTGTTTGTTGAAGTGGCCGTGGCCCGTAAGCGTGCCAACCACCCTTCTAGCTTGCTCTCTACTTTAAGAGAGAAGCTGATCGGTGAGCTCCTTACTAGGACCCGGAATAACCTTCTTAGCAAATCTGCTTTCCGGGACTTTCTTCCATTCCTCTGCAGTTTTTCTCTGCACCCATTTTTGTACAGAAGTACGGGCCTGGCAATAAGCCATCCCGTACTTAGGTTCTGCACCAATGAATGGCGTTTCTGCACCTTTTCGAGCCAGCTCGTCGGCTCTTTCATTCCCATCAAAGTTCGAGTGCGCCGGGACCCAAATCAGCGAGACTGAGTTTTCCCGACACACCTTTATTAGGAGGTTGGTGCAGTGCCACACCATTTTTGATGTGATCTTTATAGCCCCCACAGCCTTAATCGCTGCCTGCGAGTCTGTATAGATAATAATGGTTTTGCCCTTGCATTCCATTTCCATACACTCCTCTAGGCATTTTATAATGGCCCCTACTGTATGTTACAAACCAGAACATCCCTAGCCGGCGTTCCTGAACCTCGCGAGTTTTTGTGACTTTTACTCTCACGGCGTTAGTCCCTTTCTTAGTCTATAGCCCTGATTTGACCTATCTGCGTTCTCTTTTCCCTGCCTCGATGACCAGGTGCAATTACAAGATTCCTTGACCGAGGTGGTCACGGGTCAAGACAATTAAAGTCCTAGCTGTGGCTAACCGAGCCACCAAAACTTTTGGAGTTCGCATTCACAGCATTAGCTCGGCCTCGAATTCTCCTGTTTTTGGGAAATGTAGGACAGCCTGCCATCAATTTCTGGGTAGTCAAGTGAAGTGCCTATTCCATTATTTTTCTTAAACATTTTCTTCTTTTAGTTTTTTTTTTAGGAAAAAATGTTATGATACTATAATATAAATGTGAAAAATAATTTGTAAACCAAAATTACCTGGTAGAGTATCCCTGGCTTCGGGGCTAAAGCTCGCCTAGTATAAAGACGTTTTTCATTTCATTGCATTTTATTTCTCGTGCCACTTCTTTAAATGCCTCTTCAATCGAAGAACGGCGATCATCATTGCAATTCGGGCCTTGGAGATTGCTGCTCTGAAAAGGGAAGAAGTGCTCTTGGTTTTTCACCCAGGATGTTCTTCTGCGGGGCGCGGGAAGCGAACATCTTCTATCTTCTTCATCTCCTTTAAATGCCTATTCTATCGAAGATTGGCGATCATCATGACAATTCGCACCCTGCAGACTGCTGCTCTGAAAATGGAAGCCGTGCTCTTGCCCAACCACTGCCTCATGTTTTTCAACTAGCAGGTTGTTATTCTGCGGGGAGCCCTCAGTCCTTCTATCGTCCCTTTGGTTATTACACGCAAAAGTCGATAATTATCGTTCCTCATCACATGGCCAAAGTATGTAAAGTTTTCGTTTCTTAAGCGTCAGCAGAAACTCAGCTTCTGCATCCATTGACCTCTTCAGCATTAGGGACGCGGTCTCTCCAGGTGAGCACAACATTCGTCTGAATAGTTCTGAATGGTTACTATTTGTTGTATGGTTCTAATTTGGCCTAAATGAATTGCTCTTTTCCCTGGCTAGATGACCAGCAGGTGCAATTATAGGAGACCCTGACCGAGGCAGTCAGTGGTCAAGACAAATGTCCTAGCTGTGTCGACACCATGCCAACAAAAGACGACACTGCGCAACACAATGCCCCAGCGAGTCCGGCGGCTAACACTGCAGTAAATGCCCCGCACAATGTTGGGAAATTTAGAGTTAATGCCTAATTAAAAATGGCTGCCAATGGGCGTTGCGGATGAAGATTGATGTATTGTGTAGTATCTAAAAACTAAAGTTGTTTTTAAATGATTTATGAACTTTTTTTATTGTAATTATATGGTCTCCGGTGACATAGTTGGAAGCTTGCTCTTATTTGTGGCAGGGTATTTGTAAACTTCTTGTGTTTGTAGGCGACTCTATAGTAGGAGGGGGGGGGGGGTGTACCTGCTGCCCCTAGACCAGAGCCGGTGACGTCCATGTTATTTTATTATCATTTATCGTGACAGTCAACTAGGGCGAGAGGAAGGCTGTCTCTTCTTTCCCCTTAGAGCCCCACCATCGTTTTCCCCTCTTTCTCGACTAGCGGTTTAATTTTTCCTTCGAGTGTTGTCCTCGGTCTGCCGAAGGGTCTTCGATCTTGTGCCGTCCAGCCTCCGGGTGGCCTTTGCTTCTCTGCTGATTCCAATTGTAGATTTTTCCGTATGCGTTCATTTCAGACCCGCTTCCATCTTTTTTGGCCTGCGATTCGTCTTAATAGGTGCTTAAGACAGATATAATAATAATAATAATAATAATAATAATAAATCGCCCATGGCCCTTTCTTACACTAAACTGCAGAGAACAGCAAGAGACTGGTCTTATTTTTGTACCTTTAGCGACTACTATATAGCGAGGGAGGGGGGTTGCTGCCCCCTAGTCTTAATTATAGGCTATTATAGTATGTTCTTAAGTAACACACCAAATGACTGTTGTTTGTTTTCCAACACCAACTTTTAGCATTTCTGTTTTAAGCGAATGTAAGGCATATCGGTTTAGCGGTTCTCCTTCTAGACTATAGTGAAATTTGACTTCTTATAAAAAAATCGATTGGCTCTTCATTACTTAATTATTACGGTGTCATAATTAAAATCTTCATTAACGATCAATGTGCGGCACCGTAGTGAAAGTTAACCCCATACGACATATCTCGCAGCAACCTTTCATTAAGTATGACCAATAGGAGGCGTTGCTTGCATATATGTATACCCGTCGACAAAAAAACGTATTGTATAGGTCGAGTTATTGTGTAACGACAATAGGTTGACGACAAAATGGTGCTGCAGGTTGCTGGCCTTGTCCATCCCCGTTGGAACGTGCTCCAACGGGTCCGGTTCCAATGGCGCGAACTTTCTGGGCGTGCCGTTCACGTGTGCAGTCACTCTACTACTATTCATTCATGAATTACAGGTCCATTCATGTTATTAAGGATCGCTATGGCACACCATGCGAAACCTGGACTGGATAGCAGATGAGGAACTGAAGAGGCTAGAAGTGTTTAAAGCTGGAGGGACCACGTGACAAATGAAAGAGTGCTAGAGGCTATTGAAGAAGAGAGACAGCTACTTCTTCATTTGAAAATTAGAAGAGCGAAATGGGTAGGGCATTTGTCAAGGCACGAAAATCAGGTACGCACCACCATTTTGGGCACAGTGGAAGGAGCCAATAGAAGAAGGTGGCCGAAGATAGAATTCATGGATCAACCGAAGGCGGACGCAGGAGCTCGAACGTACCAATAACCGAAGTGGAAGGTGCAGGACCGAGAGAGCTGGAGGATGTAGGGAGTTGCTGCCAACTAATCGTTGAGATTGTGATCTGAGAAGAAATTACATACCAACATACCGCTGTTGGTTTGTGGCATGGCACCCCTCAGGACTCAGAGAGTCTCTTTCTCATGACCAGTGGTCTGTTGCGGTCGATCCAGGGCCGGGGGCAGCTGAGCTTCTGAGTAATGCCATATGTTCTCAGAGGTGAAAATCCCTAATATGTACCTCCTCGTGGTTAAATATGGAAGCGTATAGTGGTGATAGAACAGTGTAGGGCACTCTTTTGTCCTGGTGTTGGGGAACTGGCCCCGAAGGCGGAGGAACTCAATGAAGAGTCCACGGCTTAAGGATGCAGAAGGCAACGGGAAACCACTGCATCACTATTCCCTCGTATATTAATCATGGCTACCTTTGCCATGATGATCGCCAGTCTTCAATAGGAGAGGCATTACAAGGAGAAGAAGGACCGGCGGAAAGTTTTTCCTTTTGTGTCGAACCTCGATCTTCCGTTTTGTAGTCAAGTTCTCTGCCAGCTGGACTATTCAGGGTCTTGTCCGTCTCCGTTGGAACGTGCTTCAACGGGTGTTGCTCCAATGCAATGACGGAAACTTGTTGGTCGTGACGTTGATGTATGCAGTCATTTTACTACTAATCATTCTTGAATTAGAGGTCCATTCATTATTATAACACCAGAGCCGTGCTGTGGATTGTCACATGGTGAGGCAAGACTAGAAAATGGCGCCCCTTTCCGAATAAGGCAATTACTTGACATTCGTCAAGGGCTATAGTACACAGATAGTATACAGTATGCAAACTAAGGCAGTATGATTGAATGGCGGTAATAATAGATCAGTCAGCATTCAGCAATGTGTCCGCTATGTACATTATATTATATATTATGAAAAGAAATGGAATAAAACTAGGTGAGTTTTAGCCCCAAAGGGTTACTGTACCAGATAACCTATTTTTGTTTACAAATCAGTATAACTATAAGTATAAGTATCAATCAACTGTGCCAAGTCAAGATTTTACCAAACAAAACTTTTTTTTTTATCGCCACAGCATTAGGCTTCCGCCATCAGCTTTCTTGCTGCCAAATGCAACACATATTAATAATAATAATTTTATTTTTTTCCCGAATATGTACACATTTTTGCCATAATTGGGGCGTCCCCAATCGTAATGGCGCGTAGGAAAACACCCAATCCCCTAACCTAAATTACCCTGCGTATACAAAAAAACAACAACATGCACAAACAATCTAGTAATGGGAGTAAAGCTGGTGTCTTACAAAATCAGCAACAAAATTTCCTATTAATTTTTTTGATTTAGCTTCTACATGGACACGTTTGCATTCGTTGTAGAACTGAATAGCTTTATACAAGGTGGTGCTGGTGCTAGATTTGGTGTAATTTGGCAACGTTAAGTAGCCGGTTCGTCTTGTGACTCTATTTCCCGTTTCAATAGTTTGTACGCCGCTTAAAAGTAAATGCAGCAGTGCCCCCTTCTTGTATAATAAATAGACAGGCAAGATTTGTAATTTCTTGAACAATAATCTGGTGAACCTCTGCTATTGACGAGAGCTGGGCACGTCTTAAGGTATCTTCTGTCCATTTCATCCCGGGTGTCGCACAAAGGGCAAACCAAACTACAGACCATAATGACCTTTTTTTCAATGCTAGCCAAACTTCCAATAAAGCTTTGTTTGGGTTCATTACTAGTTAAGACGTCAGAGCACTAGTATTTACATAGTTGAGGTATAGCCGACACATGCCCTGCTGTTGTAAGGCGACCAATGTCAAGACAACAGAGTATTACAACTACCAAAGTCCTTGACCTCTGAATAAATTGAAGCCCTGTTAGTAGCTAATTCAATAGCAGTTTGTCTGCAGCTCTGCGCTAAGCTTCGTCTTTGATGCTCAGCCCTGTTCCAGAGATTGGTGAATAAGAGAAATGCCACTGAAAACTTGTGCAGAAGCTCTTTCAGTAACTAATAAAATTGTATTATGTCTGAATGATGAGATTTTCTGGAAACTCTTAGGGTTATCCACCGCATTTCGATTTCCCTAAGGGAAGGTAGGAATAGAACTCAAGTTTTTCTACGGTAGAAAAGTAATGCCATAGGAAATGTATTTCAAAACATTCCCCAACTACTTTCGTTGGGTAAACAGAGCTTGGGAAATCGAAAACGCCAAACGGCCATATTTGTTGTAGTTTTGCATTTGAATTTAGGTTGTTATTTTTATTTAATGTAAAAAAAAATTAGCTCTGCGACAGAAATTAATTAAAAAAAAAGGAAACATATGACAAGAGGGGGACTATACAGCAGATGTTCATAAGCTAATAGCCGAAGGCAAAGAAACTTTGGAAGTAGGTTAGGTTAGGTCGGGTAAAGTCGGAAACTTTGAGATATACACGTTCGTTTCCATGGCAATTATTTTTCTACCGTAGAAAAACTTTTTTTTTTAAATAAAGATAAATCGCATACAAACAATTTAATGAATGTATCCGATTGTCCTTTTCAGTCGCCTCTGTAGGTTATTACCCGTGATGAGTACGACACGTCTCCGATTGCATGGCGTGTAAAGACTCGCACAAGTTCAAGCACGTTACCACCTGGCCATCGAAGCCGATTAAAAAACTGGAGTTATATACCTACTTTCCCTCAGGGAAATCGAAATGCAATGAATACCCCTAGTACAGAAGTAAGCCGGAGTAAAGCTCTTTCAGTAACTAATGTTTTGTCTGAGTAATGCTATTTTCCTTGGTTGGACAGCCCTGCTCTAAGGGGATCAAAAAATAAGAGAAATGTCCCTGAAAAGCCATTTGGAACGGATGATAGTCGCAAAGTTCAATTGTAAAGCCCTGTTAGTTGTCTAATTGAAAGAAAAATCTGCGTTTTTCGCTTATCCCGGTTCAAACTCGATCCTTTGTCTGATGAGTCGCCATTACGCGCTTCCATCTTCACCACGAGGAGATACAGATTAGGTATTTTCGCGCCTGAGACCATAAGGCATTACCCAGAAGCTCAGCTACTTGGAAGGCTTTTCCTTTTCATAGGTCTCAACATTGTAGCATAATTGTTGATCTAACGCCTGTTTTATTTGCTACCACTCATAATCTACAGATTATCAGATTTTTTTTCATTGCCACTGATAAGTTATATGCTCCATTTATTTAAATTCAGTATCAGTCGTCGGATGGTAATCGTCTTCGGTGTTTCATTGTTTTCTGATTATAGTTTTTTTGTTCAAAAAGATATGGACTGTTGTTGTAGTAAGTGCGTGTGAAGGCGCTATCTATGTGAAGGCGTCGACTTGACGTTTAAAACAGAGCACTTATTTCTTTCCATTTTCCAAGAGACAATTGGAGGAGTCAAAAGCCAAAATGCATACGGAAAACAATGCCAATAATATCGAAATCAAATTAATTGTATTTGCCTTCACAAAAACATACAAGACTAGAAAAATCTTTATCATTCTCCAAAAATTTCCCGTAGAAATTTTCCCGAAGAATCGATGACGTAGTGTTACTTTAAGGCAATGTGACATAGGTGGACTAGGTATCCGTATGCGCCAATTGTATAAGCTTGTCACAGACTCACAGCTTGTCCATTATCGCTTGTAGCCGGTGGCCCAAAATTTTTACGGAAATAACATTATAAGTAATGTCCAAAATACATGGGCATTGGCGTAGGCAGTCAGTGGGGTCCGGATCCCCCAAAAATAGCAAAATAGCAAAATTTTTAGATATTTATCTAAAAAAAAAAATCGCCGGAGAGACCCCGGTCCCCCTTTTTCCAGTTTTGTTAATAAAGTTATCGTCTGCAAAATCAAAATTTCAGACCCATCTTTTAAAAAACAATCCCGGGTGGGGGGGGGGGGGTGCGCCAAATGAAACACCACTCCATTCGAAAACCTATCGTAAGCGGGAAAACTTTATGAAAACGGGAGGAAAAATTCTGGCTACACCACTGTCCATGGGGTCTTTCGGCATTGGACAAGGGACCAATGGGCCACTATGAATTGGCCTAGGTTCATAAAAACGTTCTTCAGGACATTATCATTATTATTATTATTACGGTAAGGTAACTTGAACGGGACACTAGCATACGTGTAGGTCGAAGAGAAGAAGAAGAAGAGGTCATTAAGAGAACCCTTCAAATACAGGATCTTCCTATTGTAATATCTTTGAGTTCAGACAATAATAATGTGCCGGTGTAGTGTGGGTGAAACTCTTTATAGTCTACACCAAAAGCTAAATATAATATTTTGCCGTCACCTTCTCCATTGTTACGCCTATGACATTACGCCTATACGCTACATAATAGTACACTGCCTGCTTTTACTATCATTAAGCTGATAATAATAACGTAAACAAATGTAACTATGGAATTACGCGCACTTTAGTCCACGGGTATTGCAGCGTGCGAACTGCCATGTATAGTATATACAGTATTTATGTGTAAAGTTTTGTGAGTAAAATAATTACGGCAGTTAAGCACATTACACAACATCTTCAACCTCTTCCATGTATTGTATCACATGTTTGTAAAGATTTCATAAAGGGTTTCAGAAATTTCATTGGATATTACATAGTGGTTTTTATTTTTCCTCTCAAAATCCGATTCTATCTAGCTATTTCATTTCGGGGGGGGGGGGGGGGGGGTTTGAACCCCCATGAACCCCCCCTTGGCTACGGCCTTGCATCCTGTATATACATACGTTACAGTATAAGGAAAGCTTTGTGATGGTCGACATTTAGGGTTTCGCGATTTGAACGGACGTACTCAGGTTGAGGTACGGTATCAAACTCTCTACCTGGTCTTTGCCCACTACACACAGGAAGAAAATACACTTCATCTTAAGATTCTAGATGCGGGTGGAACCCTATTTCTTATGTCTTTTCTTTCCTTTCAGGTCGCTTCCTGGAATGAGACCTAGCTAGTTGATTATGGGCCGCACAGAGAGCGCCTCGGACATCGCTGACGGATGCTGCTTTCAGCTGCGACCGACAGCAGCGGAAACAGCAGGCGAGGGCAACAACAACCGTCAGTCGACGTTCCCGAAGAAGGCGCGAGTTGACCTTTCGTTTGAGGACATCAGGTTCACAGTCAAAGAATGGTCGCTCAGGCATCCCAAGCCAGGTAAATCATATTTTTTGTCAAAGGTACCTGGACAGTCCAGTTTCGACCTCTATATAGGAGAGATGGGACATTAAATAAATAAATAAGGATTTTTTTTGTTCTAACCCAACCTAGAGGAGTTAGGGCTATAAAGCCCTCTCACTCCACTAGGAAGACCGGGACCGGCTGCTTTACAAGTCTTCCGAAGCATGGCTAGAAAATTTAGGTAGTGTGGGACTCGAACCAACAACCTTTCGTGTGAAAGTCAGAGTCCGTGCCACTGCTCTACATGTCTGCCCTTTCATTCGCTTCCCGCCAAAAAATATTGTTGAATTCGTGGTGCCCATTGCAACGTCTTTTCATAGGAGGCCCCAGGATTCAAAAAATAATTTTGGCGGGCTTGAATGTCCGATCTCTATTATATAGAACTCTTAGTCTGGTTGGTAAGGCGGCTATTCCACCAGCGATTTTACTTCATTTTTGATTTTGTCATTGACGTTTGTTTTGTTTTAAGGAGACTATTATTTAGATACTTAACTTATCTATTATAAATTAAGTTATAATATGGTAGCAGACATCATTAATAAGTCTCCACCATATAACTTAATTTATAATACAGAAATTATTAGATTACTCGTGGCTTCGTGGTATTTCATTTTAATAAACAAAATATAACAAAAACATAGAGTTTTAGAAAAAACTTGTTATAACAACCCGAATTAGTAAAACCCAAAAGATCGTTAAGAAATTAACTTTGTCTAAGAAACCCACTTGTGTTAGTATAAAACCCTGGGCGCTTTCGGCAAGAACTGCCATCTACAAAGGGAAACCCACTAGCACAGTTACACCTTATCTGTGATTTGAGACTTGCTCAACTTGAGGAGAAGATGCAAATAAGATGCAGATAAGGTGTAACTGTGCTAGTGGGTTTCCCTCTGTAGATGGCAGTTCTTACCGAAAGCGCTCAGGGTTTTATACTAAAACAAGTGGGTTTCTTAGACAGAGTTAATTTCTTAACGATTATTTGGGTTTTACTAATTCGGGTTGTTATAACAAGTTTTGCTAAAACTCTAAGTTTTTGTTATTTTTTGTTTATAATTTATAATAGGTAAGTTAAGTATCTACATAATAGTCTCCTTAAAACAAAATAAACGTCAATGACAAAATCAATTATGAAGTAAAATCGCCGGTGGAATAGCCGCCTTAAGAACTGGACAATGAAACGAACGGTAGAGGTTTGAAACGGAACTAAACATTTCTGCAGGGTAAGACATGAATCGTGGATGCGGGTCGCGGTCTGTCCAGAGAACAGAGTTCAAGCACTGTGGCCAATTGGTGTTAGTAAAGAAGTGTAAGTATTGAAATGTAGCGAAACATTTCTGCTTATTTATTGGCTGTTTTTTCCAGCTCTGAGATCGAAATTTCCTGTGAATATCGACTTCGTACTGAAGACGCGTAGTGGGGGTCCTCCGATTCGCTCTTAGGACTTTGGTATTCGTCCGATACTGTAACCCTTCCATGTGTTTCATCCTTTGACAAACTTTGCATGGCGGAAGACACCAGTATCCGCCAGATTCCAATTTCCGTAGGTTTATCTAAACATCTTGGAAGCGGCCGAAATTTTTATCCATGCGTAACCCACTCACTGCATAGAGTTATGGGCGTTACTCAATATTGGGTTGCCATGGTGTATAAGCACAGCGCAGACTCTTCCGAGTGTCGTTAAGGCCGGTTTTCTGGCCTACTAGGCAGCGAAAGTCCTGTGACCGTTCTACGTGACCGCCCTTCATAGGTTTTATGGCCTACGACACTGACACAATATTACCGGTCTATACCTACCTGCAAAATCGTATTTACCAACCACTATGAATTATTTAGTTTTCAGTTTTCAGTTGTCAGAGCGTAATTTTTGTTCTGAGAAAACGCAGCAGCACAACGTGGTTTTAGAAGTTGTAGATGACCCTCTCTCTTGATCACAGCCAACGGCCTTACCATGTTGATTCCATTAGAGCAGAGCATGTTTCAAACTGCGGCAACTTGGTAGTGTGCACAGCGTTGGCAGGGGAACCTGGTGGGACATGATAACGCGCTTAGGCAGTATAAGTCGAGTCCTGGTCACCTCCGATTTAATCGTGTGACTTTACCATGCCTCAAGTTAACAAACAGACTCACTCCACCCACCAGGCTGACAAGGTTGCTTAAAAAGCAGAAATGCAGAAAGCAGGCGTTAGAAAACAAACAAACAAACTCTCATGACCACTGCTCCATTTGGTATGTTATGTAGTGCAACATGTCCTGGAGGGTTTTCCTGGGCCGGTGAAAGTTAAATTCCCCTTAGGGTTGGGTGGACCCAGGCCATGACTTATCGTTTCAAAGTCAACTGTGCCTATTCAGCATTTCTTCTTCCGCAAATGCCCCTTTTAACGAAGACTGGCGTTCATTATGACAATAGTAGTCGGGATGAATGTACTAGGGAATTGTAATGCAGTGGTTTCCCATTGTCTTCTGCTGTAGACTCTTCGTTAAGTTCATCCGCCTACGGGGCTAGTTTCCCAAACCCAGAAACAAAAGAGTGTCCTGCACAGAAAAGACTGTGTTTTATCCCGGCTCAAACTCGGTCCCCTTACGCGCTTCCATCTTCACCACGGGTATTTTCGCGTCTTCGCCTCTGAGATCATACGGCATTACTCAGAAGCTTAGCTACTTTGAAGAAGACAACAAGAACACCGTCGTAAATGTCGTGGCATGACAACTCAATGATGATCTTTGGCTTTAGAGAATCCTCTCTATTGCCCACGGCTCCATTTGATATGTAGCGAAACATATCCGGCAGTGGCAGTTTCCTCTACGGGTGAGGGTGAGAAACCTCTTGCAGCTGGGTGCCCATCCGGGCCCTGCGGAAATGTTCCCTTCTATACTGAGTCTCGAACCGCCTCCTTCTGTTTCACAGTCTAGTTCGCTACCTACTGGACCTTGTCAACAACACCACCGTCAAACACGCCGTGATACCTGACCTGACCAGAGGGCTGATAAAGGATCCTCCCTTGACTTACCTACTACACTTACTCCATGGCGCTACGGCCGGCTCTGCCACATCGCGCCAGCCTATGCGGTCCGGCGCCCTCCTTCGCCATCATCGACGCCAAGGGTCACCAGATCCACCTCGCCGTCGTCCAGCCATCGCCTCCGTGGTCGTCTCACTCGTCTTCTCCCTTGGGGCACCCTGTGTAAGGCTGCTCTTGTTGCCGTATTGTCTGGCATTCGTTCCACGTGCCTTAGCCTCCTACGGGCTCTCCTGATTTCGACTAGTATCGTTGGTTCTTGGTATATCGCGTGATACACCACCCTCTGTGCCCTCCCCTGACTACTGCAACGAAAATAGCGACTGTCGTACGTATTGCTGACTGTAAGATTCCAAATAAAGCCGCGGACTAGTGTCAAGTGAGGAGATCCTCCCCCAGTCCTCACTCCTGCCCGCCTCTGATTCTTCTATTGTTGTTATGCCATCGATAAATACCATAGTTAGCTGACTTAGCTTATCGCGCAGTGGGGGTTTCCGTGTTTGACTGTGCCTGTTTGGTATTTCCTCGCAGAAGATAGCGCACGTTTACCGGTATTGCCTATATGCAGTCACGTGATGTATCCATTATTATAAAGTGCTGAGAACTGATATGCAATATAGTGGAGACGCCACTGTTGAAGGGCCAATAGGCCATTTTTACGCAAAGTCGAAGGTGACTTCGAGCCACTATTGCCTGAATTGCCAGAGGACTTAAGTGAAATGCGACCACAGGAACTATATTAAAAACTATGAAGGTTAACCACAGAAACTACGCTCTATGATGGTCATTCTCATAGCTGGAGATGTTGCAAAATCCCATCATTGATCATTTGAGGATTACGTGCTGCCGAGGATGTCGGGTGTAACTCTGGGGCTGTTTAGGATACCCCCCAACTGCAGGTCTGTCCGCTACTGGTCCCTGCACGATTGACGACCTGCATGAAGCAAACGAGCAAACGACAGAGCCGTCCAAGCTGCTCAATTTTGTTTATTAAATGCGTGTCTTCCTGGACACTTGAAGTAAGTATCAATTGGCAATACGGCAGAGTTAAATGCTAGCCGTGACGGTGGTGACTCTCATTCACTACCACCCGTGTTCGAGGGAGACTTAACTGAAACAAGGCCCACGAAAGTCTAGAAACAAGGTGGTATAGTGAAATTAAATTATTTAAACTACAAAGGAAGCTCTTATATCAATTAATCAACAGTTGATTTTCTTGAAGGCACTTATGCGATATGATTCCTGTATTATTATGTCTGTTAAATATGGGGGGAACAATGGAGAACAAGCAGTTGCAATGGAATGGCCAAAGAATGGACGAGAATAGGACAGGCTGAGGACAACCCTCGTGGAAAGAATTGAACAACTCATCGGAGCAAGAGGAAAAACAATGGCCGAGCTCAAGGCGCTAGCGTACAAGAAATAGGTCCGGGGTGACCCCCTCACGCTGCGCACGCAGCACTATAAGAGGAAAGAGGAAGAAGAAGAAATATGGGGGGGAAATGAGCTGAATCGTTAGGGGAAATTAAAGCGGGCCCCAATAAAATCTACGACAGTTAACGCATACGATTCTCCCTGCTGGAGTCGTTGCCAAATCACAGCATTTGGCCGGAATCATCTGGCAATGTGGCAGAGTTAAATGCAAGGCGTGACTATGGTGACTCACAGCCACTATCGCCCGTATAATTGTTGAGGTCACAGGACACAATCATTATCGTTATGGTTTGTCACTTTTAAGACTGACTGACAGCTGCGGGAACATAAACTATATCGCATGAAATCATTGCAAAAGCTTTGGCATACGAGTTGATTTACATTCTTTTTCTAAGGTCATAATCTCAACAATTGGTTGGCTGGAACTGTCTATAATCTAGGGCAGAGCTACAGCATACTAGCGGGGTCGCAGATGGTGGATAGCGAAAAGGCCACCAGATATGGTGACTCTGCGAATATACCGAATTGGGAGTCCCCGACCAAGCAGCGGCATAATTGGAAGGTGTGGTGGCATGTCTGGTGGTGCAGGGTTGTCTAGAAAAAGCCACAGTAGCCAAAGGATGTGACAGGGCGAATATTTGCCACCACTAAATAAGCAACCACTACTGGGACACTCTTCTTTTCTGGGTTTGGGCACCAAAGGCGGAGGAACTCAATGGAGAGTCAATGGATGCAGAAGTCAAGGGGAAACTTCAGCGAATAGCCCCAAATATTTTTCAAGAAGAGAGGGCGTTAAAACTCCCCCTCATTGGTACGGCCTTGAGTCACGGTATCACGGACCTTACCTGATAATTTTGGCTCAATGTTGTGACCTGGCGGAGTATCCACAAGCTTTAGATTAACATTTAAAAAATTGTCAGCGCATCAAATTGCCCTTTTCTCTGTTTTCTCGAGAATCGAACTCTCGACCTTCGAGTTTCGTGCCAACTGGAAGGACTATTCCTGGAATCCCGTAAAGACCAGTGAAGTTTTTTTTGAAGGCCAATTTATAGGTTTATTTGTACGCGCAAGCGCATCCTAGTCAGGTTTAATTACGTGATTTGTAACCAAAACAACCGGCCAATTGCGGGACAGAATGACTAAAAGAGTCTTTTGTGATTGGGTAGCTCCCTACCTTGTTCATCTTTCAGGTGACACGATGTATAAACCCTCCTTCAAGCATGCGTATTGCCCACTAGCGTACCTCATTTATTTTTTTGTTCTTTGGTCGACATTTTCGAATTTGGGATTTCAACGGAGTTACACGTTTTGAGGTGCCTGAGTGCCCGAACCCCATTTTACGAAATCTTTTTTTAGGGAGATTCATCTACCTATTGCTATGGCGACCAATGTTCGACTTTCGGAAAATTTCTTCACAACTTTTCATTTCATGACCCCCTGAGCCCAAAACCACCCTCCGTTCAAAATGTTATATATATACTGTATATATTTATGTATGTATATCGATTTTAGGAAACACTCTAACTTCCGTAAATGTTCTCTGATTTTGATGAAACTTGGCACAAAAATTGATCATACAAATGTCTTGATCGAGTTCGTTAACCAGCTAGATCTACTATTTAGTTACAAGATGGCGGTCGATTGAAACCTCACATAATTCATATCTCAGTTAATATTGGTTGCAGAGGAATGAATTAAAATCTGACTGAAAGCCCGTATTATTATCTACGATAATGGTAATCAACACTTTTTACGACAAATCAACCATTTTAAGATGGCATCCAGTCAAAGTGAAAATAATTTGATAAATAAAGGTTCATAGTCGGCATTGTGGTTCGAAATTTGGAACAAAAGAGTGTTTTGTGTGTTTATGTTGTGATCGGGAAAATAATTAAGTATTTTTTTATATTTTTTAATACATATGTACATAGCGTAGGTAGCGTATAGGAAACGCAGGGTCTGCGGAATCTCCCTACTCCTGATCGGCCAGAGCCGAAAGTGATTTTTTTTAATCTCTCTTTTTTAAATTCCACTTTTAAAAAGTAAGCTAAAATTAAGGAATGGGTTCATACCTCATGGCTCATTTATAGACTAAGTATTTTTTTAAATTTAATTTTAACTGTTATATACCTTTAAATTTGCAATTTAATATTCTAAATAAGCTGTAACATAAAGTGTCTAATAAAAGGATTACCTTGATAGGGTAAAAGTGTTGGTCTGTCTGCGCACCAATTAGTGGATAAACTACTCGATCGAACCGGTCTGTAGTGAAATTTGGGGCGTATGTTAACAAAAACGTTTCGCGGGAAAATTCCGCACCCTAGGGGCAGACTCCTTCACCTCATATCTTCACCAAATCTTTATAACTTAAGTCTTAGCTTAAATAAATAAAAATAAACCAACCCTGATGGGTTAACTGCAAGAGTGGGCGGAAAGACCCAAAATTCGCCTATATGGAAAATAAAGACAATTTTTCTTCCTTTTCTTTCCCATTTTGAGGGGATCCAGGGGTTGCCTCTTTAACTTAGGATAATGCCTACCCGTAATTGTAATTGAACATGATGGTAAAGATTCCATTGAAGAATTTTTCGGGTCAATTACTTGACCTGGAAATGTTAACGTCGTCTAATAAACAGAATCAAAGGTCAACATTATAGGCCTATACAGTTGGCAGCAAATGGTCAATATTTGCGAAGCCAAACGCTCCCAGCAACGTTCATGGTCAATCCCTCGAATCGTGATCGAAAAAAAAGCCTCTTGTAAATTCCCGTAGCGCTATACATTCGCCAATGACACTACAAGAAATTTGCGAACACAATAGCATTGTTCAAACTATTCGAAACCCACGTCCGACAACATGACACAACAAATTTTAATAATATACCAAAAGCTCCGACCTCTAATGATTGCATTTCTATGAATGTGAAATGACGAAGGCCGGCATTTTGTTCTGTTTTCCACTTGGTCATGTTGGCTGACGGGTTTCGACAGCGCGGGTTATTGTTGAGATGGCTAGGGTTATTTTGTACAAGAAACTGCGCAGTTGTTATGGAAATTTTTCTTCTGCTTGGTTAAGGACTGTACACAATCAGAAGGAAAAAAATGGGCTAACCAATCAGGAATACCTATGTAACAAATAGAGCTGTGACGTCATCTCGAAATACGTAGCAGCGGGTTAATCTTAACCTGGGATTAAAAATGTAAACTAGATAAATTTTTAATGGGAAGTGATATTAAAAATTGTTTGGTTTAAATTTTTAAACCCAAGAATAAGGTAATAGTACTCATAGTAGACCGGCAGACAGGTTGTATTTCTTACCTAATAGTCTTCATTGAAAGGTGGTTCGGAACTTGTTATAAATTCTATAACACGAGGAATAAGGACATAGCCTTCAGTATAAATAAAAGGAAAAAAACGTCATGGCACAACAACCCAATGATGTCTAGGCCTGAGGACTGTTAGAGAAACATCTCTCATGACCACGGCACTATTTGGAATCTTGTGGCCAGCAACACGCCCGGCAGCCACATTTTTCCCCTACCTACGACGGTAGTGTTGGGTGGAAAATGTTCCTTGTGCCGAGTCTCGAACCTCGACATTCCGTTTCATAGTCTAGTCCAGGGGTTCCCAAACTTTTTTGACCGTGGACCACTAGATAATTTTATGATTTTCCGTGGACCCCCGTGGCTGTGATGGGAAAATCGTTAAATTCTAGGACCAAGATCAAGTAGCTTGTGCCTACAATTACGTGCTACTATTTGATTAAATGCTTAGAACTGGTAGCCTATCGGGCAGATTTTCGAATTCAGACTTAGGCCTACTGTATTTTATTTCTATAATTTCCAATAACTCAGCTTTTTTCTCTCCTTATTTCTTACTTTGGCTCGTGGACCACCTGATATACGTCTGTGGACCACATATGGTCCATGTATGACAGGTTTTTTGGACCCCTGGTCTAGTCCTCAACCAACTAAACCTTTCCCGACCATAGATGTAGAAAGTGTCTAAAAATACGTATCAGACGCTGACTCATTCGAACTTCGAAGTCGGGCTTATGCCTGTTACCATGTGTCATTGCAATGGTGTAAGCATGTCTCATCTTGTCAAGTGTCGATTGCAATTGGTCTGGGTTGACTTCGAGGACGTCCGCCTATTTGCCAACGACCAGAAATACTGCGATAGCAATTGCAATTATATCCGAAAAAATCAAGTTCATTTGCTACAATGACAGATTACTCAACGAGTCACGGGCGTGTGACGCGCGCGAATCATCCCTGTGTACCGGGCTTTATTGATTGTCTTAGTTTCGTTTCTATAAAAATCTGTATAATGGCCTCAAATCTATAATACCAAAGTTCTGTCCCGATTCGCCCCTTTTCACAGTACTACATACAAGGTTTCGTCTACCTCAGAAAACTCCCAATTGAGCTGAGAGCGGCGAGAAATGCTACTAACTTCCCTAAATACCTTAGAAACCATCTCTTAGAGAAAGCTTTCTACATTATCACTGAGGCACTAGCACAATGACAGAACTACCTGATTTTGAATGAATGAGTGAATGAATGAACGACTTTATTGCAATACAAATGGCGAACAATAAGACTATAAAGTCTTTTTTTCATGTTAATTTTGACGATTTTACTTTATACTTTCTTGTCAATTACTTGTATTGTATAATTTAACAGAAATATATATTTATTTATTTACGATGTATACTGTGTGTATTATTATAACGCAAATGTATACTTTTTTCAGTGTACAAAGATATTTTGAAGGGGGTGAGTGGAATGTTTCCTGCCGGAGAGCTAACGGCCATTATGGGCCCCTCAGGAGCCGGCAAATCAACGCTTCTCAACGTCCTGGCTGCATTCACGTAAGTCTGAATAATTGGAGCGCCTAGTGGCCAAGTGGTGCAAGTGACAAAAATAAAGGCTCGATTCACAGTAGCCTAATTGAGGCGAAAGTTTAAAATTCAATTGAAAATGTACAGGTATACACATTTTCCATGTATTCTAGCATTGTCATAATGACTGATAGGCGCCCATTCCATCGACCGGCTAGGGCTATTTACAAAAACAGTGACGTGGTAGCAGACATTCAAGACTTAGGCGGGGTTTCCACCGACCTCGCATTGCAGAATTGACGGAAATGTTTATTTTCCTCAATGCCATAGTTAAAATTGATCAATAATCATACAGTAAAATCACAAACAAACAATTTAAAATTAAAAAATGGCGTCATGGGATATGTTAAGTACAAACATTTTAATAGATTTCTATAAAAAGAAAAATTCTAATTTCCATCAATGTCATTTGCATTCTGCAATGCGAGGTCGGTGGAAACGTCACCTAAGTCTTGAATGTCTGCTACCACGTCACCGTTTTTGTAAATAGCCCTAGCCCGTCGGTGGAATGGGCGCCTTAGAAATGTTCCTATTGGCCTTCTGCGACAAAGAATAGCCTAAACCAGCCTACTTTTACTTTTAATTTTCCGCGGCTCGGTATTGGCGCTTCCAAAGTCCTCTGTCGACGACGTCTTGGTAGGTGAGTGTGAGTTGTGTTATGTCTGCCTGGATCGTTCTCGGCAGCGTCATTTTGGTCTTCCCCTTCTCCAGTTTCCATGAACCGCAATTTCCTGAACCTTTTTCAGGAGATGAGTTTCGTTTTTTCCTGAGCTTGTGAGTATTAATCCGCGGTTTTAAACTTTGCAGCTATAATAACTCAAAATTCTGTTGTTTGCAGAGTTCAAGGTGCTTCCGGCCGTGTGCTGACAAACCATCAGGAGCGGGACCCCGTCAGGTTTAAGAAGCAGTCGTGTTATATCCAACAGGATGACCATCTGCGGAAGCAGTTGACCGTCAGTGAGGCCATGCATTTTGCGAGTGACCTCAAGCTGGGCAATTCTTTGTCGCCCAGTGAAAAGGAGGATCAGGTAAAAATTGGATAGTCTAATTTTTGTTAGGTTGGTCAGATACATAGACCCGTCGGCGACGTCACGTAATAGGCTGTTTGGCCTCCGCCATTCGCGGAAAGTGTCAGCACTTTTGGGCCGCAGAGACAGACAGCCATTCATAAAGTCACCGCCGGGTCTTCTATAAATATGGGTAGAATTTAGTGCCTAAGGAGACGCTGGTCTGACAAGTTGGTAGGGAACTAGACAATGAAACGGAAGATCGTGGTGTGAGACTTTTCAATGACAAAAAAATACATACAAATATATAAAATATGGTCTAACCTCTTTGGATAAGTTACTCTTCTAAACCTACTTCTACTAGTGATGAACTCGGTCCGTTTCGGTCCGGACCTGACTGAAAATACTAGCAATCGGTCGAACTACAGTTTTATATACAAGAGATGGGACGAGTGCGCCAAAAATATTTTTTTGAATCTGGGGCCCCCTGGTACGTTTTTTCAGTGGCTGGCCATAAGAGACGTGGCGAAAAAATATATTATATTATGTATTATAAATATATTTTGTGGCTCTCTTATATAAAACTCTTGGTGGGACCGAACCGAACAGGATCAAAAAACCTATCGGTCCGCTAACCGCAGTTCTCGGTCCCAGATCGTCCATCACTAACTCCTACAATACAGCAATGCAAGAAAAAAAATATATATATATATATATTTATACATTCTATATGAGAGAGATGGGACATTTTCTTCCCGCCAAAAATATATTTTCAAATTTCTAGGGTCACGTCTCCAATGACCAGCCATTCTAAAGACGTAGCAGG
The DNA here is from genome assembly GCA_963971405.1 of Psococerastis gibbosa. NCBI lineage: Eukaryota > Metazoa > Arthropoda > Insecta > Psocodea > Psocidae > Psococerastis > Psococerastis gibbosa. The sequence continues at coordinate 48,884,593 of OZ020485.1, forward strand.
ATTCAAAATTTATTTTTTTGGCGGGCTTGAATGCTCCATCCCTCCTAAATAGAACTCTATGTCGGACTATCATTGGGACTCCATTAATCGTGAGCCACGCCATTTTCATGTCTAGCCACAGGTCTCTGACTCAGAACAATGCCTCATTATCATATCCACCGCTCGTGAATGAGCCATCCAACATAGTGTGTCACGAATTATTAATACAAGGTACTGTATGTACCTTATGCAGGTACGCTAGGTGTCAATTCCACAGCACAAACTTGGTCATAACGTGCATATAATTCATCAGCATGGTGATTTGTATGGCAGCGCACGAGCCAAGTTTACATTAAAATAGAAACATATATTCCGTGTATTTATCCTGGTACAATATGTCCAAGAATAAGCCAGACGACGGTATTTTTTTAATTTTTTTTAATTTCAGCTACTGTTACGATCACAACGGGTACCAAAACTGTTGAGCTTCTACAATAGCCCTAACTCCGCTAGATTGGCTTAGTAATAGAACAAAAAATTGGTTGTCTGTAATTCGGTTGTAAAGCCGGTTTACAGACGATAGTTTAACGTGACAACGCCTTAATTACTAAATCTTACTTAAATAATATATGGCTGGAAAGAGAAAGAAATGTGGAAAAGCCCTTAAGTGCTTTGAATTTCTTAAATAGATAATAACGCGGCCGAAAGAGGCCTATTTTTTTTTTTTTTTTTTTTTTTAAATCGTGCGCACCCCCTGACGTTTCCATAGCATGGCCTGAAAGAAGAAGAATAAACGAAGACATGGGTATAATTTAAATTAATTAAGATAAGCCTTCCACATCAGCCCAAAAAGCTGCTTTAAACCCACCCATGCAATTCGAATGGGATTGCTGGAATTGAATTTTTTCGTGTCATTTATTAGAAATTTTGTGTTCCACTCGTGCTTAAGGGGTGAAGAAGTAATTTTGAAACTATGTATTTATACTCGTTTGAAACCTTAATTCATACTGCTTCTAATGAGACATTAAAAATTCATTTCGGTTGAAAATTGCAGGCTGTGGAATTTTTTTACTCTATGCATGTAATTGGAAAAGTACCCTTTGAACCTGTTTTCCGCGTAACACGGATGGCTTATACACTCACCTGACCCTGAACGAAGAGACTGAATATATGTCTGGAAAGAGTAAGAAAGGTGAAAAAGAACTAAAGTAGTTTGAAGTTTTCAAATTGGTATTAACACCCCCAAAAACGCAGCCGAAAAAGGCCTATTTTCGAGGAAAATCGGAAAATTCCACGTCTCCACCCCCCAAAGTCGAACCCCTATCACAACAAATATAGCATGGCCTGAAAGAGGAAGAATAGATGAAGACATGGGTATAATTTAAATTGGGATAGACCTTCTACGTCTGCCCAAAAGTTGCTTTAAACCCGCGTTATGGATGAACATCACCCATCGTGGTAAGACTTATTCGTATTGCAGCCAGCACTCATCGATTTATAAGACGTTGTCACGTCAAAACTGATTATTAGTGTATTAAATTGTCTCCTTTGTAAGCTTGTAATATTTCGAACACATTATTATAATAAAAGTTAACTTAATACTATAATATTACACACAAAAAACACTTAAAATTATGTCACAACCGGTTTCGACTATTCGTCATTCTCAAGTATAAGTTCTCATAATTTTATATGATTTTGTATGTGTTTTTTGTGTAATATTTTATTAAGTTAACTTTTATTATAATGTGATTATTAGTATAATATACCCAGTAAATATAAGTAAGTATACTATCTACAGTTAAAAATCTAAAAACCGGTGCTAGTCTTTTGTCTTTTGTTATTCTGTTTCAAAGACGGTACGGTAAAAGTTCCAATCAGCATACATTATGCATAAAATATTATAGACATGACTTAAGTTGCGTGGGTTTGGTGCTAAGACTATTTCTGTGGTTTCCCCGCCCTGTGCTGTGCGTCCCCAACAACAGCGAAGCCGAGGGCACTCCGAACGTCTCCACCAGCGGACCACAGCCATAAGGGTGAGACAAGTAAGCCTAACGCAACCTAAGTGTCTAGGAACTCTTAATTCACAATTACAATGATTGTGTATTAATTGTTTTAGACTTCAATACACCCCACCAAAACTGAAGTTTGCGCTTTTCACCTGAAAAATCACCAAGCCCGCCGCAAGTTAATTGTTGAGTAGCAAGGGCAAACCCTCTACACAATGACACACCAAGATATCTCGGTGTGAGACTTGAACGGGCGCTAACGTATAAAAGCCACTGTCTAAGCACAAAACTTAAAGTAAGCGCAAGTAACAACCTGATTCGGAAATTAACTGGAAGCTCTTGGGGTGCCAGACCTAGTACGCTTAGAACCTCCGCCCTCGGCTTATGCATCTCCGCCGCTGAATATGCTGCTGCAGTGTGGAACGCTTCGACCCACGCGAAGGAGGTTGACATCGCTGTAAATGAGACTGTCCGTATAATCTCGGGGTGCCTAAAGCCAACGCCTGTTGATAAGATTTACCCGCTAGTCGGCATAGCTCCCCCCAAAGTTCGACGCGAAGTCGTGGCAGACGCCGAGAGAGCCAAAGCGGAGGATGATCCGAGGCACGTCTTGTACGGCCAGCAACCAACACATTGCCGCCTAAAATCCAGGAAAGGTTTCCTCAGCCGCACCAACCGACTTTATGGCTGTCCACGGAAAAAACGAACCACGCTTTGGATGTCAGCCCTTAACGATGCTTTCAACCCGAAGGAAGAACTGGCCCCTGGCCGTGATTTGCCATATACCACGTGGAAAAGTCTCAATAGGTTGAGGGTGGGAGTGACACGGTGCCGTAGCAATCTCGTGCGTTGGGGACTTTCTGATAACCCCATGTGCGACTGCGGAGCCCTGCAGGACGATCGGCATCTTCTGATCTGTCCAAGGATGAGCTGCCCTATCACGCAAGGGGACTTGGACCAGGGAACTGACAAGGCCATCCAGGCCGCAATTTTCTGGCGGAACGTGTCCTGATGGCCCGGACACGTAAACTAACTAACTAACATGATTGTGTATTAATTGTTTTATACTTCAATACACCATTCATATATAACACAATCTCCGTTGTTCTCAGGATTTTTTCTTGGGCATGGGCTCAACTATGGAACACACATAGTGCCAAACCTTCATATGTGGATTTTGCTATTATATGAGTGGGGGAACCTTCCGATTTGGTTAATTCCGAACCACACTTGGGTTCAACCTCTGACATGAATAATTATTTCTAATTATACAAAGGTGAATAGGTGGCGAAATTGTGTCCAGATCATTATCCACTACACCACGGCTTTCACCAGTAACTCAATAACCGCCTCACACAATGACCACATCCCACCAGAGTATGACAAGTCTTTTAGGACACCATGATGGACCATGAAATTGTTAGCTCCACTAACCGAGCTTTGTACTTTCTGTTTATTCAATTACTGTATGTATTGTTATTTACAGATACAAGACATACTGGAGATGCTCGGTCTGGCGCACTGTCGCAACACTCCCTCAGGAGGCCTATCCGGTGGGCAGAAGAAAAGGCTGTCTATAGCACTGGAACTCGTCAGTAATCCTCCTATTTTATTTCTGGACGAGCCCACTACGTAAGTTAAATATACTGACTACCTAATATCTTAAATTAATTGTGGTATTGTCTGGCGCATTGTCAGAACATTTCCTGAGGAGGTTTGCTTGGTGAGCAGAAGAAATGGTAAATTGTTTTTTTTTTTTTTCATCAATGGTGATTTTATTATTATTATTATTACTCTAATTCTCTAACTACAATACATGCAGTACGTCAATAGGAAGTTATTGCTGTTAGGGCTTAAACACGTGTAACCAGAAAAATGCCAAATGCACGTGGTTGCGGGAAAAAATGAACAACTGTTTCATCTCTCCATTGCGGGACTTGTTAATCTCCTTTTTTTTCTTAAACAGTTGTTCTTGTCGACATTGCCATTTACGTATATCAGTTATGACGAACAATTAAGTAACTGACCATCACTTATACTTGCTTAGCCATAGTAATTAACTCTAATTCCTTACTATGGCTTGTTGGTAGATCTAATATGTTATACACTTGTAATGCAAATAACATTCTCTGAATAGTTATGTCATTGCTATGTTTTTCCCACGTTATAGACATTATTGGTGAATACAAAGTAGATTAACCTGTTTCCATAGGGAAATATTTTCTTTGGAAATTTCGATATGCCTTAAGGAATATTTGTCAATTTCCTTATATACACTAGGTTCATTGGATGGTGCTTTTGCCTAATTATATAGTTATGATTGATCATTATTATTATTATACTCATACCAACAGCAATTACAATGTAATACAATTAACACAAATATTACAAGGCAATGCCCATGTGCCGTTTGACGTGTTGGTTACAGTACCTATCTAAACAAATTAAAGACATATAAAATGCGTCCAGTATCAAATGTTAAAATGCTAAAATAAAAAGGGTTGAAGGTTATTTTATTGGACGTTATAGAACATTACACATTGCCCTGCCAACGCCCCATGTTTCCTTATGAATTTCTAACCATTAGCAAACTCCAGGCCTACTATGCCGTTTAGTTTGTATTAGCTTCTTATTGGGGTTAAAAATGGAAACAAACAAATTTTGAATGGCACTTTCCATTCTAAAATTATCTTGTTTACATTGTTAATCCCTAGGATAAAAAAATAATCGCCACGGTAGCGATTTTTATTAATGAATTAAATTGAGCTGTCATCTGTAGGAATTGATTCGTAGCTATCCCCTTCACTGGTGCACGTACAGTATGGGGCCAAGCAAAGTACAAAGGACCGCCGTGCCCGCTCCTCAACGGAAGCGCGTGTTTTGTTTGTCAAATCACTGAGCAAGGCCACAGGTACTGCAGATATACATCTTTAGGCTACGTACTTTGAAACCTATCCAAACCCTTGGACATTGGAAAGGCCAAGATCAGGTAGTAGTGTCTGGCATGCAAGATTTAGGAATGATGTGGATTCCTGGGAAATGTTGTTTATGCAAATTGTTGTTTTTGATAAATTAGAAGTATCTGAGCGGAGTAAACAACTCCAAGAGCATCCAACGTTCTCCCGCCTCCTCCCACAGCACACACCGGGAAGTTTTGAGAGTCAAGTGAGTGAAGTACCTGCCCATGGCGTAAAAATCAGCCTATGGCTACCTCCCACCTCAGGTTCTACTTAGTACTTGAAACTGTGAGAACCGATATCTAGGAAAAAGAATGCATTAAAATGCTGATACTCACATACAACACTATGACGTTATGTGGCAGAAGTGCAGAGAGTAGTTGTCGTCGACGTGGGCCATTTTATTTTTATTTTTTATAAAAAAAAAAAAGTTAATCGCATACAAACAATTTAATGAATGTATCTGATTGACCTCTTCAGTCGCCCCACTAAGTTACCTAATAGGTACTTGTGTCGAGTTACGACACGTCTCCGATCGCATTACACCTGACGTTTCGTACGACTTTGAGGCTGACGGGATACCTCGATGTCCCAGCTGCCTAAGGTCAAGTTGTACGCCACCTAACAAGACTTTGACCTTTTTTGTATTTGTGTCCTAACATTCACTTCTTAAGACCTAATTCTGCTACTTTTGGCTACCGCCACAATGATGGTTGCAGGTATATCATACCTACATTCCAAATCGGACCCAGTTGTCTGCATCGTCCACCAGCCCGGCCCAATGGTCTTTGAAATGTTCGTCAGCCTGTACACACTTTCTACTGGTATAGATAGTTCTTCATGTTCGCAGTGCGTCGCCCTCCTCAAGTTCCTCGCGCAACAGTGTCGAACCGCGTCTTCTGCACCATCTATAAGCCCAGCTCTCTGGTTTTCGAGAAGTTCGATAACCTGTACACACATTCGGAAGGCCACTCTCCATGCTACTCAGGACCTGACTGACTCTTCTATTTCTTTTCCTGTTCCAGGGGTCTAGATAGTTCCTCATGTTCACAGTGCGTCTCCCTTCTCAAGTTCCTCGCGCAGCAAGGTCGCACCGTCGTCTGTACCATCCACCAGCCCAGCTCGCTGGTCTTCGAGATGTTCGACAACCTGTACACACTCTCGGAAGGCCGCTGTATATACTCGGGAAAGATTAAAGACCTTGTCCCGCATTTAGCCAAGTTCGATCTAAATTGCCCACAGTATCACAGTCCTGCTGATTTTCGTAAGTAATATGCGCTGAAATAAGTTTGTTATACCCCCGAGTGCAAGGGCTGTGAACCGACTGTGAACGACATAATGTGGCACAGGGGCACAATTAGTTGATGCCGGTCTGTAAGATAAGCTTTGAGGCATACATATATTAAAGTATCCCCTATCGATCTAGATGCAGCCTGAACAGGCCACGAGTTCTTGTATTCGGCTTGTGCTAAAGGCCCCTCACGCTTCCTTAAGAGCAAATTGGAGTTCGAGTTTTTTGTACAAAGTCGATTTTCATAGGAAATACCGATCGTAGAGCCGTCAAAAATAGCCGTTAAAATAGCGTAGTAGAAATGCTCTTCTAAATTCCACTGACACCAGTTGACCATAGTTCTTCAACTCCTTCCTCAGGACTACAACACCGTCTTTTGTACCAATCATATTGTATAATAATCTGTATTAAAAACAGTTGCATATCATGTATCACATTGCTAAGACAAATGTCTTCTGTTTGTCCTGATATTTTTTACGGTTCTACGATTGATATTTTATGAGATATTCGTTGTTTACACTTGTAAGGCTTTTCCCCACCAATTGTCTCTTAACCTTATGCAGCTGCGTCAGAAGCAGATCCCATTCATTTTACAACATGGCTGCTGTTTGACGTATTATCTACTAGAACATTTGTCTGGTCATTTATTATTAAGTGGAAGGAGTATGGTGTTTCACACAGTAAATTTGACATGGTGGACAGACAGAGTTTTGGTTTTGGACACTATTGAATGATTATGTTTTGTAGAGGTGACAGACGTAAGACCTAATCCTATTTTCTTTTCAGTTTTGGACGTAGCCATTGGAGATTTCAATGCTGACTTAGAGAAACTATCGCAAGGTGCTAACAAGCAGGTCTTGAAGGCAATAGAGGATTCTAAATTTAAAAGTAAGTCACCATACGGATGTTTGCAATATTTTCCCTTAAAACTGACCAGAAACTAGTTGGAAGCCTAGCAGCGACAATGGTTTGGCCGAGGTCACGCAGGTCGGGGTGAGGTCATAAAGAAGAAAACTCTTCGGCAGATCGATGATGGCCGTCGAAGAAAGAATCGTACAACTCGCCGAGGAGAGAGGGAAAACGATGGCTGAGTTCTTTGCGATGATGTCTGACAGGGTGTACTATAGAAAAAGTGGACACTATTGCCTACGCGCTAAGAGTGAAGAAGAAGACGAAAGTACCGACCAGCCTAGCCCGAAAATAATTACTTTTAAAAACCAAGCACCCATTGAGGTCTAAAATAAATTAATAAAACTCAGTTTTCCCACAGCCTATTGACGACCACTGCTCAATGTCCAACATATTATTTCAAAATACAAAGGAACATATCCTTTAAGGCGTTTTCCCTATAATTATGGTACATAAGTGACATAATTGCATATTATTAGACCTTGTCTGTTTGCAAATAAACGTTTATTTATTTATTTTACAATTTAAAGAAGAGTGTAAGGTATTAGGAAAAAAGAGAGAAAGCTTATGAGTGTCCATTGCCGGTTCCACAATGGGCACCGTAAGTCTTCTTCTTCTTCTTCTTCTTCTAAATCTCTCCCGCATCGTTTAATTTGTGTAACCGTTCACCAACTTGGCAACAATACCTAACTTAACAAAGAGACAGTCGGAACCCCAAAATTCACAGGAAATATAGATTATAGAGTCATAAAGGAAGTTGCATAAAACAAAAGAAATGTTCCTCAAACTTTTCGTTTGTATAGTATGTGGCCATCACTTCTACCAGTTGGCCACAGCTTTTGAACGCCTTCGACTTGACATCATCAGTGTGGCCTACTATAGGGTTATAGTGATGACCACATAATATGAATCATAGTTGAGTATTTTTTTTTTCATCCTTAGCCCTTTTCCCCTCGGTTTGTCCCTGAAGAAGAATTTAAATGGCTTGTTATTTTTCAGACGAACAAATTGGTGTAATAAGTGGGGTAAATAATAATCAGTATGCAGAGGAAGAAGTAGACGGAACCAAAAACATAGTGCCTGCGTCGTGGCTGTCTCAGACGTGTTTACTTCTCAGGAGAAAAGCTCTCATGATGTACCGCAGTCCCGTAAGTACCAGTCCTTATGAGAAAATGGCAGTACACCATAAGATAAGCCCCTTTGCCGATTTTTTATGTTCTCTCTCTGCGTCCCATTTGGTCCCTTCTACGGATAGGTGTCCTTATAATGCAAGCATACATCCCGAAATGGGAAAATTTAAGACAAAATTAACTTATGTGTTGTTTTAATGCATAATTTGCCAGATCTAATAGATGTTGGGATCAACAATGAGCGGTGTGCGGTTTGGTTGGTAGACTTCAACGTCATCTCGGTCCTCTGCTTGCGGCAACAAGTTAATAGCTAGAGTCCTGGACGAACCGAATATATTTTATATATCCGCCACAGAATGTCTTTATTGTTATTCTTAATTGCTTTCAGACCAATGTACTAGTACGTGCTTTTGCGCATTTCCTAATAGGCGCATTATTTGGCTATTTGTATTGGGACTCGGGCTCAAATGGGAAAACGGTTCTTGCCAACTACGTATACCTCTACGGCTCAAATCTCTTCTTGGTTTACACCGGCAAAATGTCTGCGACGTTACTATGTAAGTTGGCATGTCTAGTGATGAAATTCTTTATTTTCCTAAATGGAACCACCGCAAAGGGCGAAAAGACGCCTGATCCAAATTTAGAACAAATGGGACTACCCTCACTAAAATTAGAGGATATGAAGACAACTGGACTTGGCGGGATTCGAACCCACGATCTACACCTAACCGGAGTGTAGTCTTAACCGCTAGACGTCCAGTTTTTTCATATCCTCTAACTTCCATTATAACGAGGTTACCTCTTCAACCAAAGTTAATTTAATGTCAGTGCTATATAGATACCATGTAATACTGCAATGTACTACCCTCACTACGCGTTTTTTGTGTTTGATTTCCCCAGGAAAACCGTCAAAAATAGCCGTTAAATTAGCAGAAATGCTCCTCTATACTTCTATGTATAACATGTGGCCTTCACTAACACCAATTGGCCACAGTTCTTGACCTCCTTCCTCGTGACTAGCACACCAATCGTTATTTTGTATGAATCAAATTCAATAATTGTGGCCAATCAGTGCTAGAAAGAGGTACATGTATCATGTCCTAACCGAAATCATATATCCTGCTGACCTTCCCGGTCTACGCTATATGTATTCATTAAGGTTGAACTTAACTTAATTCGTTTTAATTCCAGTTCCTCTGGAGTTATTAGTTGTGACTCGAGAGCACTTCAACAAGTGGTATAAATTGGGACCTTACTATTTATCCATGATGATCATCGAAATCCCGTTTCAGGTACGTACTTACTTTGCTTACGTGTCAAGGCTTTAAACCAAAATATCAGTCTGTTAACCTCACCAACGCCAATCAGTTTCCCAACCAACAAGATAGTGGCGCTGCTTTTTGTTACAAAAGAGTTGTGTATCTGAATTTCAATAAAGGCCTTTCCATAAGATATTTCACTTTAAAATTGGGAACCACTGTCTTAGAGTAATAATTTATAAATCCGCCTTTATAATTAAGTAGGCATACTAATTATTTTTTTCTGTTTCAGATCCTCTGTTGTATACTATATATTCCGGTCAGCTACTACTTAACCGGGCAGCCACTTGACCGTGACAGATTTCTGATATTCTCGGGTTCAGTTATATTACTATCCCTAGTTTCGCAGGCTATGGGATTCTTGATAGGAATTTTGACTCCTCGCAAGGTAAGTTTTTATCACTAAGCTTTCTTTTACATGGCAATAACTCCAAGGATTCACTCGTACTTTATCTATCCAGTGGGCCTACGATGCCGTTTAGTATTAACTTATTCTTGAAAATGTAAACACAACAATTTTGAATAGCTCCCTCCATTCTGAAATTATCTTGTTTACATATTTAATACCAGGTTAAGATTAAAAGTAACCGCCATTGTAGGCCCGCAGAAGCCATTAGGATAGCTATGGCATTATGAAGCTGTAGAATCCGTGGTCGTTTGGAAGTACGTATTCAGAACGACCACGGCCTATCATCCCGGATTCTACTGCTTCGTCACGTAACTTTCCATGTCACCCAGACGCTCTTGGAGGTCAAATCAAATCAAATATATTTATTTACTATTTTTCTTGCACAATTTTTTAGTAATGTGGTTCAGAGGAGTACCTTTGGGAATTCCCGTGATGAGCCCCTCATTGTACATGTTTGCAGATTGCGGTGTTCGTGGGTCCCGTGCTCGCCTGCCTGTTATCAGTATTTGGCTTTTGCCTTCGCTATTCCGACACGCCGGACGTGTTCAAATGGCTTTACCATCTGAGCTACTTCAGAGCAGCATTCCAGGTTTCAGTACTGTCGGTGAGTTGTTTTATCTCCAGCAAGTTGTCATTGGTTTAACCTATCTGTTTTTTCCATAACAACTCATCAGTAACTTAGCTTAAGTATGCCGCCACCCCCCCCCCCCCCCCCATTGATTTCAGAATAGCTCCTGTCTTCCTCGATTCTCCATTAGTTATGTTGTGAACGTATGTACGTATGTACCTAGGTATATCCCCCAACTCCTACATCGTAGTCCTTTTACGTGATCTAAATGTTTTGATCTTCGGAACTATGTAGGCAATGACAAAAGTGTATAGTCCCCCCTCTCGAACGAGACCACTAACACTCCGCTACGACATCAACCGACCGAATGGCGCGCATTACAAAAAGAGGAAGTTATGCTGCCACACCCTGTAGTTTAAAATTGAGAGCGGGCAAAATTTTTTATTAACATTTTTCTATATACCACTAACAACACATTTTCAAAATTTTTATAAATATTCATGGACTGTCCCTGGATTCCGAGGTTTTACCATTTTTTTTTCTAATTGCACTCCACTAATAATACAATACAGCAATTTTTTATGTAGCCTATTTAAAAAAAAAGAAGAGAGAAAAACACCAATGCAGAACGATATAAGTACAGTATATGGCACCACTTTACGAAGTAAGGTACAGAGGGACCAACGCTTGCGGATTTTGCTGTAGAAATAGAGCTACTGTGCTTATAAAATGGCGCAATACGTCTTGGATACTTTTTATTTCTTCTATTACTATTATAAATGAATTGGTAAATATGGGAATGTTGACAAAGATCTGGATGGTGCTTGGGGATCTGAAGATGCTAGTCTCTTATTTTACTGTATTATATTTTAAGCAAGCCCTTATTATACCTTAATTTTCAGGTATATGGCATGGACCGGGGTACACTACCCTGTCCAGATGCAGAGGTCATATGCAAGTTCGCTGTTCCCATGAGGTTCCTCAAAGAAATGGACACCGCTTCTGCTAACATGTTGCATAATACTATTTACACCAGTTGCTGTTTCATAGTACTTCACGCAGCTACCATTTTGGTCGTCTGGTACCGTCTGACCCGCAAATAAGCAAGTTCCACAGTTCTTCTTCAAAACTGAACTTCGTGCAATGTTGTATTTATGTAATAATAACTTATCTACTGTATATTTAACCTAATTTTATTAATTTATGGCACCACCGTTGCTTCTTATTGCTCTTATGCTCACCCTGAGATCTTAAATTTAATTATTTTTATGTAATTGTACATACTGTAAGTGTAAGTAATAAATTTATTTTTAAGGACCTGTACCCCATAGTTCCTTGACGCTTTTATGCTATCAATAATAGGTAGATAGGAAGACTTCAAATGGTTTTGCACTTTACTAAACTGTCACAGTTCCTAAAGGTTTTACGACCTAAATTTATGTTTATTGTCATCTGAACGAAAACAGAGAGAAATAAACACAATAATTTTGGGGAAGTACATTTTATAAGAGCGCAGCTTCTAACATGGTTGGAAAACGTCGCAAAAAAAATTGAATCGGCTGACGTAGTTAGCCTATGTGAACCGATTTAATAATAATAAAATTAATAACAAGATAAGCGCATAAATGATAAGTAGGCCTACCATGGTCGGGCCTAAGAGGACGTGGAAGGTAGATAGATTATTGGTCACTTAAAAAAATCAGACGGTTATTCTTTATTCCATTTACTACGTAAGTTATTAAGATTTGGTGTAGGCTATCCAAGTTGTAGAGGACTGCTTCATACACTTAAACGTGATAGGCCTAGTGTATTTTCAATGTTATTATGAACTTACTTGGGACTAAAATTTCACCTATTGTAAAATTGATTGAGGAATCGTACGGTAACAACAAAAAGGCAAAAATTAAAAACAACTTGTGATGTTGTGTACCCTTATCGACATGAATAGAAGAAATCTTTATAACTTACGTGTAAATTACGTAAAAAATAAATAGGCCTGCTCCTTGATTTTGGGTGATCCTGGGCCGACCAATCTCGACGGTCCATATCCTCTTAACAGAAACTATTAAGTTATCTCCAAGTATTGTGAAGTTGCCAAGCAACTCTTTTCATAACATCTTACGCATCATACAGTTGTTATTATGGATAACCTGTGGTGCAGCCGGGTGGGTAAGGTTGCCAACCACAGCACATGCAGTGAAGCAGCAAAAGCAAAATTAAACTTGGAGGTTCTCGTCATAAGCTAAATAAAAGCTCTGGAGCTATTAAAGACTGCCAGGGACCCAACGTCAAGTGTGCAGAAGTTACTGCGCCTGTATTCTCTTGACGGCCCTACGTGTTGAATTGTTATTTATTTTCTAATATTGTATTTTTTTATCTTGGAACCCTACAAACTCGGGCACATTTAGTTTCTTTGACACTTCTCCCACCTTTTTTTCCTTTCCTTGAACATTTCACCCTAAGTTCCTTCCACCACTACCGCACATAAATAGGTTATGGTTCAGCGCCATCTATTCTAAGTTATTATCTTTGTCTGCAGAAAGCTTATATAAACTAGGCGTTAAGATTCCTGACTGCAGTAACATAATCATTTATAAATGCACTTTTTACTAGTAATTACCGTATATTAGCATCCTAGGTAATATCACTTTGTAAACAAGAAGGAAATATGTAATAAATCAAACCATGACAGTGTCCAGGTCTTTTTTTCTAATTCCTGTTTGAGTGTAGGCAAGAGAATTAGTTAGGCTATCCTGCCTAACCACGAATTAAAAGCCATGAGGCACTTGTTTTGGAGTAAACCATGTTTAATGGCCTTCAATTCCGGATTAGCCAGTAATGGTTGATCGTACATCTCAGTATTTGGTCGAACAGTTAAATGCAATAAATAAAGCAACATGGTAAAAGAAAGCCTATACAGTAGTGCCATACATAAAGCTAGTTTAGGCTACCCGAAATTAGAGGATTTAGAAAATTCTGGACTTGGCGGGATTCGAGCCCACGATCTATGCCTACCCGCCTAGATTATAGGTTCGATTCACCAAGTCCAGATTTTTTTTAAATCCTCTAATTTCGGTTATAACGAAGAGGTTGCCTCTTCAACAAAAGTTAGTATAATTTCAGTATTATATATATACCATATAATGCTGCAATATAATAGTTTAGGCTACACAAAAACAAAGCCATACGGTACCTACTTTGAAACCTTCCTATTATTACGCACTTCAATATTAGACTATTCGATCCAATAAATATGGGTACCCTATAAGAAAAATTGGAAATTCAGAATCAAATCCTATACTTCAACACATACATTCCAAATAATTATTTCTTCGATCAAAATTAATTAAAATTGAATCGAATATTAATAACAATTTGAACGGAGGGTGGTTTTAGGCTCAGGGGGTCATGAAATGAAAAATTGGGAAGAAATTTTCGGGAAGTCGAACATTGGTCGCCATCTCAATAGGTAGAAGAATCTCCCAAAAAAAAACACGCAGGCTGCTAAGCAGCTCCCACTTACAATGGGCTGTAACACTGCACCACAGGGCCAGGTACGGGTGGTTAAATGACCACACAGGCCACTTGGACTGGAATGTTAGGCTACAGAGACTGCAGCTGAGCGGGCCAACTCTTAGGAGTGTTAAGAAATGACGTCATAACGCCTTTATTGTGATTTCCTCACTGACTTAAACCATCTGTTTTGCTTACCTTCCCATTTCATTACAGAACCCTGCCATATTGTGATTAACTATTGCATAGTCAGGGTACAGCATATGACGTCTTCACTGAGTACATTCTCACATGACGTGATAAACTGCCCTAAGTGGGAAAGTCAGTTTGCAGCTACCACACGCATTGGACTTTTTCACAGAGTGAATTCTCACATGGCGTAGCAGGTTACTCCGGTCAGCGAATGTTACACGTGTAACTATATGTGGTCTGCCCCATGATGACCTGTGAAATGACAACTCAGCCCTCAACAAGAAGTAAAATACTTGTCGCAGCGTAGACGGTGAAAAGGTTTCCCCTGCGTGTGAGTTCTAACATCTTACTCTAACTCTTACCAAACGTCGTACACGTGTAGGGCTTCTCTTATGAATGAATGAATAATTATATTGAAACACACAGTACAATGCAATACAATACAATCACGTGTATTGGTGGACTCTCAAACTTACTCTCTAACAAAACGTTTCTCTCGACTTGTGTTCTCATATGAGACTGCAGATAGTTGTGTGAAACGTCTGTCACATCGTTGACACTGGTACGAGTTTTCTCCCCACGGTTTGATATGAATTGGCAAATTCCATTTAGTTGTCTTTGACTTTGTCACAACAGCCAAAACCGTTCCCTAGTATGGATAGTCATATGAAACTGTAGACAGCAATGGCAAGTAAAGCGATTATCCCAGCGTTGTCTATGGTAAGATTCCTCCCAAATATGGGTTCTTATATCCGTCTACAGGTTTCTCTTTCCATACGACTGACCAGTTCTATGAAACGTTTGTAACATTGTTGGCACTTGTAAGGTTTCTCTCCAGTATGGATTCTTATATGCCTGGTTAGACGGCCATTTCGGATGAAACTGTTATAACAGAGTCGACACGGGTAAGGTTTCTCCCCAATATGTGTTCTGTCACGGAATGTATTTGAAGAGTCCAATTAGTTGTGAACACCTTTCCACATATTCTACAACGAAGAGGTCCTTCGTCATTATGGGTTATCGTGTGACACTGAAGCCTGCTCCGTTTCGTGAAACATTTATCACGTTGTTGCACAAGAACGGTTTCTCCCTAGTATGGGTGTTCAAATGATACTATAGACTACTCTATTTTGTGAAACGTTTATCACATCGTCGGTGTTTGTTAAGGTATCTCCCCAGTGTGCGTTCTGTTATGTATTTGAAGAGTCTGGTTTGTTGTGAACACCTTGTCACATATTCTACAACGATGAAGGGATGTCAAGGGACACTGAGGCCTGCTCCGTTCTGTGAAATGTTTATCACATAGTTGGCACTAGTAAGGTTTCTTCCCAGTGTGTTTTCTGTGATGTGATTCCAGACTCAGTTTAGTGGTGAGAAATTTGTCACATAGTCGACAAGGTTTCTTCCCGGTGTGTGTTCTGCTATGTATTTCCAAACTCTGCTTACTGGTGAGAAATTCGACACATAGTTGACAGTGGTAAGGTTTCTCCGCAGTGTGATTTCTGCAATGTATTTTCAGACTGTGCTTAGTGGTGAAAAATTTGTCACATGGTGTACACTGGTAAGGTTTCCCCCCAGTGTGTGTTCTGTTATGAATTTCCAGGCTCTGTTTAGTGGTGAGAAATTTGTCACATACTTGACACTGGTAAGGTTTCTCCCCAGTGTGTGTTCTGTTATGAATTTTGCGACTGTACTTAGTGGTGAAAAATTTGTCACATATTGTACACTGGTAAGGTTTGTCCCCAGTGTGTGTTCTGTTATGAACTTCGAGACTGTGCTTCTTGGTGAAAAATTTGTCGCATAGTGCACACTGGTAAGTTTTCCCCCCAGTGTGTATTCTGTTATGAACTTGCAGACTCTGCTTAGTTGCGAGAAATTGGTCACATATCTGACAGTAGTGGGGCCCACCGCCTTCAGAGGTTCCAAGTGACGGGCCTGCCTTCTCTTCACCATCGCTGACCTCCTCCTGTTTCACCCGCACGGTCCCCGACACATCTGTAAGAACAATACATTTAATAATAATTACATTTCATTTATTTATTAATAATGTCATATAAATGTAAACCACAATCAATGTGTATTGAGTCGTAATTTTTGTTTACTCCGTTCAGAGAGTTGCACTCACTGGAGAATGTACGGTGTAGCCAACTTTCCGTGCTAGTATCACATTTTGGTGCGAAAAGTTGGAATGGAAATTATTTTAATTTTGTTTGTAGGTAGAAACCTGCTTTACAGAAAAATTAAAGTATTGATTACACATATTAATAAATAGACTATTTAGTATAATACTGGGCATGAACTATCACTAATATTTTAAGGCGGCTATTCCACCGGCAAATTTGCTTCACTAATTCAGTTGTGTTTCGAGATTTTTTGTTTGTTTCGTTTTAAGGAGACTATTACTAGTACGTAGATACTTATCTATTATAAATTAAGTTATAATATGGTAGCAGACATCATTAGTAAGTCTCTACCATATTATAACATAATTTATAATAGATAAGTTAAGTATCTACATAATAGCCTCCTTAAAACAAAACAAACCAAAAATCTCAAAACACAAGTGAATTAGTGAAGCAAATTTGCCGGTGGAATAGCCGCCTAACCAGATCCATGAATTCAGTAAAATTAACATTTTACTTCGTTCTCGGGAGATAGACCTGTTGTGCCAACTTTATTCGTCAGGCTTAAATTTATGATCTGACAGAGATAGGTGATTGGGTACAGTAAGAAGGGAAGTAACCAAAAAGAATTGTTTACAACCTGTATTGACTTACGACAAGCCCCCAATAGCTTGGCGTGAAGAGACTCACACAAGTACGAGCACGTCACGACCACAATCATCGGCCAAGACCTTAATGTAAACCGATAGTACTACAATTACTCCTTAGCTCTGCCCGCCAAGCCATCGCATCCGTGGTCATCCAACACGTCTTCTCCCCCATTGTCTGGCATTTGTTCAACGTGCTCTAGCCACCTGATGCGGACTTTCTTGATTTTGGCTACTCTCGTAGGTTCTGGTATATCGCGTAGAGCTCATCATTTCCACGGATACGCCACTCTCTCTGTTCCTCCCTCTCCCTGATTTTGCACTGGTCCATACACCTTACAAGCAGCTTCTCGCTCCTCCGAGTAATATTACATGTCTCACACACATAGGTTACGACAGATCGGTTTATCGTTCGATATATTATTTCCCTGCATATTGTAGATAAGGTTATTGATTTAAGCAGATGGAGCGTACTGATTTTGGCTACTCTCGTAGGTTTTGGTATATCGCGTAGAGCTCATCATTTCCACGGATACGCCACTCTCTCTGTTCCTCCCTCTCCTTGATTTTGCACTGGTCCATACACCTTTCAAGCAGCTTGTCGCTCCTCCGAGTAATATTACATGTCTCACACACATAGGTTACGACTGATCGGATTATCATTCGATATATTATTATTTCCTGCATATTCCCGATAAGGTTATTGATTTAAGCTGATGCAGCGTAATGAAATAACATTGGCTCCCAATACCTTATTATATTATATAAGAAGTAGTTATCTACACCTTAAATGAGTCAAATCTTTAATATCTGGCATTGTTAAGTAAATAAATAAAAAATTGTGTATCAGCTACGACGCACGACTGGAGTTTACTCCTCAAGTACGATTGTCTAAACAGGCACAAAAAAAGCTTACTAGACTAAGAAAAAGATCGACATACTATATCAAACCGTAAATATCAAAATGAAATCAACAGAAAATAAAACTGTTCAATCCTGTGACACGGGGAATTGAGGAAACAGTGCGTCCCGACGGGTTCATATATTGCAATCTGCGGATGATATTGTGATGGGAAGGGCGCAAAGAAGGGTGGAAGTTATTGAAGAGTCTCATTAATGCAATTTATTCATACTTAGCTGTATGGGTCTTGAACTACCGAGTCCCAAGTCAATGGTACTTCACAGCAATGCCTCTGGAAGTCACAAATTACCTGAATTCTGAGGGCACCTATGCGGCAATTTATTTCCAACTATTGCATAAACGTAGTATTTAGTATTCACATGTGGTTTTGTGTGTTTCAGACATTTAGCATCTAAAGGTGATATAAAATGTCAATAGCATTCAACTTGGACAGTTTTATCCTCAAGGTTTGGCGTTTTTATAGATACAACATACTGTCGTTATTACTCACCTAATTCTTCCTTAATTGGTACATCCACATTTATAATAAAGCCTGCAATAATAATTAATAATTAGTCAGAAACTGGAAGCATGTCCCTCAACTGTCAACCATCTTGTTACTTAAAATTGTAGAAAGAATGAGACGCAACTGATCCACAATAAAATATATTAACAGTGACCGGTTTCGGTAAGATACCATGATCAGACATAAACGAACAAATGAAACACGCCATTACATACATACCAAGGGGGGGGGGGGGATACAATATTAATTGGTAGGTGGGCGGGGTTGGGAATATAACATTAGGAGTGGGGAGCAATTTTGGAAAATTATCCCGTTGGTTAGATTTTCGTTATTACCGGTATGTAAAGCCCTTTTTATTTCTATTCTCTCTAACCTATCGAGAGTTTTCATCACAATCATTACAGCTGAGTTTATATACACCCGACATCCTAAACTTGTCAACTTGTCCTTACAATTCATGAGCAGTTTACTTAGATTAGGAGGGCAAGTGTATGAAACCCTGCTGCTAGTGATGCACTGTTCTAACAATCTACCTGTCTTAATACTAATATCTCCTATGTATGGTATCTTCACGTAGCGGTGTTCCTCCTTCGTCCTATCTTTTCTTTTTTGTTTTAAAAAAAAAAAAAAGATAAATCGCATACAAACAATTCAATGAATGTATGCGATTGACCTTTTCAGTCGCCTGTGTAGGTTATTACTCGTGATAAGTACGACACGTCTCCGATTGCATGGCGTGTAAAGACTCGCACAAGTGCAAGCACGTTACCACCTGGCCATCGAAGTCGATCTTGGCCCGCGTATACTTGCCGAGCGATGTACTTCAGTCCATGTTTCCTGATGATCCTCGTCGCGAATTCGCGATTTTGACAATTTCCAGTTGATGCATTGTTCTAACAAGGGGAAAATTCTGGATAGGTTAGAGTATAGAAATAAAAAAGGCTTTACATAATAACGAAAATCTAACCAACGAGATAATTTTCCAAAATTGCTCCCCACTCCTAATGTTATGTTCCCAACCCTGCCCACCTCCTACCAATTAATATTGTATCCCCCCCCCCCTCTTGGTATGTATATAATGGCGTTTCATTTGTTTGTTTATGTCTGATGATGGTATCTTACCGAAACCGGTCACTGTTAATATATTTTATGGTGGACCAGTTGCGTCTCATTCTTTCTACAATTTTAAGTATGATGAAGTTTCACTAAGTCACTTTGGAGAATCTCACTATGAACCATCTTGTTACTTGTATCTAGTTAGTAACCATAGAAATATATTAACTGGAACGGCGGGAGCCATAATATCCTTTACGGGGCACTCGTTAACGATAAGCCAACTATCAGGGATAAGTACGAACGTAAAAAATATCGGTCTTTCACAGCAGAACGGACCCTGGACCCGGTCAAAACTTTGTACTTCTCTTGTGCAGGCTACACTAGCAGCCATATTGATAACGGTCTACAGCCACGGGATGTTAGTAACTAGTAAGTGGAGTAAGTCTAAGTCAGAGTAGTCCTGAACGGCCTTAAAAGTAGTATTTTGTTTGTTTACAGATGGCGGAGCAACCTGATTATTTCGATTATTTCATAACAGGTACTTTGAGACTCCGCTAGTGTCGCGATTTGACGATCACATTTTAGGCGGTGAATTTACTTGTGACACCACATACAGACTGTAGACCCCTACTGTTTCGCCCGTTACTCTTTATCTATTAATGAGATCATGAACCTTTGCAATCCAAAAAAGAGGTAGGCATGCTTTCTTCAGCGGCGTCTATGTACGTTGCTTGGTCCCTTGTTGGCTTGACGAACATACATTCCACTTGAGCTTGACAACCAACCTCGTTCCCCATTGCTCGCTCGCAAACGAAAATGAACTGGTCGTCTGCTACAGAGTTACGGTACTAGGAAATAAAAAGTAAAATTACTATTTTCGGAATACATTATCTATTCTTTCATAATTAAAGGTGTGACGAAGCTGCATGTGATTTGCCTTTTTATTATGTTAAATCAGACATGCCAAATCCTAGGCCCGCGAGACCGTTTCCAGTGACCGCAGTGTCTTTCCAGAAAATGACTGCAAATAACTTTTTTATCATTTTTAAATTTTCCTTAATCATCAAGGGTTAGGAAGGAAAAGTCGATGCAACCGAAATTTAACCCTAGGACAATGGTTTCACTTGGAAATAGCCTACTTATATATTATCTATCTCTTTACCTACAATAATTCATAAATAGAAAAGCATGTACGGGCTCACTCGTACCGGTTCTTTTAATTTGACGGGGGGAAAACAATGCACATCGTCTAAATTGAAGTAATGCGTTTATTAATTTCTATGCAGGTAATATAAGAAATTTAAAATAGTTACCTGAGTACCGATTGACTTTGTGTCTGGCTCCTGCTCGTCAAGTATCATAGCCGACTCATTATTTTCATCAGTTGAAGAAGGCACAACAATGTCAACATGAACAACTCGCGACTCGTGCCGCTTCGCTCGGTTCAAAATTGCTGTAGTATTTCTAAATCTTTTTCTATAACAATCTGGGAATATAGTAGGCACATAGTCAACGTTGCTCTGATCCGGAGACTTCTTGCCAGAAACAAAATGTTTGCAGCACACAGCAGTCTTTCTGGAAGGTTGCCATGGGCGCCCATCGGAACTAAAAATTAAGAAATAACAATAAACCACAAGTAGGCCTAATACAAGCAGTTGTGGGTACATCAAGAGGATCGACAAGTTGGACGCCTTCATGAGTGCTTTCATTAAAATTATGCGAAATAGATAATCGCACGGTTTTTGTGGTACCTGATGATATAAACCTTGACCACGTGACATCGACATTTCGTAAGAAGAGCATCTTCCATGAGGGGCTATCCAAATATAACGCGCTAAGTAGGGAAATAAAAAACCAAGACTCCGTCGAGAAATTTAAGAAGATGGTACTAGTGTCACTGGATCTAGATTAATATTGATGAACTGAACAGTAATAAGTGAACTCAGTTAATTTATTAGCACATAGTGCTACTTATAAATACAACAACAACAACCACTAAATCAACTTTACTGTGATCGATGAATTATTGGCAATCATGAGCATTACATGCTACTAGCCTATAAATAAGCAAATTGCCCTTTCAAAGAAATAACGAAAGGTATTTAATTGATTGTAAGCTTTAAAATGTAGTCAAATAAATTAACTCAGGCTTCTTTATCTTATAAATTTATCATTTTTATCCGCCTTGTCCGAATAAGTACCCAGCTTTACAAGCGCTTTATATTCCATAAAAATACCTTGTCTAGATTCCTACCTAACTATAAAAATATTCAATAATAATAACTACAGTAACCCTTAGCTTTAGCTTACTTACCGAACTCGCCTAATAGCGGTAATCCATCTCTTAAGCCTTTCTTTCTCATAAGATTTCCAAGGGAAATTATAAAGCACTATGCGCGGGTCTTTCCGCTTACTGTTTGAGCACCCAACAACGCAGCAAATTCGGCCTGACATATTTTTCAAAAACGCTGAAAAGGCGAAAACGAACAGCAGTCAGGCAGTCACGACTCACGATCACATAAATGCTTACATAAATAAGTAAAGAGACGGTCCACATGGGCCAAAAAAGAAGTACCTATTTGTTTGTTTAATGTTTACTAGGGCTCTATATAGTGCCTTAGCCCTTAATGTCTACAGAATTACGGATGCTGGGGATGCAGGATGGCGGCAGGCGGCTCCCCCGCTCCCGCTCCAGTGAGGCTGGGGGCGGGCAGTCAGGGCTCGCAGGGCTGCCGTTCGGAAAATTAAAATTATACGCAATGGAAGCGAAAAAGATACGCAAAGATACGCAAGTTGCAAAAATAAAATAAAAATGCATTATTTATTTATTTATTGTTTTTTTTATGTTTTCGTGCCCTAGTCGGTTATTTAATTAAAATTTTAATTTTTTACCTTCAAATTTCACACTTCACTTCACTTCAAACTTATTTCCCGCCAATTTTTGAAATCATCGAAATTTTCGAATGTAAACTTTTTAAACTTAAAAATTTAAATGCATGCATATGCCTAAGCTTAGCCAATTAGTGGGATCTGATACTTTGTTCCCATTTAAATATTGGTTCCGGGCTGAGTAAAACATAGTTATTTCGGATGTGGTAACATGTCTAGAAGAAATATATAAGTATCCTAAAACCAGAAACTATGACTATCGGTTCGCTGATTCTTCGGATTGGCTATACCGAAACCATAAGCGAAACATGGTATGATTAGGTCTAGCCACAGAGTTTTTACTGTAGACCGTTATCAATATGGCGGCTAGTGTAGCTGGCAGAAAATAAATACGCAATTTCGCTGGGTAAATAGTCCACATAGGCTATGTACAGAGATTTGACCGGGTCTAGGTGTCCGTTCTGCTATGCTGAAATGTGTAAGACTTCGAAATTTTTTACGTTGGTACTTATCTCTGATAGTTGACTTATAGTTAACTATTATCCCGTAAGGGATATTATGGGTACCGCCGTCCCAGTTTATATATTTCTATGGTTTATACCAACAAGTAACTCCCGCTAATTTTCAAATGCTAAAAAAATGGATTTTTTGTTATTGAATATTCAAGATTGCTTTCTCGCATTTTCTTTGTTCAAACTATATGAAATTATACGCAAATTATACGCATTTAACATTATACGCACGACGATACGCAAGCCTTCAAATTATACGCAAAATCGTATAATTATACGGCAAACGGCAGCCCTACCAGAGACGGCGGGGAGCCGGGGACGGCGCACGCCGCACGCCGCAGTGCCGCACATGGACCTAAGGCGGGGTTTCCACCGACCTCTCATTGCAGAATCCACATACGTTGACGTGGTAGCAGATATCATTAATAAAGGCGGGGTTTCCACCGTGGAGCTAATAAAACTATGGAGCCACCATGTCGTATTTCGGCCGTGCTGGAGGACTGAAGCCACGACCACGCCCCCTCATAAGTGCATTTTGGCGGGAAATTCAAATTTAATAGTTTTATTATATGTTTTCTTTGTAGTTTTCTTTGTTGTTTCATATATAATTATATTTATTAATTACATTTATTATATATTGTTTAAAATTTAAATTAAAAGTACTGAAAGATCTGCATTAAAAAAAATTATTTTTATCTAAAAGTAGGGAAAACTTTGCTAAAAATATTGTTTAAAATGTAAATTAAAAGTACTCCAAGTTCTGCATAAAAATATTGCTGGTTAGCTGGCATGATTTTCCGTTCTAAATAATCTTTAAATAATCAAATAAAAAATAAAATGTTAACATGGTATCAAATGGCAAAAGGGTCCTATACTACGGAAATAGCCGAAGTCAAGCGGCTTCAACCCGAATGTTAACGATGAGTCTATAGTTTTACTATGTCTATTAGGGTGGAGCGATAGGTATAGGGAAAAAACTTTTATTTTTTAAATTGTATTTAATAGTTAAAATAACGTGCCAAATGCTGCTAAAACCACGCTCGCAAAATATCGAGTCTCAAAAAAAAATTTTTGAGGTGCCCCAGGGGTCTCAAAGTTTTGAATTATGTCATTTTTTTAAAAATTTAGCTATGTTTTTTCATATTTTTTTTTATTTTTGTAAAAAAACAACCTTAAATTTTTCAGACACTATTCCTTCTTTGTTTCAAAGGATGGCATTTTTTGACGAGAGATAATTCGGCTGCGGATGAAGCCATCTCTTGCTGACTCTCCAACTACCGATTCTGATGCTTCAGTAACTAGTTTAACGCATCGTTCCACAGCCTGCGTATGACATGGAAGTTGGAGAATTTTTTTGAATCCTTTCTCCTTCATATTCACTGATTGAAGTAATTTATCCGTCGTCCAATTGCTCAAAAGTGGTGGCTCTGTAACTGTAGTGTCTCGCCAATATACCATATTAATGTAGTCAGTAGAACCAAAATTGAATTTCGGTTGTTTAAATTCTCTGATTCTTTTCCTGCTCCTTTGGTTAGTACGTGCTTTAATAATTCTCCGGTAAGCCAACTCCCGTATAGCTTTTCTGTCATCGACCAGCATTGCAAGCAAAATATTTTCGGGGTGCCCAAAATATCCATTTCGTTGTATTACAGGGTCAACAATTTTTTTTAGATCGTCACTTAAATAGCGACTTCGAACGATTGTCTCCATCAGATGTTTGGCACCTTCTGTGCATTTTGGCTTACATTTTATTGTAAACCACATGGGTCCATAGACCCTCATTATGAATTCAGCCAAAATGAATAGGTTAGGGCATGGCGATATTGCCGCAATGTAGAGGCGCAAAATTCTATTTGCTGTCGTAAGCCACCGTGAGTGGTTCATTCTGCCAGGGTTTTTGTTAGCCAAACTGCTGGGGCAAGAACCTGAGCGCACAGCTTCAATTATTTCATGAAGATAGGCTTGGTCCGTGCTCAGGTCTTTTTTGTCAATGATTGGCATTGTTGTCGCAATAGGCAAAAATGCCACAACAGGAAGAGTTTCGCAAAATAGCAGTGCCTTCCCAATGGGCCCAGAGAAACACTCTGGCCCAGTAGTGACGCCGTCAAGATGCTGCAGCAAGTGCCTCAACGGAAGTTCATTTGCATGAAGCATGCAAATGAGCCATTGCAATGATTTCCCGAGTGTTTGCTCCAATCCACGAATGACACCGTTTTTGCAGCCTGTATTTATTACGGTACCATCGCACCCAACGGCTTTCAGTGAAGTCATACCACACGTCTTTTCTGGAAGACATTCAACAATATTTGACACAACTTTGGCGGCCTTGCTTGATTCTACAGAAACATGGCCAATATAAATTCCTCCAGGTTCACCAATAAGAGAATAATGTTCCTCGGCAACAGTCTTTCTATGGAATTTCCCTTCAATTTTCTCATTAACAAGAGTTTTATCTTTTCTACCATCAAAATACAAGCCAGTTATCATATGATTAGAACCATTGGCATCAGCCAAGTCACTACGCATCTTGGCTCTTTCTCGTCGAACTTTTGACCGATCAACCACTAGGCTCTGATCGCCTGGCGTTATAATTCCAAAGTCCTGCAAGACAGCCGATGCTAACATAGCGGCAGTTCTGTCGGAAACGCCAGTACGGTCACAGGTAATTGCGAGCGTAGGCATAGTAAGTCTCAAATCTTTTGGCAATGACAATGTTTTAGGAATAGGAATATTATCTTCTTCTGTGTAGCGTTGCTTTTTTACTGTGAAATTATCCCACGAATCTGCATTATTTTCTTCGTCAGTCGAATGAAATGGTAGTGGAGATGAGATTGGAGAACCTGTAAACTCCAGCTCTTCTTCAGAATATTCTAATCTCTTCCTTGCTGACCTTTTTCTCTTTCGGCTCTCTAATCTGACGGATGACATGTCTACTGTGCCAATAATCATGTTTCGGGCTGTTCTTTGGTCAATAAGAAACGTCCACTCAGGTTTAGGGACTTTTAAAGCTTTAGGGCACAAACAACTTTCAAAACACACACATTTGCAATAGGAAATATCAAAAAGTTTGCGTGAACCGTCCGTAAATTTATTCAGGCGTTTCAAGTAATTATTATTGGTTTTTCTAGTTTTATACGGCTTTAATAAGTTCCGATAATTGTTGTGATAGGTACGAATCAACTGCAAAACTCGTGTGCGTGTTACCGTGGGCAGAGATGCGTTATTCCAAATCTTTTCTATCTTTTCCGCCAAATTCACTGCTATTTCCCCAATTGTTGGCTCTTTTGATGACGTTTTCGGTTTAAGTTCATATTTGATCCACAAATAACCCTTCATGACATCAAAATATGTTGGCAACTGCAGTGGGTTCAATTCACATGGAAACCCAAAAACTGGGCAATTAATTTGCTGACGTGTCCTTGAGTTCATTTTAGGTTAAACAGCCTGCAACAAAAATTAGCCCGAATTTCATAATTGAATTATAAAAAATGTAATTAAGGTATATTATGCCTAACTATATTATATAAAGCTGTATTACACAAATATATCTATTAACGCACCATATGCCGTATGCATGCAAATTAAAATAAAAAATAAGGCTTACCTTAAAATTAATATTAATTTCATGATCAAATATGGACGATCACCGCTTGCTTGTACAGGTAGAACAATTCGTTCTGCACATAGTGCCAACCTAAGTATGCAAAAAAATGGCGCCAGAATATTTTTTTCGACTTCATAGAAAGGCCCATTTTTGAAAAAATTTCAAAACTTTGGGCACCCTGGGGCACCTCTTAAAATTTTTTGAATGATAAAAAAATTGACGTGTGGTCTTCGGGTAAGGTATCGCACCGTTTGGTAACTATTAAATAAAAAAATAAAAAATAAAGGTTTTTCGCTCCACCCTAATGTCTATGCTCCATAGTTTTATTAGCTCCATGTTCGGCTGTGCTGGAGGACTGAAGCCACGACCACGCCCCCTCATAGGTGCATTTTGGCGGGTAATTCAAATTTAATAGTTTTATTATATTGTTTTCTTTAAAGTTTTCTTTGTTGTTTCATATATAATTATATTTATTATTTACATTTATTATATATATTGTTTAAAATTTAAATTAGAAGTACTGAAAGATCTGCATTGAAAAAATTTATTTTTATCTAAAAGTAGGGAAAACTTTGCTTAAAATATTGTTTAATATATAAATTAAAAGTACTCCAGCTTCTGCATAAAAATATTGCTGGTTACCTGGCATGATTTTCCATTCTAAATAATCTTTAAATAATCTAATAAGAAATAAAATGTTACCACGGTATCAAATGGCAAAAGGCCCAATCTGCTCCTATACTACGGAAATAGCCGAAGTCAAGCGGCTTCAACCCGAATGTTTACGATGAGTCTATAGTTTTACTATGTCTATGGTTTCCACCGACCTCTCATTGCAGAATGCAAATGACATATGCCATAGTTAAAATTGATCAATGATTATAGAGTAAAATCACAAACAAACTAAAATTAAAAAAATGGCGTCATGGGATATGTTAAGTAGGCCTACAAACATTTTAATAGATTATATTTCTATAGAGAGAAAAATTCATATTTCGGTCAATGTCATTTGCTTTCTGCAATGAGAGGTCGGTGGAAACCTCGCCAAATGGCTCCAAAGAACATGGACAATTGGACATGGCATGGACATAAGACATGGACTCGCCACTGCCTACCAGAAGGCAGGATTCCCGCCGATTTTGACGGCCATGTGCACTATTTCCTAAATTCAAAATTTCTTATTATTTCTTATGTATTTTATTGCATTTTTCTATTTTAATTTTTGAAACCGTTTAATATAACCAGAATCTAAGACGTATTTACGTAGGCTATGTCGCGTGTCGCCTGATATTTACTGTGAATGTAACAGAAGAATAAAGCAGGGTATTCTTTAAGAATTGCCAGATTTCATTCTTATAAGAAGTACTAGGCTCTACACATCCGTTTAGAAGCCTTTCTAAATTATTTTTATTGCCAAATAATGCCCACAATGCTGTTGCATTATTATTGGCTAGCAAGTTAAAAGTATAAAGTATCTACATCCATTTCTTCTATCTTTTGTCACAAAGTCCATCTAGCTACTTCAGTAGAGATGTCCATCCATGTAAGTCTAAACAATTTTTTTTTTTAAAGATAAATCGCATACAAACAATTTAATGAATTTATCCGATTGACCTTTTTAGTCGCCTCTGTAGGTTATTATACCCGTGATGAGTACGATACGTCTCCGATTGCATGGCTTGTAAAGACTCGCACAAGTGCAAGCGCGTTACCACCTGGCCATCGAATAAGTCGATTATTTCGACATTTCGACATTTTCCCGACTTTCGGTGGCGTAAACTAAAGTGCAGAACCATGGGGATGGAAAAGGAGCAAGAATGGGCTAATTCTTCTCCCTATACACTCGAGCCCCCAGGTCCGGAAATGTTGTTGAAACTTATTTCTTAGGAAACTTGAAATTGGCAGGACGGATCAGCAGTGGTGTAGCCAAGGGTCCGGACCCCCCCCCCCAAAAAAACATTAAAATAGCATTTTTTTAAAGATATATATCTTAAAAAATTGCCGGGGTGACCCCGGTCCCCCTTCTTCCAGTTTTTTAAATAAAGTTATCGTCTGCAAAATCAAAATTTTTTGCCGACAAACTATTTCAGGCCTATTTTTTACAAAACAATCCCCAGGGGGGGGGGCGCCAAATGAAACACCACCCCATTCGAAATCCTATCGTAAGCGGGCAAACTTTATGAAAACTGGACCCCCCCACCCAAAAAAAAAAAAATCTGGCTCCGCACGCCACTGCGGAGCAGAGTCCGCGATGTAGGAAGTTCATTCCTACAAAAATACTGGTATGCAACTGTGTGTGAAACTGGCTAGGTATTTTTTTAAAGCAAGGGCCATGGCTTACTCACTACACAGGCAGTGGCGGCTACAGAGGGGGATCAGGAAGGTCATGGTCACCCCGGCCCTTAAAGTAAAATACGCCGGATAACTTCGCTTGGTCAAGATCTGTCAAATTTCCGCGTAGGTAATAATAAAAAATGTTCGATATGTAGCTGCATTCCCCGTTATGGCAGTCCACTATTCGCAAGGACTGGGATACATTTTCAGGACTGCGGACAAATTTAAAGTTATGGCTTTTGCTTTCAAATGCAAGGAAAACATGGAAAAAATATGATCGAGATGAGCATGCCCCGACTGACAATCAGAAGAGCACTTCCACTCAAGTTTCACGGAACTGTTTTTTTCTTCAGATATTTCAATTAGGTTTAGGGGAGCGTAGACGATTAAGACATGGTGCCCGTTTAGTTCAGTCCCTTCAAAAGCTATCACCGGTCCTTTCTCAGACCTGAGTCAGACCGTTTGTGTTAGCCCAGTCCACTGAAAAGTTATACCCAATCCTTTTTTCCAAATATTGCTGAAAATAAAATAAATTAATCTACGCCAACCTATCTGTTATTTCTTGGAAAGTAAATTGGAGGTAAAAAAATTATTTTGAACGGATTTTGAGGTTTTATAACTTTGGTTCTATTTTCATGCTTATGGTCACACTTTCATGAGAATGGCCGGTAAAACCCCACTATTTCGCACTTGTATTTTGAAATTCTTCCCCCGGGGGAGACCCCCGGGCCCCCCTCTTCGGGTACATGCCATATAATTTCTGACATAATGAGGCGCGATCGGCCCAGGGGGACTTTTGGCCACTCTGACAACTTCCCTCCATCTTTGTCGATCCTCTGCAGCCGCTGTCCAAACTGCTGCCTCGACGCCAACTCGAAGGAGGTCCTCCTATATTTCTATGCTATCTATAAACCGTCGTAATGACGACATTACGATTTAGTCCGTATAACCGCAAAATTTTAGCCTGCGTTCGCACCGAAACTAAATCCTCCAATAAATTGACGTTTGATGTGCCTATATGCTATCATATGTACGAATAACACCATAACCTCTAAAGAATACACTAGATACAATTGAATTCTCAAAAAATAAATTTACAATAGATATAGGATCACTGTCGCCACAGCCACCCCCGTAAAAATCCTGGCTACGGGCTTGTGTATATGTATTAGGTTAGGATGCCAATGGTCCACATCAAAAAACACTAGCGACAATACTATGGGGGGGGGGGGCGGCAAATTTGACCGTGACCCCCCCCTTAAAAAAGTCTGTATCCGCCTCTGTACACAGGCCTTAGCTGTTGGGATGGTTATCATAACCCACGCATCCGCTGTTATATGGTCCATGTTCAGAGGCCCCAATGACATTACAATGGTAGAGACTGCTAAGAAACCCTTTTAGAATGCGGTTGGGACTTGGCACGTTATTGAGGCGGTTACAGAGAGGCCTCTGCGCAAAATCAGGACTCGTTCTAGGGGCTGACAAAGTGCGGAACACTATGTGCATCCTGCTTCTGCTATGTCGATGGTCTCAATGTCTGTGTATGATTTAAGAGACTTCTTCTCTTCAGCCAACGCCCGTCCTTGGTTGGTAAGGTCATTAATTTAAAAGCTATATATATACGTACGTCCATGAAACGGCTTTCCCCCTTTTCTAGACTTTTAGGAAAATGGGGCAAATTATATACCCGTACCATCCCCAGGCGCGGATCTACGGGGAGGGGCTATGGGGGCTATAGCCCCCCCCCCCCCCCATTAGGTTCCTCAAAATTCGTAAAACCCCACTATTTCAGCCCTATTTTTCACAAATTTTCTCGATTTGTGCTCGATTGTATTAATTACCTATAATATAGAACCCGTATTGCTCTGAAAATGCGTAAAACCCAAATATTTCTGCCCTATTTAAAAAAAAAATCGTAGGCCTATTTAATCTTAGCCCCCTCCTTGGTCTCATTCTAGATCCGCGCCTGAGACCATCCCCCTTCGAAAACCATATCGTTACGCCACTGACAAGTGCCTCTCCCTTTTATGTGGTCTGGGACCGCCTCTGCTGATTGCAGCTGAAAGAGATGATTGGCATTTCCTTCACTTTGGAAGAAGAGGGGGCATTGATTTAAGAGACTGCGAAGAATCAAACCTGTTAGAATGCGCAAACACTTGCAGGTCTAACGGAAAGTTGACAATTTTTTCAGGTGATAGTTGATTGGCGAATGATACGTGTATGCCCGGACTATATGCAGCGAAGCAAAAACATCTGACTTAGTTCAAAGGTTGACATACGTAGCTGACTGAGCTATACGGAATGGGGTAACCAAAGGTTACAAAAATTAGGGGAATCATGCGGTTACAAATGTTGCCCAAAGGGCCACCAAATCCAACCAGTTTCGACAAAAGACCATGTAAGTATAATAAATAAATAAAAATTACCCCAACCTCATTGAGGAACTTCATAATTTTAGAAAATAAAATGTGTCTAAATAACAGTTTGCAGTGTTGCATAACCATAATATTGTAGAGGCGAAACATGTAAAATCTAACTGTATATATTTCTAGAACCATTGAAGGGTCAATCTTTTGTTGTGTGATTATGGTCAATAGCCCGGTGACCTCCGTCGCAACACGTACTACGCCAATTTCAACGTTTAAACAAACTACCGCATTGCTCGCGCCATTGACTATCCTGATACCGTAGTCTATATTAATTTATGTGTCTGTATGTAGTCAATCACCAATGACAGGGAATAGAAATGTTAACCGCTTCTGCTGGTTCTTGGCCCGCTCCTGCGCATGCACAGCGCAGCGCGGGGTAGCATAAGTATAAGGTGCCCATTCCATTGACCGGCTAGGGCTATTTCCAACAACGGTGACGTGGTAGCAGAGATTCAAGACTTAGGTGACGTTTCCACCGACCTCGCATTGGAGAATTGACAGAAATGTTTATTTTCCTCTATGCCATAGTTAAAATTGATCAATGATCATACAGTAAAATCACGAACAAACAAATTAAAATTAAAAAATGGCTTCATGGGATATGTTAATTACAAACATTTTAATAGATTTCTATAAAAAGAAAAATTCAAATTTCTGTCAATGTCATTTGCAATCTGCAATGCGAGGTCGGTGGAAACGCCACCTAAGTCTTGAATGTCTGCTACCACGTCACCGTTGTTGGAAATAGCCCTAGCCGGTCAATGGAATGGGCGCCTAAGTAGTGTGATCGAGGCTCATAATAAAAATCGCTCCTTGATTTGCTGCCAACTTTTTTAACAGCTTCAAAAACCATTTTTTTATTACATCAAATACTTTCATTTAAATAAATAATGTATTTATAGGCCTATATAATCTTTTTGCCTGTAAAATATTGAAAATTTTGTTGGCTGAAGTGTAGGAGATAATACATTAAAACCACCGGAAAAAACTTTGGAACGCTCTCCTGAAAAGTTAGCATTTGAAACATTTTTAGAACAGTTGGCAAATCAAGGAGCGAGATATACGAGTACTCTCTAAGACTATATAGCTTGTAACGGCTATCACCCGTTCTTCTCGCGGTCAGTCGTTAAGGACTAAAAGCTATATAGGCTGCCCTATAAAAGGCTGAGTTGAATAATTTTTAAAACACTCAGTTGCGCTGGAACATATATCTATTGGGTATGTGTCATTCATTTGTTTTGGTCAAGCTTTGTTTGGTTTTATCACCATTTTTCAGGATGGCTGAGAGAATAGGGCATTAGAACACAATCATCTACTGTATAACAGGAACGCCTAGGCCCTCTAGTCACAGATTTTAATTAGTCACATTGATTAATTGTTTCATTCACCTTGATCAGACTTCTAGAGTGACAATAACTCAATAGTTGAACACTGAAGATTACTGATGATCAAAATTGTTAATACTATACATACTACTAGGTAAATTTCGCTGCTAACACCTATACTACCGCGTATCTCCGATTTCCACCGTATACCCTGCTCACAAAGACAAGCTGCTAGCCTTCAACAATGTAGGATCCATCCGATGTTAGCATCTCGTTTCCCCCCTTTACAACTTCCTATATCTATATAGGAGAGATGGAACATTCCAACCGATGCTGAGCTGACGCAGCATGGTGCCCGATTTTTCGAAAACTACATTGCTCCAATATGTAGGGTTATAACATATATAACAGGGATATAATCAGGGATTCAGACTACCGTCAGGAATATCAGGAATTGCCGGATGAATGTCAGGAATTTTACGAAAAACATGCAAAAATTTAAAAGATGGATTTCTCAACGTTAAAAATGAGAAATAAATGTTTTTACTGAAATTAAAAACTTATTCGCGCTTTAATTTTCATTCAAAATTTGGTGGGAACTTAAATTATTGTAACATAACATTGCAACTTTATTTATTTTAAGTTTAGCATTGCAGTTTCTAACAGTGAAATGCACAAGTAACTTTACACCAGACATTATGTGACACTTCAGAAGAAAATTTTCACTAGGCTATATATGATGACACTATATGAGTTGCCTATATATTAGCAAAAGCAATCCTCTCCATTTTTTTCAGTTTTGAGATATTCGCGCCATTTTTTTTATTTTTCAATACTCTATCCGATGAAGCAGATATTGAGACGCAAAAGCAATTCTAATACTGTTAAAATTAGCTTTAAAAACTGTAATGTTATACCTCATGGCGTTGCGGCACAGCAGTTTTTTGCGGTTTCTGAAAAATCGACCTGGGTGGACAGGATTGCTTTTGCTAATAGGCAACTCAATGGTTCAGGCGTCAGGAATTGAGCTTTCAGAATTCTGGTAGCCCTATCAATATGACGGTTCTCCCAGCGTGTCTACAGCAGCGGTGCAGCGTTGAAATCGGCTTTACGCACCGTACCCAGTGGCGGGTCCAGAGGGGGCAGGGCTGGCCCGTGGTTTTCGGCGCCCTTGGCGAAACATTTTCCTAGCGCCCCCCTTCCCCCCTTGATAAAACCAATTTAACACATTGAGTTACAGTGCATTACTTGAAAAGCCCATGCGCCTGATGCAGATAGGTATAGCAATGGACCCACCACTTCTCCTTTCGCCTGAGGCCACAGAAACAGGCAGCGTCAGCAGAATGCGGAGAGCCACAAACAAATTAGGGACACTTTCCTTTAAGTCAGATTTTAGAAGGAAGTCAAGTACTTGTTTGTGTGTTGATTCTTCTGAGACATGCCTTGATATTGCTTGTAGTTCCCCGCAAAGCTCCACAGCATCAATGTCTTTAAGTCCATTGTGGGTTAACAATTCTTCTTAGGTTTTGCATTTTTTCAATATAAACTCTCTACTGCGAGTGGCAACTGGCAAGTGCGCGAATGATTGTTGGCGCTAGCGGGACCAGAACAACTACTCGTATATGCGCGTCCCTGTCTCTACAGACGACGGACAACCGCCACGTCTCTGACAAAATATCTCACTGTTAAAAGAATTATTATTATTATTTTTTCTTCATTCTTCATTTTAAGCCTTTTAAGCTGTTCAAAAAAACTTCTCCTTCAAACATTGTGTTTTTATTTCCGGTGAAGTTTTCTATAGTTTATTTTTTTTCCGAAGAGCGCCTAGTTCGCCTATATAGGCACGGGCCGGCCCTGAGAGGGGGCCCCCGGACCCCCCATCGGTACCTATCTGCATCTGCATAGTAGTCAGAATGGCGTAGAGGTAACTACTCGGACTATCATCCAGAAGGTGACTGGTTCGAGTCCCACCCGAATGCCAAAATTTTCTAGTGGTACAATTATTTATCTTCTGACTACCATGCTTCGGAGGGCATGTAAAGCCGGCGGTCCCGGCAGTCTTCCCTGACTGTCGATAGGTTAAACAGGAGGCTGTTGATGCAACCTGAAAACTCCTGTACCACGGGTAGTACCACCCCGACACGAATTTACTTTTTTTACCTATCTGCATCAGGCACATGGGCTTTTCAAACAATGCACTGTAAATTAATGTGCCTCGTTTCGCTAACAAACACACCAATTATTGAACGATCAAGCCGACTCCGGCCGTGATTGCACAATAGCTAAAAATTAATTTGGCTTCCCAAAAGTATCATTGTCTCCGTGGTTTAAAGGTTATACGACCATTACAAGACTGAGAAGTGGCGACGGGGTGACGAAGACGTCGAAGAGGTCCTTGTGGAAGACAGGTAGGGGGACCCCAGTGGCATGTGTGACACTTGTCCGGGGTCGACTGAAACCCTACAGCATATCATATTAGAATGCCCATCGCACTCACCGCAGCGTATACAGTCTTCCTAAATTGCCTCCCAAATTCCATAGTCAGACCTTTCAATCTACTTTCTATTCTAGAATCATCCAGCCCAACAATATATTTTGCTCTAGGCCTACATACTTTTTTAAGAAGCAGTAAAAAAAACCGGTCCAAGTTTACTCGAAAATGCTTTCCAATTTATTAATTAGTAGATTGAGAAAATGAGTAATTTCATGGTAAATAATTTAAAATAAATTTCGGATATCTCGGGGGGGGGGGGGGGTATCCACCTGATGTCACTGGAGGTGAGGTAAATTCTAGATCGGTCAGACCAACACATTACCACACAGTAACAATGACAGGGCACGCAATGCATTTGACTGTGAATTTTCTATCATTTTTTCAAAAAAAACTTTTTTTCCACAAAACTAAATAGTTTTTTGCGAAAGCAACCTGTCCCGTTTCGTTACTCAATTTAACACTTAAAACATGCCTGACGGTAGAAATCATCGATCGAAAGGTTTTGCAGAAAAATTATTTTTTTGCCATTTTTCATAAAAATTTAGTTATTTTTATTTTTTTTACCCCCAGAAGCAAACTATCAAGGGGCAAGCGACCCCCCGCATTTTATTAACATTAATAACAGCTACAATATTTGTGAATTTAAAAGAAATCATTGAAGCCGTTTTTGAGAAATCATTTTTTTAGAAGTTTTTTTGGAGTTTTTTGAGTATAAAACCCCCCAAAATTGAGTTAGCCCAAAATAATAAAAATTTTCTTGAGGTATGATTTTTGTGAAACTACATGCAAAATTTCATCAAAATCCACCTAGTAGTTTGTCTGGAAATCAATGAACAGACAGACATTTCTTAAAAACCACTTTTTTGGGTTCCTGGGACCTTAAAACGTGTAAATCCGTTGAAATCTCGGAACCGAAAATTTCGACCATCACAAAGCTTTCCTTAAAGCTAGGCTTAATTATGTACTACTGTTCGCCCAGAAAAGTTTGCAAATGCACAATAGAATATCCCGTAATGCCTTCCCAAGTCCCGCATCTCCATGTAAATTCCCTATACAGCATTTTCAAATCAGATAGAACTACTTTGCATGTGTTTGTCATTGGCGTAAATTCCCAAAATTGATGAATAGGCTCAAATTAGGGAGGTTTTATGCATTTTGCAAGTATCAGTACAGTTGAGATTTTACAGACGAATAAACGTAGCCTACCAATGAGGGGGTTCCCCCCCGAAGAAAAATTTTGAAAAAATAGGTCTGAAGTATTGGGGTTTTAAGCATTTTGAGTATTAAATTTTTGAAAATACTTGGACAATATGTTGATTTCTTTTCATGTGAAAAGAATTAATTTCCCTTTCGTTACTGTGGATTGTATTGGCCTTTCGCCTACATAACGTCTTTGTCACCAGAAATCCTGGGGAGGGGGGCTACGGGTGCTCCTGGGCCCAGGACCCCCCTATTTACGCCAATGTTTGCAAGCAGTACAATTGAGATATTACAACGACGAATATACCTAGCATTGAGGGGGGCCCGGAATTTGGAAAAAAAACAGCTCTGAAGTGTTGAGGTTTTATGCATTTTGAGTAGGTAATACATTTTTTTGAAAGTACTTTGTCAATATGTTGATTTTTTTCATGTAAAAAAAGCATACCAAAGATTAATTTCCCTTT
Source organism: Psococerastis gibbosa (assembly GCA_963971405.1). Lineage (NCBI taxonomy): Eukaryota > Metazoa > Arthropoda > Insecta > Psocodea > Psocidae > Psococerastis > Psococerastis gibbosa. Next base: position 48,921,376 of record OZ020485.1, read on the forward strand.
CATTATTATGGATACCGGTACCATTCCTTTTACCTCCACAACGTCTTTATCACCAGAAATCCTGGGGGGGGCTTGGGGTGGACCTGGGGGGGCTTAGCCCCCCCCCAGGACCCCCCTATTTACGCCAATGGTGTTTGTATACACAAAACATTATGGGGGTTCCATTCCAAATATAATGCATTAGGGTCACAAGTGGACATTGCTTATTTTTTTAGCTAAAATTGTCGATCTGTTGCACTTTTTACGAATTCACGACTCCAATGTCAAAATTAAAATTAAAATTTTCTGAATGTTAGTTAATTGTCTTCAACTATACTGTAGCACCGTTAGTGGAACGGTCTTAGGGTCATCATAGAACAAAATCAAAGCAATATTTCTTGTTATAAATATTATAAGTGCGTTTCTTGAATTTGAGAAATTTATAAAATTTTCTTCTTACCATACTGTATTATAAAATGGATCAATTTGAAAGTAGGCAGTTAATTTGGAAGTTAAGGGCATTCAGACCACAGAAAAGAGTGGTAAGTCTTATACCAAAGGAAGCAGGCCTAGTATAAGAGGAAGATGGAAGGCCAAAGCAGTGAAACTGAAGCAACATTTCCGCATTTTGGTAAGGCAAGCAAATTCACTAGCAGGCATGAATGATGATCTTAAACCTTTGCGAACTATTTAAGGAAGTTGAAAGTTATATCAGTGATTTATTGTCAGATATGCGTCAATTCTGATATAACAGAGTCCATAGGAGTCCGTCGAGGCATAAAATCAACAAAAATATAAAGGAAAAAAGACGTCAATAATACAACGCGATCGACGAATGTGATGAAAATATGATAAGGAACCCCATAATTATGTATATTCGTTCTAGAATGATTGCTGACTGTTAAGCTTGGACACCCTGCGACAAGAAATATTAGAGCTTGATGGTCGTTACCAAATGCCCAAGGAGAGCCTCCGCGTATTTAAAACTAGGCGTCTTCACTTCAGGTAAATTAACAATCTAGCTGTGCTCTGTAGTTACCATATATATGAAAAGTAGTTCTGAGAGAAATGAATTTCAATTTGCTAGTATTAGTCTTTTGGTCTGATAGATACAATATTTCTAAAGACTTCTCCATAATATAAAGAAATCAATGTAATCAATTAGTACTCGCATCAGAACTCATTGTGAAAATGTTTTTCTTGGTTAAGTTTTACGCAATAAAATAAAAAACACAACCAGTCGGTTGAGGAGACTATTATGTATACACGCATCAGAAGTGCAGCAGAAACAAAGAAGTGACAATTTCAATGCTGTGCAGATTTAAGATGTTTGACAAAATGCAACGTCTTGGTCGAGTCGCCACGCACGCTTTCCTGACGTTATAGGTATTTACAAGGAATCCGGAACGCCAGGTCTGAAAGGAAAGCGCATTGTATATACCTTGACGAGACCCTTAGGCGGGGTTTCCACCAACCGGCTAGGGCTAAAAACAAATACGGTGACGTGGTAGCAGACAGTCAAGACTTAGGCGGGGTTTCCACCTACCTCGCATTGCAGAATGCAAATGACATTGACGGAAATGTTTGTTTTCCTCTATGCCATAGTTAAAATTGATCAATAAACATACAGTAAAATCACAAACAAACTATAATTAAAAAATGGCGTCATGGGATATGTTAAGTACAAACATTTTAATAGATTTCTATAAAAAGAAAAATTCTAATTTCCGTCAATGTCATTTGCACTCTGCAATGCGAGGTCGGTGGAAGCCCCGCCTAAGTCTTGAATGTCACGTCACCGTATTTGTATTTAGCCCTCAAATTCATTTTTCTCAAATTCAAGAAACACATTAATAATATTTATAACAATAAATATTGCTTTCATTTTGTTCTAGGATGATCCTAAAACCGTTCCACTAACGTTGCTACAGTAGTTGAAGACAATTAACTAACATTCAGAAAATTTTAATTTTACTTTTGACATTGGAGTCGTGAATTCGTAAAAAGTGCAACAGATCGACAATTTTAGCTAAAAAAAATAAGCAATGTCTACTTGTGACCTTAATGCATTATACCTAGGTACTTGGAATGGAACCCCCATAAGTTTTGTGTATACAAACACATGCAAAGTAGTTCTATCTGATTTGAAAATGCAGCATAGGGAATTAACATGAAGGGGAAGGCATTACGGGCTATTCTATTGTGCATTTGCAAACTTTTCTGGGTGAACTAGTACGTATAAATTGGAAAGCAAAAACTATTTAATAATGAACCGGATTATTGGCGCACATTAGTGGCTGAATGGCTCCCCATCGCCGATGCCAAAAATTAGAAGAAAAAAAAAATTGGCTGGGTAGGCTACACTCACTTTTCCCGTAATGGCCCCCTCTGAAAATCTATCCTGAACACGCCCTTGGCCGGACCTACGGATACGCGAAATGATCCTACCTGACTGGCTCTATTTTCAATGCGTGGTATGTGCATGTTGCAAGTTTCAGCGGACAGTTGCAGCAGGTGCATCATGACCAAGGCCCACTACATGCTGCTGTATATGCCTATATAAGTCCATTCTACATGATTGTCATCTACAAGGAATTTTATTCATGCTGGAATTAAATATCATCATCTGTTGAGATATTTTGCCTATAAGTTACTAGATTTTGCTCACTTCATGAACAATGAACATGGGTTCATACAAACCTCTTGGTTTTTGAACTGTAGGTAGCTTATAACTTACTGATTGTATTTTCCATCGAATACAAAATTATAATAAAGAACCGGTCCGAGTTTACTCGAACATGCTTTCCAATTTATCGATTAGTAGAGTGAGAAAATTATTAATTTCATGGTAAATAATTTTCCTATGGTTAAATTTCGGATATCACGGGGGGGGGGGGCGTCGTCCACTTGACGTCACTGAAGGTCCCGTAAATTCTAAATAGGTCAGACCAACACATTACCACACAGCAATAATGGCAGGGCACGCAATGAATTTGAGCGTGAATTTGCTTTCATTTTTTTAAAAAATAACTTTTTGTGAAAAACCAAATACTTTTCAGGGAAAGCAACTAGTGTTCGCCCGGTACCGGGACTCAGTACCGGGACCAAGTTTAAGTCCCGAATAATAACTTTTAAATTTTTAATCAATAGGGTTGATGCACTGATTGCAAGCTTAACATATCTTGTCTTGGTGCTCAGGGCTTAGAAACGTCCTCGTGTAGTCTTATGCTTCCTGATTCTCTCTATGATGCATCGGTCTCGGGCCTCGGTCACGGTCCCGCAACGAGACTTTTTCCGAGACCGAGACTCGAGACCAATAAAACACGAGCGAGACCGAGACCTACTAGTCTCGGACTCGTCTCGAAATTGTCTCGGATTGGGTTTGAAGAATCTGTAACAGTAATAAATTCTGTGCAAGAACTCAGTTGTCAGTTTGTCACTCGTATAATGACGCCCCTGCTAACGAATGAATGATCTCTATCTATGGCCTAAGCACTATGTGTTTACACCAGGTTCGGAGTTTTGCTTAGCTATTGGCGATAATCTTGCTTATCTTCTATACAGGTATAGCCGGTATAGGTATAGTTGAGTATGCGAAATATGAGGACCGCATTCTGTAAATAGTTTTCAACTCAGAAAAGGATGCAGATTATTTTTCTCGATGCCAGGGGGATTGTTGGTCCAATTTTTTTTTTCGCCCCTAGTAAAAGGACTAAATAAATGTTTTAAACCCATTTTAATGATTTTTTTTGTTAATTGTAAGAATCGGCCAAAAGACCCAAAATTCGCCGAGATGGAAAATAAAGACAATTTCTTTCTTTCTTTCTTTCTTTCTTTCTTTCTTTCTTTCTTTCTTTCTTTCTTTCTTTCTTTCTTTCAATATCCGATTGTCTCTTATGATTAATGATCCTTATAGCTTTTCAATTAAAAAGCTTTTTAAAAACAAAAACAACAAATTATTGTTGATTTATATTTAATAGCATACGAAAAATCAAATTATGACATAGCCTAATTCATTGAAAAAACAATATCATTTTTTATATTTTGATCGTCAATATTATTACATTTGCATCACAGCATCAGCATTTATCCATAAACAGTACATATTTGTGCCAGTGAGGGCCTCACGGGTGAAGACTATAGATAAACTTGCCACGTAAAACAATTCAAAAAGTTACTATGGCATGAAACCGCCCCCCCCCCCCCTCTCGAGAAATATTTCTGGGTCCCCCTTGGCGTGAGCTGAAGGCTGAAGCTCTGTCACAATAATAGGGTAAATGTGGAGCATCCGATGTGTCAGTAGCGCCATTTGGGGGGGGGGGCGGTCGCCTATGAAAAATAAGCACTGTTTACCTATTTTAACCCTTCTTGTGCCACAAAGCCACCCTTAAGGAAAATCAGCAATGGCGCCTCTGTTTGAGGTCCACCTACTTGTAATTAGAAGTGATGGGACAGCAGACTTGTAGGGGCTGTCCTCGAAATGTTAGCAAATGTTAGCCAACGTCATGACAACCCCCCCTATTATTTATTCTTTTGTACATACATTTTGTAGTTAATTTGAACAATTATAATAAAATTTGCTCTTGACGTTTTTCATTTAAGCGCGGGTCCCTGTCTGGAATTTGCGCTATGAAATTGGGGATGTTTACCTATTATTTTGTGGGAGAGGGTTATCCTTTCTTTTCGGTTTTTAGGTAGGGTCTACTGTGTGAAAATGATATTTTTACGATAAATAACAGGTACCTACAGTATTTTATTCCACGCGAAATAGTTTTCTGTTTTCCAGTGTTTCCTTGCAGTTTTCAGTAGAATACAGTACTTAAAAAAAATTGATAATGATTCGTTAACAATATTTTTCGGGACTTTCGGTACTTTCGGGACCGGGACCGGGATCGAGACCGGGACCGAGGCATTTTTTCGGGACCGGTACCGGTACCAATCTGCTCGGGACCGGTACCGGGACCGGTACTACCCCAGTACCGTACCGGTCCCGGTCCCGGGTGAACACTAAAAGCAACCTGTCCCGTTTCGTTAATCAATGTAACACCTAAAACATGCCTGACGGTAGAAATCATCGATCGAAAGGCTTCGCAGAAAAATTATTTTTTAGTCATTTTTCATTAAAATTTAGTTATTTTAATTTTTTTACCCCCAGAAGCAAACTATCAAGGGGCAAGCGACCCCCCGCATTTTTTCATCATTAATAACGACTGCAATATAGCCTATGTGAATTTAAAAGAAATCGTAGGAGCCGTTTTTGAGAAATATTTTTTTTAGACTTTTTTTGGAGTTTTTTGAGAATAAAACCCCCCAAATTGAGTTAGCCCAAAATAAAAAAAGGTCCTGAGGCATGATTTTTATAAATCTACATGCCAAATTTCATTCAAATCCACCTAGTAGTTTGTCTGGAAATCGATGAACAGACAGACAGAGCGACAGACAGACATTTCGTAAAAACCACTTTTTTGGGTTCCTAGGACCTCAAAACATGTAAATCCGTTGAAATCTCGGAATCGAAAATTTCGACCATCACAAAGCTTTCCTTATAGGCCTACTACGTATAAATTGGAAAGCAAAAATCCTTTTCGGTTCTGACCGATAAGGTGCAGGGAGATTCCACAGACACTGCTTTTCATCTACGCTACGTAGCTACGCTATGCATGTAATAAAAAATAAAAGATGCTTCATTATTTTCCCGACGACCGCAGGAACAACACACAGAAAACTCTTGTGTTCCAAATTTCGAAACTTTTTTATGGCTTAATGTTATACAGCCATTTCCAACTGCATCAAATTTCGAACCTCAATGCCGACTATGAACTTTTATTTATCAAATTATTTTCAATTTGACTGGACGCCATCTTAAAATCTTGATTTGTCCTAAAAAGTGTTGATAACCATTATCTTAATAATAATACGGACATTCAGTCAGATTTTAATTCATTCCTCTGCAACCAATATTACATAACTGAGATATATGAATTATATAAGGTTTCAATCGGCCGCCATCTTGTAACTAAATAGTGGATCTAGCTGGTTAACGACCTCGATCAAGAAATTTGTATGATCAATTTTTGTGCCAAGTTTTATCAAAATTGAATAATATTTACGGAAGTTAGAGTCTTTCCTAAAATCGATATACAGTATTGTATACATACTGTATACTGTATATTTAACATTTTGAACGGAGGGTGGTTTTGGGCTCAGGGGGCCATGAAATGAAAAGTTGTGAAGAAATTTTCCGAAAGACGAACATTGGTCGTTATCTCAATATGTAGATGAATCTCCCTAAAAGAACAATCTATTGTCTATATATAGTTTGCGTAAGTGCTCGATTAATCTTTGGCGCTTATTCCACCTACGTCAATACTCAATAGTAAATGTGGTATTGACGTGGGAGCGGACATTTTTAGACTGTCTTTAATGTCTGCTACCATGTCAATACCACATTTACTATTGACTATTGACGTAGGTAGAATAAGCGCCTTTGTTACACAACTTTTTTTTTTTTAAATAAATTGAAATACCACAGGAGATTGTAGAACCAATAATGAGATGTCAATATGTCGGTGCAAGGAACAATCCTTAACATTTTGATACCGTACGTTATTGTGCACGATATTAAACTTGATTTATAAAAAAATAAACAGATATCGAGGATGTCAACATTGGAGGAATATCTCAAAAAGTCTGGGGAGGGGGGGGGGGCTAGGTCCCGGACTCTTACGCAGGGCCAACATTTCTTGTAGATGGGGTCTAGGTACTATATAGAGTCTAGTAGTGTAGAAACTAGACTACTACCCGCAACTTAGGTGCGTAGGGGAGGGGGGCGGCGGTGAGAATAATTTTGGGGGCTCTCCCCTTTTCCATAAAATTGTAAAAAAGGGGAAAACCGTTCTCATGGACGTACGCTGCCTTTAAATTAGGGAACATGACCTTAGTGTCGTCCTTTGCGCAGGGGCTCTCCCTGGGAGGAAATGTTTTGCGGGGTTTTACGTAGTTTGATAGCAGTAATGCTTAGATTTTACAAGCGAACAAGGGGGCCCGAGGTAAATTTGACTAAACTTGACATCATGTCTGGCGGAAAAGGTTCTAAAACTGTGGCTAATTGGTGTTAGTGCCACAAAATTTATATAAAAATGCAGAGGTATAGGCTACATTTATTCTAATCTATTTAATGGCACCTACGATCGATATTTCCTGTGAAATTTGACGCCCCCCCCCCCCCCCCCCGCAACAGCCAACATTGACTATCATTGCATAAAACACATGATAATTATAGCTGCCATGACGCGACATGATAGATAGTGGAGCTCCGCACAAAACCGACACTATTGAAGGAGGGTCGTTGAGCAGACCAAAGCTCTTCAAGGGCTGTACAGCCAGAAGAATAAGAAAGCCTTTAATCCAGTTAACACTTGCATCTTAACATCTTAACACTTCATCGTAGTAACTTCGAACGCACCCTTAGTCTTTGCATAATTCACCCGTGTAGCCTAGTACGTCTGAGTCTCAGAACATCTTTGTAAAGTCTATGCAATCGCATGAACTGAAGACAGCTGTTACTATAAAATAATACTATAAAATAGCCATATATTAGTAATTAACAATGGGTGTACAGTAACTCATTAACTACTATATCAGTGATATAATATCACTGTGCATAATCATTAACAATAACACTTATCCTTCCGTACACTTTATCGCACTAACTTCAAACGCACCCATAGTCTTTGTATGATTCACCAGTATAGCCTAGCTAGTACGTCTGAGTCTCAGAACATCTTTGTAAAGCCTCTGCAATCGCGTGAACTGAAGACAGCTGTTACTATAGCCTAAGTGATTAACAATGGGTGTACAGTAACTATATCCTTGCACATAGGCTAGTTCACCAGTCTGCCATAAATCTGCCGCGAGGTAAGTCAGTTGCACAAACAAAGACATATTGTACACAGCGCTTGTACACATACCGTATTTCCTTATAGCAATGAACTCTTTATGTTTAGGTTAAGTTCATGTTCTTTGTACTGTATCTACAGTTTGTTTTAGCATGGGTCAATGACATGGGCGTGATGTCTGCTGTTTTCAAAATCAAATCAAATATATATTTATTCCAATTTTTTCCAACAAGAGAAGTATACATAAAATGACAAAATTAATATTAACTTTATATACGCTAAAATACTTAAGTTATAGGCCTATTACATTCAATACTTTACAAGGAATTATAACCAGCCCAACTGTGTTTCCACGTGCTAGGGCCGGTATTGGTTGGCCGGTTTTGGGTGGCAACACAGGGAGACAGCAGTTTTATACACCTAGGGGATGGGGTAATAGGCTATACTCACAACGCCTCAACAATTTCTTTGGTTATTTTTAAATTTTGGGGATGACACCTTCAGAAACAATTGACACCTTGTTTATGCTTAAATATAGTAAATACAAAGCGCTACTTCGTGTACTGTTCGCCCAGCAAAGTTTGCAAATGCACAATAGATATTCCCGTAATGCCTTCCCAAGTCCCGCCTCCCCATGCAAATTTCCTTTGCTGCATTTTCAAATCAGATAGAAATACTTTGCACGTGTTTGTACCTTACACACAAAACTTATGGGGGTTCCATTCCAAATATAATGCATTAAGGTCACAAGTGGACATTGCTTATTTATTTAGCTAAAATTGTCGATCAGTTGCACTTTTTACGAATTTACTGTTCCAGTGTCAAAATTAAAATTAAAATTTTCTGAATGTTAGTTAATTGTCTTTAACTACTGTAGCACCGTTAGTGGAACGGTTTTAGAGTCATCATAGAACAAAATCAAAGCAATATTTATTGTTATAAATATTAAGACAATTTATATTTTATTTATTTATTTATAATTTTAATTTTGACATTGGAGCAGTAAATTCTTAAAAAGTGCAACAGATCGACAATTTTAGCTAAATAAATAAGCAATGTCCACTTGTGACCTTAATGCATTAAATTTGGAATGGAACCCCCATACAGTGGCGGATTTACCAATTAGCAACTGAGGCAAATGCCTATATCTGCGCGCGCGGAGCGTCTCAAGAAATAAATTTACCCAGATAGGAACACTGTCGCCATGGTAGCCACCCCCGAAAAAAATCCTGTCTACGGGTTTACCCCCCCCCCCCCCCCACTATACATTCAATAATAATTAATGTCCGCGACAAAGGCATTGCCTATATCCGCGCAAAAGCCAAATCCGCCCCTGCCTCCATAAGTTTTGTTTATACAAATACACGCAAAGTAGTTTTATCTGATTTGAAAATGCAGCATAGGAAATTTGCATGGAGAGGCAGGACATGGGAAGGCATTACGGGAATATCTATTGTGCATTTGCAAACTTTTCTGGGCGAACAGTTCATACCTAGTCGCCTGAATCATCAAGACGTACCGTTTATAGGCCAACAGGCAGTTTTTGTGATGGACAGGTATGTAGGCAACCTTATCTTTAATAATAATAATTGTGTACGTATAAGACCTTACAAAAAAATAGTTAGGTATATATACCTACCTAGGCCTACTTTTTTGTGAGGTCGAAACCATGGCATAATAATTAAGTACACCTACTTATGCCAAGGAAAGCTTATTAAATATTATCAATAAATGTCAACCCCCCCCCCCCTTCTTAAAATATCCTCGGTAGTGTTATACAAGCTAGTCCTCATATTTGTATAGACTGTAATTTGTTTGCTCCTGATTGAAATGTGCCTATAATGGACAACTTGCATAAAGAAATACCTGCTGCGATTGGGTGGAAGGGGGTCTATTTCCAATTAAACAATTAAAGCGCCCACGATTAACTAATAGTGATTCCTCGCTCTTATATTGTTGATTGGTTGGCTGGGGTTACTTATCTACTACTATATATCTTCTAATTTTTGAATTTACAGCAGCTCTTTACGTACGGTACTCTAGTTGACAATCTTTGGCTATATTGCCAATATTGGCTAAAATAATAATAATAGGCCTACCTCATTTTAAAGATTAGGCTACTTTCTTATAATTCAAATAGTGAAGAAATTCAACTGCTATTTCGTCGTAGAATTTTCGGGAATCAACAACTCAATCAGAGGAGAGCATTTCGAATGTAGCTTAAATGTAGGTCGTTGAGTAATATTTTTCACGTTTCAGTTTATTAGCGCTCTTGCGGTGTCCGCCGGTGCCCCTGCCGCTTTGCAGCAGGTGCGCACCTCATGCCCCTGCCTCGGGCTCCCACAAGAAGCCATGTCTTCTGCAAGCCAGCCTACACGCATATCATTATTCAAGTTCGAATAAAGTGCAATGTTCTCTAACTGTTTTATATTGCAGTTATACCTTGTACCTATAGGACCTAGTCCAAACATGCTCATTTAGACCTATATATATACCAAAAATCAACAAATAACGTAGGCAGCCGAGCTTACAATAACTATGCGTTATTTTTAATATAATTTCAGGGGGCTATACGTTGTTGCCAAATGGACGAAGAGTGGACCATCAGCGCTGACGAAAACAGTCAGTCGATTCTTGTAGAAACTCCGTCCAAAACCGACAGATGTCGCCCCAGTCGCCAACAACAGTACAACAGCAGCAATGGGCCAAACAATTTGAACAGACTGAGTCTCCACGCGGACAATGGATTGGATAGGACGAAAAATGTGGGCGTGTCGCTTTCCTTTCGAAATCTGTCGTTTTCTGTCAGATATGGACTCCGACGAGGTAGGCTCGTGTTCGGTGCCGGATGAACCCATGGCCACTTGGGGCACAGGCCCACGGCCTCTACAAAAATGCCTAAAATTCCGGCCCCAACAAATGAAAATTTTTTTTTCTTAATAAAAAAAATTAAAAGTTGAAATCAATTTTCAAACAAAGTTTTGAAATTGGCCGGAAATGAAACGTTTGTATACCCACGGCCTCCGCACGTCTTGTGCCCACGGCCCCCATAGGGGTTAATCAGCCCCTGCTAGTGTTTGATTTAGGGGCACCATTTGGGCAATTTCCCCCACCCTTTCCCGCGTACTGAGTCTGATTATAGCTCAATTTCGCAATAAAAAAGTGGATACGCCCTTCTAACTTTAAATTGACTAATAACATTTTTTGAGGGAGGTAGGCAAGACCAGAACCCCCATAGCTATTAACTTATTCCCGCGCAGGCAGAAAACGGAGACGACGTTGAATTCTACCAGCCAACTCGCTTACCTCTCACTGTTTACCCCAACATCTATTATAGATTTGGCAAATTATGCATTACAACAACTCACATTTATGTTAATTTTCTCATTTTTTCCATTTAGGAGGGGATGGGCTGTAATGTCCCATTCGCATCTAAGTATGTTAATGTTACACGAGACCACTAATTGTATTAATGAGGTCGATGTGCAGCTAGGGCTTTGACTTTCTATGGTATGGATAAACAAAGCTATGATTAGGCACGGAAAGCTAGTATAAGAGTCATATCTGAGTACTAAATGGCGTAGAGTGTGGACTATGCACTCCAATTACGGAAAACGACGTCTACTGATGACGTCTGTGCAGGAAGAACCGTTTGAGTCATAAATTTAGCTGAGGGTAACTTTTTGATGGATGCAGGCCTACCTTAGTGACCCATTGAACTTTACTCTGCTGCCCCAGTAGACTCAAAACCGTAACCAGATTTTATTTAGGGGGGGGGGGGGGCTGGGGGGGCTGCGATGTTATAGTATAGTGAAATGTCGCACATCTGGAAATTTCAATTCTATATCAAGACGTGTAAAGCCAAAAAAATTTAGGGGGTGGGGTTGCAGCTCCTGCTCAGAAATTTGCGTTCACGAATATCGATGACATTGGCATCTCCTTGATCTACTCTACTATCTATGGACGTCTCACATGTCGATAATGCCCTTGGTCTTCTACTCAATGCGGGTCTTCAATTAAACTGGGCCAAGTACTCATTTCTACAAAGCCCCAGAAATGTAAAATGTATATGTGCCATTGCATAACCATATAAATGCAGAAATAATCCAAAAAAATTATTTTAAAAGTTACTTGTTTCAGTAAAGAAAGAAATTCTTCGGGGTCTTCACGGAGACTTCCAGTCAGGTGAGCTCACAGCCATAATGGGACCTTCGGGGGCCGGTAAGAGCTCGTTGTTGAATGTGTTGTCCGGGTACATGTTACACGGCGTCACTGGCAACATTCTTGTCAACGGGAAGGAGAGAGACATGCGGACTTTTTGCAGACAGTCTTGCTACATCCTGCAAGAGGACGTTCTGTCCCCCATGCTGACGGTGCATGAGCTTATGACTGTGGCTGCTAAGTTGAAGTTGGGACTGAATGAGAAACATTTAGAGGATAGAGTAAGTATTATTATATTAACACCTGACCGGTGAAGTCACACATGAATGCTGCACATAGGCTATATCGTCACCCTAAAGTCTCAAGGGCGTATACCATTAAAAAATAAAATAAAAAAAACGGGGAGCACTCTGGGTGTGCCGGCAGAAGTGAAAACATGAACATTGACCTGTGAATTTTTAACATTTTGGAATGGTTAGCAATTATTTTGCTCGAATTGCTTTATTTTTTATCAGTATAGAAGTACTATCATTTATGTGGTTAAATACAATACACCTGGCTAGTCAAAGCCCAGTGTACATGCGATGCGTTTAGATGGTACAATTCGCTAGCCCTATGCGTACATGCGTAGTCTTCTAACAAATTGCAATTATATTGTTTTCATCTCAGAGGCGGCTTTTCGTTTATCATTCAACACACCTTAGATGCGTTGTCTTCTTACATTACAATCATCTCAAGGCGGTTTTGAATTCTCCTTTTTATCCCTCATCTAAAGTGATCAGCGCCCCATAAGAAGTTTTCACTTGAAAAACATTTCGATACACCGTAATTGCGTTTCTATATCTGTGTGGTTTGCTATATAAACAGTCAGATACGCCCTCCTAATCGAAAATTTCAGCCTAATTGTTCAAAATTGAATGTTTTCGGTGTATGCAAAGGACAAGGTCACTAAATCTGATCATCATAACTCAATTTCGTCATAATGTTGGTTACGTACTTCTGACTTTATAAGGCGCCCATTCCACCGACCGGCTAGGGCTATTTACAAAAACGGTGACGTGGTAGCAGACATTCAAGACTTAGGCGGCGTTTCCACCGACCTCGCATTGCAGAATGCAAATGACATTGACGGAAATTAGAATTTTTCTTTTTATAGAAATCTATTAAAATGTTTGTACTTAACATATCCCATGACGCCATTTTTTAATTTTAGTTTGTTTGTTTGTGATTTTACTGTATGATCATTGATCAATTTTAACTATGGCATAGAGGAAAATAAACATTTCCGTCAATTCTGCAATGCGAGGTCGGTGGAAACCCCGCCTAAGTCTTGAATGTCTGCTACCACGTCACTGTTTTTGTAAATAGCCCTAGCCGGTCGGTGGAATGGGCGCCTAAGGTGATGATAACCTGGAATGAACGTGTTCCTAATGCTGTGGTAATGAGGCGAATGGATAGTGAACCTGGGTTGCTGCTGGCGGTTAAGAAACATACTTGTGATGCGGGACGAAATTAAGTGTCGCCTTTTGCATGTCTTATTCCAAGGGAAGATAGAAGGGCTCCCGGCAAAAGAACATCCTGAGGTAGTGGTTTGGCAAGACCAAGACTTCCCTTTTCAGAGCAGCAGTCATCAAGGTCCAAATTGCCATAATGATCGCCAATCTTCGACAGAAGAGACATTTAAATAAGAAGGTGCAGTCATGCTTCCGCATGTTACATTGTGATATCAATGAGAATTTGTCTCGGCATGTGTAGCCGCGGTGATGGTTGACATTGAGGACGAGTGTCAGTTTGTCAATCCCCAAAAATGCATATAGGCCTAGTAACAGCATTTATTATTAAACTCATTGTTAAAATTTACTTAGTATAGTCTTACAATAAAATTAAAATAAAAAACACAACCGGTTTCGGCTCACGCCATCGTCAAGTGCGATTGAAAAAAGGTAAACAAGGGGTATGCAAGCTAAAACAAAACAAAATAAAACTCATTGTCAGGATAACACACAGCATCGCATAAAGCAAACAATTTAAATTGAACAATTAAACATTAACCAATGGAAGCGCCAACAAGGGGGAACTACTTAAAATAAAGGTTATGTCATTAAGTAACGTTTTGTTTTTAACCATAGCTTCCCTAATCTCAATGGTTTCTAAATTATCAAGAAGTTTCCCCTTGTTGGCTACATGTAAGATCTTAAAATTATCGAAATCACAGGCATGGTTGTGGGTGTTGGTGCTATCACCATACTTCTCACAGACCGAAATTATATGTTGGGCTAAGGCGGACTGAGTGTCGGGTTTTCCTGCCCCCCGTCTATGCTCCGCTATTCTTTCTTTAACCCCTCTCCCAGTTTGTCCAATATATAAACTACCACAATCATTACAGTCTAGTTGATAAACCCCTGACTTCCTCCCTTTCTCCAATTTAGGTTTACAATTAATCAATTGCTTACCCAACGAGTCCACAGAATAAAATGACACATTCTTAACGACCCTATCTCCAATCCAAGAGGCCAACTCCAAACTAATCCTACCAAGATATGGTAACTTAACGTACCCTTTATCTGGTTCAGAAGTCTGGCTTGCTCCATAGACTAAAGAGATACATAGACTCTTACATGTACCGTTGACGGTTGTACATTTTAACAAAGAACTTTCAACAATTATGGAAATTGCTAATAATAATGGATATCCTGTGAGTCTAGTAAAAAATATTTTAAGGAAACACAGGAATAAGTTAACTCTCTCTTTAGTCTATGGAGCAAGCCAGACTTCTGAACCAGATACCGACACTCAGTCCGCCTTAGCCCAACATATAAACACCCACAACCATGCCTGTGATTTCGATAATTTTAAGATCTTACATGTAGCCAACAAGGGGAAACTTCTTGATAATTTAGAAACCATTGAGATTAGGGAAGCTATGGTTAAAAACAAAACGTTACTTAATGACATAACCTTTTTAAGTAGTTCCCCCTTGTTGGCGCTTCCATTGGTTAATGTTTAATTGTTCAATTTAAATTGCTTACTTTATGCGATGCTGTGTATTATCCTGACAATGAGTTTTATTTTATTTTGTTTTAGCTTGCATACCTTTTGTTTACCTTTTTTCAATCGCACTTGACGATGGCGTGAGCCGAAACCGGTTGAGTTTTTAATTTAATTTTATTGTAAGACTATACGAAGTAAATTTTAACAATGAGTGACAGCAAGTTTTACAAAGTTACTAAGGAGACTATTATGTTTATTTATTATTAAAGTCATTATTTATTTATTTATTTATCAAAAATGCCTAAAATTCAGTACGTGGGGTCGTTTGCATCGGGCAGGACCACTTACTGTAGGTGCATACAATTAATGTTCTAATCTATTATACCCTTCTGAATATCTCCGTAACGAGTAGGCCTACTGGACAGCACAATGCAAAAGAACCGGTCCGAGTTTACTCGAACATGCTTTCCAATTTATCAAGTAGTAGCTAGAGAAAATGAGTAATTTCATGGTAAACAAAGCTTTCTATCTATAAATTGGAAAGCAACAATTTTCCTATATTTAAATTTCGGGCCTCTCGGGGGGGGGGGGGGGGGGGTTGTCCACCTGACATCACTGGAGGTGAGGTAAATTATAGATAGGTCAAACCAACACATTACCACACAGTAATTATGACAGGGCATGCAATGCATTTGAGCGTGAATTTTCTATAATTTTTTCAAAAAATAATATTTGTGCGATACCAAATAGTTTTTTGGGAAAGCAACCTGTCCAGTTTCGTTACTCAACTTAACACCTAAAACATGCCTGAAGGTAGAAATCATCGATAGAAAGGTTTCGCAGAAAAATTATTTTTTAGTCATTTCTCATTAAAATTGAGTTATTATTATTTTTTACCCCCAGAAGCAAACTATCAAGGGGCAAGCGCCCCCCCCCCCCGCATTTTGTTAACATTAATAACGACTACAATATATGTGAATTTAAAAGAAATCGTTGGAGCCGTTTTCGAGAAATAATTTTTTTTAGACGTTTTTTATGAGTTTTTTGAAAATAACCCCCCAAATTGAGTTAGCCCAAAATAAAAATAAAACGTCCCGAGGTAAGATTTTTGTGAACCTAGATGCCGAATTTCATCAAAATTGACCGAGTAGTTTGCCCGGAAATCGACGCACAGACCGATAGACTGAGCGACAGACAGAGCGATAGACAGACATTTCGTAAAAACCACTTTTTTTTTGGTTCCTGGGACCTCAAAACGTGTAAATCCGTTGAAATCTCGGAATCGAAAATTTCGACCATCACAAAGCTTTCCTTATACTTATACCAAAAGCAAAGAAAATTTAAAAATCTGCCCAAGGCCTCTTGCCACTTAAAATCTCAAGATATTTTGAGAAAATGGGCCGTATGAAACATTGCTCCGATGATGAAAGAAGAATTATCTGCGGCTTGCGGAAGAAAGGGTTTAGCATCAGAAAAATTGCTGATTTAGTCGATCGATCAAAAACAATGGTGGCCAACGCGTTAAAGGAACAAACTGCGGTCGAAAAAAGAGGTCGGCCTAGGAAGACATCCGAAAATTTTGACTGTTTCCTTGTCCGCGAATCCAAACTCGACCCATTCGCCTCCTCAAGAACGCTAAATGAAGGTGTTGGTGCGTCAATCAGCCCCGGTACAATGCGACGACGTCTTTTTGAAGCTGGACTGCCATCCAGGATTCCCAGGAAGGTGCCATTGTTGTCCAAAAAGAACATAAAGGATCGCTTGAGGTTTGCTCATATACACCGCCATCGGGTCAATTGGAGGAACGTCCTATGGAGCGATGAAACCAAGATAAATCTCTTTGGGTCTGATGGCCAGCAGTTCGTGAGACGGCCAACTAACGCCGCATTCAATCCTAAGTACACCAGGAAGACTTTTAAGTTCGGTGGAGGTATGGGGTTGTTTCTCGTTCAACGGAGTTGGTCCTATTCACCTCATCAGGGACATTATGACTAAGGAAATCTATCGGGACATATTAGAAAATGAAATGCTTCCTTATGCAGAAGAAAACATGCCACTGCTGTGGCAATTCCAACAAGATAATGACCCAAAACATTCATCGAAGTTGGTGAAGAACTGGTTCGCGGGGAAAAAAATATCTGTTATGGAGTGGCCAGCACAATCACCAGACTTGAATCCGATAGAAAACTTATGGAATGAACTTAAGAGGAGTATTGCTAAAGATACAATCAAGAACAAAGACCACCTTTGGCAAGAAGTTCAAAAAGCGTGGTACATCATCCTTGTGTCTGTTTGGCAGAATTTGGACACTTCAATGAACTCAAGATGCAATGCTGTTCTTCATTACAAGGGACAATCTACCAAGTATTGATGATTAAATTGTAATTTGTTAATTTATCTGCATTTTATTAAAGAAGTAAAGGTAATGTACCTATTATTATGACCGACGTATTTTTGAAAATCTTCATTAGATTCTCACGTTCTTGGGCAATTGGGATGAAATTTACACAACATATCAAACTTCTTACCATGTTACTTACTGCTAGCAATCAAGGCCAAAACTCTTGCCATTTTGGAGATTTTAGGAAAAATCACTGTGTCCCTATTATTATGAGCAACACTGTATGTTAAGTACTTGCGTAGTGTCAAAACCGTAGGCTACCTTAAAGCCGAGATAAAAAATTACAATGCCCAAAAATCTATTTTGTTCAGGTATCAACTGTGATAAATTCCCTTGGTCTTCAAAATTGCCGAAATACTTTTACGAGCCGTTTGTCCGGAGGGCAGAAAAAAAGGCTGGCTATTGCATTGGAGCTAGTAAGTGATCCGCCTGTAATGTTTTTCGACGAACCAACAAGGTACGAATTACATTATTATTATTGCTTGGAGACATAATACTCACACCTACCTAACGGAACGCTCGAAAAAATGCGTGAGACACCGCCAATTATGCTAACTGAAAGATTTTAAAGGCTGCAGCATCCATATCATAAAATATTTTGAATTCCCACTATTTTCTCTTGTATTATATAGTATACCTTAGTGAATACCCCAAAAATGATTTTAAATTACGGAAAATTTAGTTTTTACAACTGAATAACTTTTTCCCGCCAAAACTATTTGCTAAAAATCATCGTGGCAATATAAAATGTTAAAATATAAATGTTAGGTCGTCTGCCTGCCAGTTCCGGCACAGGGCACAGTGCCGGTTACCCCGTTGCCATTTGTAAAGTAAACAAAAACAAACTTGAACTTGAAACTACTCAAACTAGTGAAATTTTCATTTTCATTGAGAAAATTAGTATTTTGCGGCAGATTCTTTAATCTTTTCGATAGCGCTTGAACTAGTGAAAAGGTATCTTTAAGAGAATTAATTTCACAAAAAATTCTCTGTTTTTATGTAGGTCTACACATTAAAGAAATATAGGCTGTCATTTCGTTTTCAACCGGTGAGCCGCTTGTTGATTGTATGGTAAAATTTCGTGTATCATATTTCCAATTTGAATTGTATGCGTTATGATGAGAAAACCATTCTTCAATTTTGAACAAAGTCAACAAACTAACTCCTACACAGCACATATGACATTGTGGTCCAATTCCTTCAGTTTTTATTGTTTCTAGAATTGTTATTTTCAGTCACTTTTGCAGCTAAACCAATCTATAGTCTCTACTGAGCCACACCTGAAAGATATTTATAGGCAGACTCATTAGTAGTGAACTGTCATAACCAACACAGCCAAGGATACTACTAGGATATAAAACGCCCTAAAAGGAGTTAGATAAAGATACAGGGTAATATTAGCAGGTCTTTTTAATTCTACCCAAACCTTAATGCAATAATAGACATATTTAACGAGCTCATTTTCCCTTTTATAGTGGTCTAGATAGTTCTACTTCAAAGCAATGCCTGGACCTGTTGAAACGATTGGCAGAAAGTGGTCGAACCGTCATATGTACCATCCACCAGCCTTCGGCCACGCTTTTCTCCCTATTCGACCACGTCTACACAGTAAACAACGGACGCTGTTTATACACGGGAAGTCCTGGTTCTTTGGTTGAATTCCTAGCCCAACAAAATGTACACTGCCCTCAGTATCACAATCCGGCCGATTTCAGTAAGTTTTGGGAGTGTTTTCTATTTGCTCTACTTCGAACAGCTGTAACGCAATATTTGCCGAAATGTCAAAAAGGCGACTAATGTGCAAATGAAACTAAGTTCGATGTAAAATCAATCAATGAATAAACACTTTTTTGTTCTATTACTAAACCAAAATAGCGGAGCTAGGGCCATAAAGCCCTCTCTTACACCCAACTAGGGAGGCCTGGGACCGCCTGCTTTACATGCCCTCCGAAGCATGGCCAGAAAATGTAGCAAGTGTAGGTTTCGAACCAACAACCTATTGTGTGAAAACCACTATTCTACATGTTCTGACAATCGCGTCATTTCTTTTCTCAGTCAAAGCGATTCATGGTAAATTCTAGTGAGCATATATTCCATTCGAAACGTCAACGCCTGGAGTAGGGAAATTTTTGCAGCCAATAGCACTGGGTCAAAGAAAATCAGTCTCTGTCTTTGACCTAACAATATGGGATAGACGGCATCCAGAACAATTAAAGACACCACGGGAAAAACGATCAGGGTCCTCCAAAGTTAGTTTCGAGAAAAATGAATTTTAAGATTTGAAGACTCTGCTAAATTTACCAAATTATAACTCTCAGCGATTTGATACATTCAGCGAATACTAATGGACTTATGGTCTCTTGTTATTGAATGACTTACTGACTTATTAGGCGCGATCAGCCCAGGGGGACTTTTGGCTGCTCTGACAATTTCCCTCCATCTTTGTCGATCCTCAGCAGCCGCTGTCCAAATTGTTATTGAATATCATATAATTTTTAGGTGCAGAGGTTTAAGAGAAAAAAAATTGTTTCCCAAAGGTATGTATTACCAAAAGGCAACAGCGACCAGGGTACCATACATAAACTGAATAAAATGTTCATAAAAAAGGAGAAAAACTATCAATGTCACTCAGCCTCTTCATACGTAAGCCCATCATAAAACTCGTGGGTTTCAACTGAACAGAACTGTTTTAGATGCTGTAAGTCACCGAATGTTGGTTTCTTTATGCGAATTTTCCCCGGCAAAAGAGGAGATGTGGTCCTTGACCGATTGCATCACTTGAACGTCCGCTTTGAAGGATCTATTCCTGTGCTTACCACGTTTTTCTTTAGGGGGGGGGGGGGCGGGGGAACTCCAGAGGAAGTTAGGGCCTTTTGCACAGTTTGTACACGCCTATGTGTAATCCCAAAGAGGGAAATAAAAGCCTTGGAACAGACAGGAACCTCTTCACTATTCTTTACTATTCCTACTTTATAACTAGGAAAATTTATGAAATTTCGCATCCTCTTCTGGTTTCCTGTTCCTCTGGCGATTGACACGTTCAAACATAATCAATGAAGATAGGTAACTCATCTGCCCATCGTAGGAAGACATGTTAGGCGCGGTTTCCACCGACCGGCTAGGGCTAAATACAAATACGGTGACGTGGTAACAGACATTCAAGACTTAGACGGAGTTTCCACCGACCTCGCATTGCAGAATGCAAATGGCATTGACGGAAATGTTTGTTTTTCTTTTTATAGAAATCTATTAAAATGTTGGTAATTAACATATCCCATGACGCCATTTTTTAATTTTAGTTTGTTTGTGATTTTACTGTATGATCATTGATCAATTTTCACTATGGCATAGAGTAAAACAAACATTTCCGTCTATGTCATTTGCATTCTGCAATGCGAGGTCGGTGGAAACCCCGCCTAAGTCTTGAATGTCTGCTACCACGTCACCGTATTTGTATTTAGCCCTAGCCGGTCGGTGGAAACCCCGCCTTATTGTAACTTTCAATTAAGGCACGTCTTGATGCAGCGTCTACGGAGTTGATAACATTTTATCTTAATGCTGCCAATACAAAAATAATGGACCCTGTTTGTTCTTCCCAGAACTCACTGGCACCCTGATCGTTTTTCCCGTGTATAGCCAAATTTAAAACCACTAAAACTCGGTACTCTGACCGTTTATGGCCAATCCTACTGCTCCGGCAGATTCCTCATGAAAAAGCGCATCGAATGGCAGTATCAGTAGCGAAAGTATGAATTTTGGACCCTGATCGTTTTTCCCATGGAGTCTTCAATTCAAATCGAAAATAATAAATAAAAGCACAATTGGTATCCTTTGCTAATCCTTATTTCTGGAGTGAGTACACCTGGGTACCTTAAGAAACAAGCGGACGAGAAAAACCTTATAAGTTTAACCATAAAATATCTATATAAAATCTTTAAATTTTAATATCCGAAATATCAATCGTAGAGTTGTCAAAAATATCCGGACAAACAAGAAAATTTTCTTAGTATTTTAATATGACATATCTTTCTAACACAGATTGGCCACAATAATTGAATTCGATTTGTACAAAAAACTATTTTGTGACCGTAGTCCCAAAGAGGGAGTTAGAGAACTGTGACCAATCGGTGTTATTGGAGGCCACATGTCATATATCGAAATGTAGATGTGCATTTCTGATAATTCAACGGTTATTTTTGACGGTTCTATTGTCAATATTTCCTGTGGAAATCGCCTTAGTACAAGAAGCGCGTAGTGGGGGTACTCCTATTTGCTCTTAATGATATCGTCATTGTTAATTTAATGTTGCAGTGTTGGAGGTTACTTCTATGGAAATGTATGCGTCAGTAATAGGTAATCTCTCTGTGGCTGTGCAAGATGGGCTAAGTAATCAATGGCGGAAATCGAAAGATCGGATTAGTGGTAAGTATAGTTACGTAATTAATATCTTGGATCATGAGTGAGGAAATCAGGCGCCGAACAGCTAACGCAACGTTCAATAGCTGTATGTACCTCCTCGTTTTTGAGCAGAACGCGACTTTTGTATTTTGTTAGACTGTTACCATCACCTTGCCCTGTGTTCATATTTTAACTCTAAGTTGCGTCATCCATTTTCTGTAAACGGTAAAAAACAATTGGACCCCACATTCTGTATTTTAAATAAAAGTCAATTTCCCATGAAATAGGTAGTGATCGTAGAGCCACAAGTGAGATATATCACAAAATAAATGTTGTATGTAAAATTTTATGTTGTAAATGGCCGCGATAGTTGTTAGTAACGACATAATACTAGTAATATGCATTAAACAAACTGTAGATAAACATTTCTTCTGCTTTATGTGCCCGCTGCTTCTCCAGCAGCCATAGCATATTTGGGAAATAAATAAAAATAAAAAACCAATTGAACATTTTGAACTTTTTTCTTTTAGGAGAAACAAACGGGTTTGTAAATGGTTTAGAAGAAACTGTTGGAACTGATAGCGAATTGAGTAGTGATAACGTAGCTACGAGATGTAGGTTCAGAACAGTTAACCAAGCTTCCCGCCTGTTCTGGAGACAATTCTCTACTATAATTGTCAGAAACTTCCGCAATATTTCACGTAATTTGGTGAGTACTTCGAGTCTTTTTCACTCTACTTGGTCTCTCCTCAGATTGCACTTAATCTTGTTTACAAACACGTCTACAGTATTTTGTTACTGAATTATGCATTACATTGCTAATGCAAGCAATGTCACATTGTCACATTCACTGCCTTCTTTATTGTTGTAAGAACTTTTACTTGCTTTGTTGCAGTTTTTCACGCATCTCCGCTTGCTGATACATGTGTCTGTGGGACTGGTGATCGGTGGGCTGTTCTACAACACGGGTAACAATGCAGCCAACATTCGACACACGTTTGGACTCATATTCTTCTCCATTATGTTTATTACATTCACTTCCTACTCTGCAGCGTCTATGTACTGTAAGTGACTGGTGTGTATTGACACAATATGCAACATCCCTCAGACTCAGAGGTCAGAGTGAGTCTGTGATGCAGTATAACACTTAACCATAACTTAACTCTAATCCCTTTAATATAGTGGCAAAGGGCACTTACCCTAAATGAAGGCGAATTGCTTTGATTACACAAGAATGAATTGAACAATGACTGGACCTGGTGTTGCCCTCCAGGTGGCAGCCTCCTTGTCTCCCTCGACCGCCAGCCCTTACGGCCTGCCGCCGTACTCGGTTTCTAGCTTAGACATACCTCTAACTCCTACTGCCTGAGCTGTTACCCTCCGCGACCCGACCACCGGCGTGGGCTTAGCTCACGACGCTCTAAGCCCGGCACACCAACCAGAGGCGTACACTGCATACGATTATATACCTGTTTATATATAATATAATATAATAATTTTACAGCATTAGATCAGGGCATGTAACATTAATTGGTGGTAGGGGGGAAACCAAAGGATTAACCCGTGCTGGGGCCCCCTATTAATTTAAAACAGTTCAGAATTTTAGGACTACATAATGCATTTAAAAAAAAATGCTGTTAATATTTAGAAAGAAAAGAGAAAAAAAATTGAGTTAGGCTTTCTACATCAGTCCAAAAAGTTGCTTTAAACCCGCCCATGCAATTTAAATGGGGTGTTCAGTTCACCTGTGTCGCGTGTCGAACCAGCCCAACTTACTGCCCTGCTAAGATCTGTATGTGGTGCGCCTAAAGAATTTTTCACTTCAAAAAACACAATAATTTAAAACCCGCCCATGCAATTTAAATGGGGTGTTCAGTTCACCTGTGTCGCGTGTCGAACCAGCCCAACTTACTGCCCTGCTAAAATCTGTGTGTGGTGCGCCTGAAGAAGTGTTCAGTTCACTCTATCTTCTTTATTATCTATTTCTTTCTTTCTTCTTTCTAGCGAGCGTGTCGCGTGACGCGTGTCGAACCAGCCCAACTTTTTATTTTTTTATTAAATTGGGGTACAGGTGTTACCTGTGTGTACTTAAGCCTATTAGCCTATTGTGCCCCCTACAACAGAGTATCTACATCACTTTTACATCACTTTCTCGAGGCCTATCTCCCTCAGGAGAGCCAGGATCTTGAGGGGATTCAGAAGTGGTAGGTCTTTTACATGTAACTGCAAGCTTCCCGAGCATGCTGCTCATCTTCGTGCGATTGCATCGCATCGCAGCCCAACTTACTACCCTGCTAAAATCTGTATGTGGTGCGCCTAAAGAAGTTTTCATTTCAAAAAAACACAATAATTTAAAAATTATAATTTTAAAAAACACAAAAAGTCGAATGTAAAGTTGGTAACATAATATCCAAATTCCTTTATGCAATTTTACGAAGTGTAGGATGACGGGTTGTCGTATGATTCCTCAAACTCAGAGGTCAGGGTAAATCTGAGGTACCATATAACATTTGCGATATATTGTGAAAGGAACTTACTCTACAAATGAGAAGAAAGGGTTGATCTATTCTCAGGAAATATATTTGGAACAACAGGTGCAGGACTGCAGGCCAGGGTTTCCGCCCTCCGGATTGGCATGACCCTCCGGGCCTGATGTTTTCCTTCCTTGCCTGACTCCCCACTGTACAATACTCGCCAACTAGGCTCTCATTGTCAGCGGTCGTCAGCAGGTTCGACACACCAGGGCCGAGGAAGGTCATGCCAATATGAGTATCACATGATTTTTATTTATATTAATTCATACTACAGGGTAGCCCTCACTTTTATCTGAAATCATCATCAATAAACAGCTCCTGTTGCCCTTCTGTGATACGTGAGGCTCCCCCACTTCCTTCTGTCTCTCCTCCCGCCTGCTTTACATGCCCTCCGAAGCATGACCAGGAAACGTAACAAGTATGGGACTCGAATCAATAACCTTTCGGGTGAAGGTCGTGTCATGTCCATTAGCTATCCAAACCTTTGTGCTATCTTCTTCTGTCCTTCCTTCCTTCTTCCTTCCTGAACTCTCTGTTTTCATCACTTCATTTCTAATTATATTTCTTCTTGTCCTATGATGGACTGTTGAACTTGATATCATACCTGAATTATCAAATGTTTTCGAAAATTAGAAATTTGAATTCTATCCCAAAATTCATACTTTTGTTACCACGTTCTAACAAAAATAAGAAAGTTGGTGGTAAAACTGACAGCTTAAGATTTTTCTGTTGATTAACAAGTTAACGGTTTCCGTCCTGTTTGCCATATACAGTAGATATGCATATATTGACTTAAGTAACCTGAACCCCCCCCCCCCTTCCTAGTCAATTAAGGTAGAAAAACGGCATATAATATTTAGTTTGCATGTTTTATTTCAGATCCTCTTGAATTACCAGTACTGAAAAGGGAGCATTTCAATAAATGGTATTCATTAAAAAGTTACTACCTCGCCTCCAATCTCTCGGAAGCGCCAATTCAGGTTTGTAAGTTTTAAAATGTATGTGAACATGAGAATACCCGATTTTTGTACAAAATCAAATTTCATTAGATCTCAGTAAATAAGACCATGACAATAAAATACTAGCGGTTGTGATATAATTCTTCAGATCAACCCGTCGGAGAACAAGAAGAGATAGGATGATACATATGTATCATGGTAGTGTGCACAGCGTTGGCAGGGGAACCTGGTGGGACATGATAACTCGCTCAGGCAGTTTAAGTCGAGTCCTGGTCACCTCCGATTTAATCGTGTGACTTTACCATGTTCCCCAAGTGGTTCGGAATCCACTATAATCAGGAGGTCCACCCTGTTAGTCAACTCCCCTTTCCCCGAGGTGAAAGAGTCTGCCCTTAGGGTGCCTCAAGTTAACAAACAGACTCACTCCCCCCGCCAGGCTGACAGGGTTGCTTAAAGCAGAAATGCTGAAAGCAGGCGTTAGAAACAACACATATGTATCATCCTATCTCATTCATATTATGAACTGTTGAGAAGAGAGTTCGGGGTGGAAGAACCATTATATAGCTAGATGGACACTGTAATGTTTCGGACACGTCAAGTGAACGTATAACAACAGATGCGCGTGGACATGACAAGAAGGGGAAATACAGGGACATTCATTAAAAAGAGGAAGACCAAAGAAGAAATACAGAAGCCAGTTTGAGGAGAGGGGAACTGGTACCGATAGAAGTGTTGAATAATCAGAAATTTAGTGACAGAAGGGAAAGAGGAGAATCTGACCCAGGCAACTACAGGCTATAGCTAATTATTGATGACGATGATAATCAGCAGATCAGATTATCTGATTTCAGTACAAAATAAAAGTACAACGTTGCTCATTATCATCCAGTTGCTTGCTTCCTTATCGACCACAGCCCGGATTTTCCAGTTCCATTAGTGCTCGGGGACATGCACGTCACCAGCACCCGAGACTGGAAGCTAGCGGTGGAAGATCGTCCGAGATGGCGTGGTGTAGTGGCAGTGGCAGTCCCCCCGGGCACGACGCTCCTACCTAAGTCAAGTTAAGTCATTAGTATTAGCTACTTTTACATCATTGATAATTGCTAATTAAATTATTTTTTTCAGATTGTCTGTACAATTCTATATTCTTCATTGGTATATTTCATGACGTCTCAACCCATGGAAGCCCAGAGGTATCTGATCAGCACAGGAACTCTAATAATGGTCTCACTGCTGGGCCAAAGCTACGGCTATTTAATTGGATGCAGCATGACTGTTACTGTAAGTTACTACTATTTAGGCTGGTTCCCATCTTCGCTTGATAAGTCTCATTGGGAGTGCTGTAGTCCACGCTTTGGAAAATGATGGTGCCGTCCAGTGTTCATTACTTATTATTATTTTTAGATCACTTCATTTCTAAACTCAGATCTTGAAAATAACAGGAAGTCAAAATTGTCAAGAGCTAATGAACCCTTTAATTTTCCGTTTTTTTTTTTTTTTTTTCTTGGCTCATAATGTCAAATTTCTCATTAAATTTCAATCGTTGAGTCTTAAATAATAAATAAATCATGTTTTTTTGTTTTATTACTAAGCCAACAACCATTCCTTCGCAGTGAACACCTTAAGGCTTTGGAATTCCTTGCCAGAAGAATTAAGAAATAATAATTTGGGGAGATTTAGGATAGCGTAGGCCTACCATCAGTTTCTGGGGAGTGATGTGTGAGAGTGAATGAATGAGTGCCTGTTGCATTATTATTTTTGCTCTTTTTCGTTGTTGTTTTTTTCAGGAAAAAATGTAGGCTATATCAATTTGTAAAATAATTTGTAACCCAAAAGAGATTAGCTGGTAGAGTAGCCTTGCGCCTAATATAAAGACGTTTTTTCATTTAATTTCCAACTTAGCGGAATTAGGGCTATAAAGTTCTCTCTTGCACTAAACTAGGAAGGCCCGGAACCGCCTGCTTTACATGCCCTCCGAAGCATGGCCAGCAAGTGTAGCGTGTGTGGAATCAAAAACCTTGCAGGTGAAGTCAGAGTCCGTACAACTCCTTTAGAAGTCCAAAAATGAAATGTCATAAAGTTGAAGAAATGTGTCTCTTCATTTTGATGTATAACTGACACCAACTTGAGCTAGCCACAGTTATGGAACTCCATAGACCTAATATCCTCAGTGAGCGCTATTTTAAACAAATAAATTTCCATAACATTGCACAATGGCCGATCAGTGTAAGTGACAGCAGGGTAATGTAAATCAAAGCGTAGAGATGTATTTCTTCCGGTTTATGATACCTTAGTTATGGCTCTATGATCGACATTGCATGAGAAATTTGACTTTGCGCCAAAATAATGAAATTGAGGGCTCAAAATAATCAGTGGAACCAAAGTAGAGACCGCAGTTTTGTAGAATATCATTCGGGAACTTTTTACATCATTGTTACGTATCAGCTATAGAAAGTACTGATTTTATACGATATGGCAAAAATATATTATTTTTGAACTACAATAGCTCCACTAAGCATGTAATGAGAAATGATCAAGCCCCTTCTACTTTGTGAATCATGTTTTCTCGGTTCCAGAACGCTTCAATTTTCGGGCCATTTTGTCTCGCCCCGTTCATCCTCTTCTCCGGGTTCTTCGTCATAGTAAAAGACTCCCCGGTATATTTGCGTTGGATCTTCGACATGAGCTACTTCAAGTACGCGCTCCACGCCTGCATGCTTGCCATCTTTGGATTGGATCGCCCCAAATTGGACTGCGAGGAGGACTGGTGCTACTACTGTAGCCCGTCTGCTTTTCTGATCGATACAGGAATGGATGACAAGGAGTATATTTGGGACTGGGGCATACTTATGGCTGAGATTTTAATTTTGCGGATTTGTGCCTATGTTTCGTTGTTGGTTCAAATTCGTTTTTTGAGGAAGTAAATTGTGTTTTAACCTGAGTCTTGTGAAATTTTTGAAGTGCTGTGCTTCAAAGATCAGTGATAGCTAGGACGTCTTTTGCATATTGAGACGGTGACCAATGTTCGACTTCCGGAAAATTTTTTCAAAACTTATAATTTCATGAACCCCAAATAAATTAATCTTGTTCGAGTTCGTTAACCAGCTAGACCAGCCATTCAAGATGGCGGCCGATCAAAACCGTGGATAATTAATATCAATTACCTATAGTTAATATTGGTCGCAGAGGAATGAAATAGCATGTGACTGAAACCCCGTAATATTATCTACGATAATTGTAATTAGAAATTAACGATAAATGAACCATATCACGATGGCGTCCATTCAAAGTGAAAATAATGTGGTACCTAGTTACGATAAAGTTCATAGTCGTCACTGTGGTTCGTATTTTAAGCCTAGTATAGCCTAGTCTAATTCGCTTAAGTCTAGTTTCTTCGACTCTATGCTATCACTGAAGCAATGACAGGAGTAGACCGTTCAAAATGTTATATGTTATGGTTCGAAATATGGAACACCGAAGTGTTTTGGGTGTTTACGTTGTGGCCGGGAATATAATGAAGTATTTTTTTTATTTTTAATTACATGCATAGGTTAGAGAACTAAAGGAAAAGCGGAGTCAGAGCTTGCATGGAATCTCTCTACACCTGATCGGCCAGAGCCGATTCTGCTGAAATGAATTTTTTTCTTAAGATACAATACTGTAGGCCTATTTCAATACCGGTACTGACTTGGAAAAAGCAAGGGATTTTAACAACAAAAAAATTTCAATATGTCAGAAGGGCAACGGTACTCAATCAGTCAATACACAATACAATACAAAAATTAGAGTCCCTGACCAGCCAGAGCCCGATCGACCTTGTCAAACAAAAATAGCCACCCGAGAGGATTTTGTTTTGCAAGGAGCAAAATGGGAATGAGCTCGAGACCCCTCGTCAAAATAAGGGGTCACGATGACACGGCCCAGCCTAAGTACAGTCAGTAAACAGTACCTATAGTAAACTCAGTTTTTGTTTAAAAACATGAACTCTGATAATTAATATCAATAATAAATGAGTTACCCCTATAATATAATTTAAATAATGTTGATAACTCGAGTATAGCATTTCGGTTTTTCACTTTCTCGTATCTGGCAACACTGACCATTTTGAATTTAGGCGGGTGTTCCACCGGCAAATTTGCTACACTAATTCACTTGTGTTTTGAGATTTTTGGTTTGTTTTGTTTTAAGGAGACTATTATGTAGCTACTTAACTCATCTATTATAAATTAATTAAGTTATATTATGGTAGTAGACATCATTAATAATAAGTCTCTACCATATTATAACTTCATTTATAATAGATAAGTTAAGTATCTACATAATAGCCACCTTAAAAAATTTGAACTCATTGAAGTAAAATTGCCCAGTGGAATTTACTTCATTTGTGATTTGAGATTTTTGCTTGTTTTGTTTTAAGGAGACTATTCTTATCTATTATAAATTAAGTTATAATATGTTAGAGACTTATTAATGATGTCTGCTAGGCCTACCATATTATAACTTAATTTATAATAAATCATTTAAGTATCTGCATAATAGTCTCCTTAAAACAAAACAAACGAAAAATCTCAAATCACAAATGAAATAAATTCGCCGGTGGAATTGCCGCCTAAACGGTTTTTCAAATTTCTATTTTCTATTACCACGTTGAAACTTGAAACACAAAGTCACAAACAAGATGGTTGACACTTGATAGTTGATTAGTTGAGGTGCCATTCATATTTCATTCAGATTTCAGCCCATCAATTTTCCGACTTATTATTGCAGGATTTATTATAAATATGAACGTACTAATTAAGGAAGAATTAAGTGAGTAGTAACTA
Organism: Psococerastis gibbosa; assembly: GCA_963971405.1. Taxonomy (NCBI): domain Eukaryota; kingdom Metazoa; phylum Arthropoda; class Insecta; order Psocodea; family Psocidae; genus Psococerastis; species Psococerastis gibbosa. Next base: position 48,951,520 of record OZ020485.1, read on the forward strand.
GTAATTAGTAATTTGTCTATGGTAGTAACCACAGTATGTTGTATTCTTGTAGGCCTAACTATAAAAACATTAAATTATAGTAGAATGAAACTCATTAGAAATGGAAGATAATAAAACTGACATTAAAGGAAAAATAAATTACGGGTGATCTGAGTTCGGGAGGCAGGTAGGGGTGATGGTAGGGTGAGATACGGTACATCTTCATTTCCGATAGCCAACGGCCTTACCATGTTGATTCCATTAGAGCAGAGCATGTTTCAAACTGCGGCAACTTGGTAGTGTGCACAGCGTTGGCAGGGGAACATGGTGGGACATGATAACGCGCTTAGGCACTATAAATCGAGTCCTGGTCACCTCCGATTTAATCGTGTGACTTTACCATGTTCCCCAAGTGGTTCGGAATCCACTATAATCAGGAGGTCCACCCTGTTAGTCAACTCCCCTTTCCCCGAGGTGAAAGAGTCTGCCCTTAGGGTGCCTCAAGTTAACAAACAGACTCACTCCCCCCGCCAGGCTAACAGGGTTGCTTAAAGCAGAAATGCTGAATGCAGGCGTTAGAAACTAACTAACTAACTCATTTCCGACAAAACTACAAGTCCTATGGAAAAATGTCAAATCGCAAAAAGGTAGATAATAAGAATATGTACACCTTTAGTGATATCAATTTTTTCATATAACCTCAAATTTTATGGAAAAAAAATGCTAAAAACCAGGGTTTTGGTTTTTTAATTTTTACTTGCACAAAAAAAAAAAAAAACTTGAAAATTGGGGAAAATTTACTTTTTATGTTCTAAATGCACTAATTTTTTTGATTTAAAATATTAATTTTTTCCAACTAATTTTGACTATATATGGAAAAAGCACCCTAATTTTCAATCGAGAAATCTCACGTCAAAATGTCGATTTTAAAAAAAAAAAAGAGGCAGGCTTTTTGTTTGTTGAAATCTCTACTTTCCGATGATATAAAGAACAATATACGCTACTGTGCAAAAAACGAAATCGAAAAATGATATCTTTAATATTTAAAATATAGTCTGTTCATCAACTACTCTGTCGATTTTGATGAAATAACAAAAATCATACCTGGGGACTTTTTTCATTTGGGGCTAACTCATTTTTGGGCGGTTTTATTTTCAAAAATGGTCTAAAAAAATTATTTATCCAAAACGGCTCCAACGATTTCCTTTAAATTCACATATATTGTAGTCGATATTAATGTTCACTGGGTCGCTTGCCCCTTGATTGTTTGCTTCTGAAGAAATAGAAATAATCAAATTTTAATGAAAAAAAGACATACTAATTTTTTCTGCGGGGCCTTTCTATCGATGATTTCTAGCTTCAGGAATGTTTTAGGTGTTAAGAGGAAAAAACCGAAGAGGTTGCTATCCCTAAAAGATTTGGTTTTGTCCAAAAAAATCTTTTTAGAAGAAATTATGGAAAATTCACGCTCCAATACATTATAACTATGATCTAATGTAGCCTATTGCTTTGCCCGTTCTAGAATATGCAATCCCATCGATCAATTCCGTTCTTTGGGATAGAGGCGATATCCAATGCCGTAGCCAGAGGGGGTCCACCCCCCCCCCCCCCAACCCCCCACCGAAATGTTTGCAGCGTACACTAGATAGAATGAAGTTTTAGGAGTTTTACATATAGATATTTACGTTACCTCACATCCGGTGACTTCAGTTGGACTCCCCTCCCTGAAAAACGTCTGGTTGCTGCCATGGGGATATAGAGGGATCCGAAATTTAACCATAAGAGAATTACAGTAATTGTCAGGACATGTAGAGTAGTGGAACGGACTCCAACTTCCACCCGAAAGGTTGTTGGTTCGAGTCCCACACTTGCTATATTTTCTGGCCATGCTTCGGAGGGCTTGTAAAGCAGGCGGTCCCGAGCTTTCCTAGTTGAGTGTAAGAGAGGGCTTATAGCCCTAACCCCGCTAGGTTGGCTTAGTAATAGAACAAAAAAGTCGATATATATTTATTTACCATGAAATTTAATAAGAAATTACTCATTATTATCTATCTACCAATTGAAAATTGGAAAGCATTTTCGGGTAAACTCGTACCAATTCTAAATAAATAAATGTATTGTTCTTACAGATGTGTCGGGGTCCGTGCGGGTGAAAAAGGAGGAGGTCAGCGATGGTGAAGGGAATGCAGGCACGTCACGTGGAACCTCTGAAGGCCGTGGGCCCCACTACTGTCTCACCACTAAGCACAGTCTGCAAATACATAACAGAACACACACCAGGGAGAAACCTTACCAGTGCCAACGATGTGACAAATCTCTCACCACTAAGAGCGGTCTGACAATACATATCAGAACACACACTAAGGACAAACAATACCAGTGCCAACTATGTGACAGATTTCTCTCCACTATGCTGAATCTGAAAATACATAACAGAACACACGCTGGGGAGAAACCTTACCAGTGCCAACAATGTGACAAATTTTTTACCACTAAGCAGAATTTGGAAACACATAATAGAACACACACTGGGGAGAAACCTTACCAGTGCCAACGATGTGATAGACGTTTCACACAACTGGGCAGTCTGCAGTATCATATGAACGGTCACACTGGGAAAGGACATCACCGTTGTGGAATATGTGACAAGGTTTTCACAACTAAGCACAATCTTCAAGAGCATATCGGAAAACACACTGGGGAGAAACCTTTCCAGTGCCAACGTTGTGGTAGACGTTTCACACATCAGAGCAGTCTCCGGTATCATATGAACACCCATATTGGGGTCTGAGGAAGGATATCACCGTTGTGGAATATGTGACAAGGTTTTCATAACTAATCAAATTCTTCAAATACATAACAGAAAAACACTGGCGAGAAACCTTACAAGTGCCAACGATGTGACAAATTTCTCACCACTAAACTGGGTCTGGAAATATATAACAGAACACACACCGGGGAGAAACCTTACCAGTGTTAACAATGTGGCAATTTTTTTTTACCACTAAGCAGAGTTTGGAAACACGTAACAGAACACACACTGGGGAGAAACCTTACCAGTGCCAACGATGTGAAAAATGCTTCACACAACTGGGCAGTCTGAAGTCGCATATGGAAAGAGAAACCTGGTGACCGATATAAGAACCCATACTGGGAATGAATCTTACCGTCTTACCATTGACAACGCTGGGATAATAGTTTTTATCGCCATTACTGTCTAGAATTTCATATGACTATCCATACTGGGGAGAAACATTACCAGTGCCAACACTGTGATACACGTTTCGCAAAACTGGGTGGTCTGCGTCGTCGTGCGACAACCCATACCTCACTGTTGTGGTGGAACCTGTGACATAATTTACACCACTAAATACTAAAAAAAAAATATAACAGAACACGCACTGGAGTGAAACCTTTCTAGAAGTTTTGCGGTCAGCAATATACGTTGCAGTGTCAAAATGAGAACACATACTGAGAAAAGGCGTACTTTGAAAAAGACCTTCTGAATGAACTGATTTGAACCCTATCCGTGTGATACCTGTGGGGAAGTGTTTTGTTAGAGTAAGTAAGATCTTGAGTGTACACGTGAGAATTTCTTCGAAGGGAGAAGCCCTACCCGTGTACGAAATTTGGTAAGAGTTAGAGTAAGATGTTAGAACTCACAAGCGGGGGAAACCTTTTCACCATCTACGCAGCGACAAGTATTTTACTTCTTGTTGAGAGCTGAGTTGTCATTTCACAGGTCATCATGGGGGCAGACCACATATAGTTGCACGTGGGGCTAAATGTCGCTGACAGGAGTAACTTACTAGGCTTACGTCATGTGAGAATTCACTCTGTGAAAAAGTCCAATGAGGGTGGTAGCTGCGAACTCACTTTCCCACTGAAGGCCAGTTTATCACGTCATGTGAGAATGTACTCAGTGAAGAAGTCATATGCTGTACCCTGACTTTGCAATAGTTTAGCACAATATGGCAGGGTTCTGTAATGAAATGGGGAGACAAACAAAACAGATAGTTTAAGTCAGTGAGGAAATCATATTGGTGTGATAGCTGTAACCAGCAAAGCCCCCCCCCCCAAGGGGGGGGGCGAAAAGTTAAGTTCGTGCCCAGGGGAGTGGTCCAAGGGGTCCAGACCCCCTCCGAAATAGATGGGCTGTACACTGAATTGAAAGGACCTTCGTTAATAAAATACGTATAAAAGAACCGGTCCGAGTTTACTCAAACATGCTTTCCAATTTATTAGCATTAGTAGATAGAGAAAATGAGTAATTTCATGGTAAATAAATTTCCTATGGTTAGATTTCCGATAGCTCGGGGGGGGGGGGGGTGTCCACCTGACGTCACTGGAGGTGAGATAAATTCTAGGTAGGTCAGACCAACACATTACCACACAGCAATAATGGCAGGACACGCAATGCATTTGAGCGCGAATTTTCTATAATTTTTTCAAAAAATAATTTTTTTTGCAAAATTTCATCAATATTGACCGAGTAGTTTGCCCGGAAGTCGATTTACAAACAGACATTTCGTAAAAACCACTTTTTTGGGTTCCTGGGACCTCAAAACGTGTAAATCCGTTGAAATCTCGGAATCGTTGTTGGGCTTTGGTCTCACATCTCAGTTACAGTTACACTCCTCCAGTCATCTCGGTTTGATACAACACTCCACCATCTGCAGGCCTGTATGGACTCATACCTGGCCTTGGGGTAGTTGCTTGGAAGCATGTGATATTGTGGTTATTATTATTATTTTTTTTTTTTTTTAAGGTTAACCTGCTTTTGTTTTGATACCCAGAAATTCCTACTTGGTGGGGCCAATCTTCATACTTATCTTATGGAGAGAGGTGCAGTTCAGTTTTTAGTTTTCGCAAATAGCTGCCCTGTTGTAGCCTGTAGGAAAACTGCACCTCTTTCCATAAGATAATCAAGTTTGGAAATGCACCGTGCCAACTGCTAGGTAGAGGGCCCTTCTTTTGGGTCGGATTAGTAGGCTCACCCAGAACAGATAAATCAGTATTTTAATTGACGAAGCAGTAGAATCCGGCATGCTACTAGGCCGTGGTCATGCTGAGAGCGTAATGTAAATAGGCTTCTTCCAAATATTTCGCCAGTATCTGCGGCCGAACTCTTCAGTGGAACTGCGTAGACTTCTAAGATTGTACTTATATCTCGGAGGTTCATCTCCCACTGTCTATCATCCCGGATTCTATTGCTTCGTCACTTAACTCCGGCCGTGAAAGTCTGTAATAATATATTCACTATTTTATATTTGGCGGTATTTCTATTGCCACGACAAAACGTGTCAGGTAATGTATTCATATTTCATTTTAAAAATAAACTCTGTGGTGGCAGTACATTAGAGTTCAGACATCTTTGTTTACATCAAAAACGTCAAATTTATTATTTTAATCAGTACATGTTTCTTTCAGCGAAATGAGTGATGTCTAACAAATCATACATCAGGTAGCCAATACCCAATATGTCTTTCGCCAACATCACATGGAGCTGGGTAGAAATGTGTGGTCCCGGGGGCCTTGTCGTTTGGTCCCCCACAAAACACGATATTGGTGCCTGTTTTCAACAAATCTTTCTACAAATACCTGTTTTGTGCATTTTCGCTATAGTCTCTGCATACTACTATGGTGCCCGATCTTCCAATAGAAATTCCCAACCGCATCGCAAGTGGGTTTTACGTGCAAGAGTGCTATTGAGCTCCTTAATTGCATTAACGCCTTTATGTAGAACAATAGTGGGGCTATCAGGTCCAAATTCCATGTTTCGCGACGTCGATTATTTTACTTCTGCAGTGGAAATTGTAGCCTGGATTGTACACACTGGATATGTTCATTCTTTAACCAACAGACGAAATATCCACGGACCTGTGTTAGTTCGTGTGCTATGGACGCTAACCGCTGTGCTTTCAATTTTAAACTTACGGTCCCTTGTAATCATTCAGCGGGATCTGCCTAATACAATTTTGCTGGGATTTGCAATTGTTGTAGTTCTTTTACAAGTGTTTTACGGATTAACGTTTTTTACATTTTGCTGTCGGGCGAGACAAAATGATCGTCATGCACAGTTTACTGAAAGGTCGTCCTTATTGGGCTCATATTATCATGGGTTCCGGGAAGATTTGGACTCGGAGTATCTTGGAGTCGGACTGAATTGGGATAATGTCCCGTCGTGGTTGCTGTTCTATTGGGTCAAGCCGCTAATTAAAAAGGGTTTGTATATGATTTATTACATTAAAGAGCAAAATGGAGTATGGCACTACCGGTTAGTTGTACTTTGTCGATTTTCACAGGACATATCGGTAGTATAAATTAAATTAAATAGAAGTTGCATTAGCAGAAATGCTCGGCTACGCTTCGATATATGCATGCCATGTTTATTTTAATGTGGCTTTCACATTAAAATAAAAATGTTTACACTCCTCCCTCACATTGTCTCTTAAAAATAATCTTGACTTGTAAGGCTGGTGACACACTATCCCTTCTCACCGTCCCGCTAAATGGGACAGGTTTGAAGGGATGGCATGAATGAATGGAGCCTAATAATGAGCGCGGTCACACTGTTCCAGTGGCACCGTGCCGGCGATTATCGACCGGATAGTGCTGCGGCAGGGAATGTAACCGGACACGGAGCAAATAAATAAACATTCAGTTGAGTGAGGCAAGATAGCATTTCAACACATGTGACACTATAACTTGAGTAAGATTGATCGGATCAAGTCTATATACTACTAAAATCAGCAATTTTTAATCGGTCGTACCGGACAGTGTGTCCGCGTCGTGTCATCCCGCCAGAATGGATCCCTCTCAGCCGCATACGGAAAAAAGGGATAGTGTGTCGCCGACCTAAGTAACATTTTCATGACTTAATTATTTCCTTCGGTATTATAAGGTTGTATTGACCTCTATCTAATCCCCGGATTAGAGAGAGAGAGAGCGAAAGAAAATATGACATATGTGTGTATTTGTGGAGTTGTTATCAGCACAATAGCCAGATGTTCAATATTTGATATTTTAATTGTTGTCACACATGCGCTACAAGCGTGACCTAACATGGTCAATTCATCTGGCACGGTGACGGATTCAAATAACGAAGCAGTAGAATCCGGGTTGATAGGCCGTGGTCGTTCTGAAAACGTACTTGCAAAAGTTTCGTCAACATCTGCGGTCGACATCTTTAGTAGAACTGCGTAGACTTCTAAGATTGTATCTCTGAGGCTCAGTTGCTGCTGAGCCTATCATCCCGCATTCTACTGCTTCGTCACATAACTTTGCCCGTGAAAGCCTTTGTAATTAGGCGCAGTTTCCACCGGCCTCTAAGTGCAAAATACACATACGGTGACGTGGTAGCAGACATTCAAGACTTAGGCGGGGTTTCCGACGACCTCTCGTTGCAGAATGCACATGACAATTTAAATGTGGTATCAAAGACCGGAACTATAAATTAATTTCTTTTGTAGAAATACAAGATATCAGAGTAAAGACTGAAAAGTCGACGCCTGAAAACACCTCAAGACAACAACAACAGCACATGACATTGACCGAAATTTGAATTTTTCTTTTTATAGAAATCTATTAAAATGTTTGTACTTATCATATCCCATGACGCCATTTTTTAATTTTAGTTTGTTTGTTTGTGATTATACTCATGTGATCATGATCATTGATCAAATTTAACTATGGCATAGAGTAAAACAAAAATTTCCGTCAATGTCATTTGCATTCTGCAATGAGAGGTCGGTAGAAACCCCGCCTTTATTAATGATATCTGCTAAAACGTCACCGTATGTGTATTTTGCACTTAGAGGTCGGTGGAAACCGCGCCTTAGATTGATCCAATGCACAATAACGAATTAACCATGCCAGACTGAACTATAGCTGACAACATTAATCCTGGTATGTTACTTCTTCTTCTTATGGTGCACAACCACTAGGGGTTGGTTTGCAGCAGCATGCTCCGGATCCTCCATTCCGTTCTGTCCTCGGCCAGCCTCTTTAGGTCCCTGTACGTCGTGCAGTTGAAATCTCTGAGCAGCTGGTCCAAGTACTCAGCACGCGGGCGGCCTATCGCGACATAACCATACATATGCCCTTCCAAGATTGTGTGAAGTAATCCATCGTGGCGTAACGTGTGACCGATCCAATTGGCTCTCCGCTTAGCAATAGATGCCCCAATTTTTCTCTCTTCCCCTATGCGTTGCAGTACTTCCTCATTGGTTACCCGGTCCATCCACGTAATGTTTAACATTTTCCTATAGCACCACACTTCGAAGGCTTCAATTTGGCTCCGCATAGTTTCCGCTATGGTCCATGTTTCGCACCCATACATCATTATACTCCACACAAGAGACTTGAGGAGAGATTTTCTTGTGTCAAGGGTTATATTTCCAGACTGAAATATCTTCATCTTCTTATTCAATGCCAATCTCCCCAGGAATATCCGATTCTTTATTTCCTTGTTGCTTCGCCCATCTTCTGTTACTATTTTACGTTACTTTTACGTTACTATTACGAAAGCAGGTTAAATAAACACGGCCACTTAATAGAGCCGGTCAGGACATGTAGAGTGATGATTCGATCTCCTACATTTACCCGAAAGGTTGTTGATTGTGGCTACATTTTCTGGCCATGCTTCGGAGGGCATGTATAGCAGGCGGTCCTGTGGCTTTCTAGTTGAGTGTAAGAGTGGGCTTTATAGACCTAACTGCGCTAGATTGGCATTTTAATGAGTCATTATTTATTTTATGTTATCTACGTAGTACGTGCAATTTGATAATTGGTTTCTATTTTTGCAGGGGAAGACAACAAAATAAGAACCTGTGATGACATATACGATCTGCCCAATGGCTGGGACTCCTCCAACCTGTGCACGTCTCTTCAGCAGGTCCTTCACAACAAGGAAGCCACCAACCGTCCGATCACTCTTTTCCGCGGTCTCCACAACTGCTTCGGCCTCGCCTTCTACTCTCTGGGCTTCCTCAAACTCTTCGCCGATTTGACTAATTTCGCGGGGCCGATTTTACTCAAAGAACTGGTCAATTTTATGGAAACAACCGACGATGACTATTCCAAGGGCTATGTTTTAGCGTTTCTGCTGTTTCTCTCTACGCTTTTGGGGTCGCTTAGTAACGTGATTTTTACATTTCTAGTCTCTATGGTCGGTCTGCGCATGCGCGGAGCTGTGATTTCTGTTGTCTACCGCAAAGCCTTGCATCTGTCCTATTGGGCGATCAATAGTTTTACTGTGGGTGAAATTTTAAATTTTATGAGCACTGACACGGATCGGATTGTTAATTCGTGTCCGAGTTTCCATACTTTTTGGAGCATTCCTTTACAGGTAGGTGGAACATTAATTAATTAATAAAAATAAACAACAAATTATAGATTATATACATTGTAGTATTGAATAAAGCATTGCCTTTATGCAATTAAGTAAGCTCACAGACCTGTTCGGTTAGATAGTTGTGTAGTAGTGCTAACCTGTCTAGCAACACGAATCATGTCAATTTGAGCATAAGTAGAGGATTTGGCGATTACTGGACTTGTCGGAGCGGTTAAGACGACGCCCTGGTTAGGCGTAGATCGTGGCTTCGAATCCCGCCAAGCCCAGTTTTTTCTATATCCTCTAATTTCGGTTATAACAAATTATAGATACTCTAATACGATATTCCTTGTTATTAAAAGTGTCCGACGGTATCTCTGTAATTTGCAATGTCTTAGAGCTATTAATTTCATTGCATGTAGCTGTGCCATTTTACCTTTTTCACAAATACGTTGGCCATGGCCGGGGTGGCGTCTATAGCAGTTTTGATACCCATAAAAAAAGAACCGGTCCGAGTTTACTCGAACATGCTTTCCAATTTATCAAAATTAGTAGATAGAGAAAATGAGTAATTTCATGGTAAATAATTTTCCTATGGTTAAATTTCCGATATCTCGGGGGGGTGTCCACCTGACGTCACTCGTCACTGGTGGTGAGGTAAATTCTAGATAGGTCAGACCAACACATTACCACACAGCAATACTGGCAGGGCACGCAATGCATTTCAGCGTGAATTTTCTATCATTTTTTCAAAAACATTTTTTTGTACAAAACCAAATACTTTTTTGGGAAAGCAACCTGTCCGGTTTCGTTACTAAATTTAACACCTAAAACATACCTGAAGGTAGAAATCATCGATAGAAAGGTGTTGCAGAAAAATTATTTTTTAGTCATTTTTCATTAAAATTTAGTCATTTTTATTTTTTTACCCCCAGAAGCAAACTATCAAGGGGCAAGCGACCCCCCGCATTTTATCAACATTAACAACAACTACAATATATGTGAATTTAAAAGAAATCGTTGGAACCGTTTTTGGGAAATAATTTTTTTAGACGTTTTTTTGAAGTTTTTTGAAAATAAAACCCCCCCAAATTGAGTTAGCCCAAAATAAAAAAAATGGTCCCGAGGTATGATTTTTGTGAACCTACATGCCGAATTTCATCAAAATCGACCGAGTAGTTTGCCCGGAAATCGACGCACAGACAGACAGACAGACATTTCGTAAAAACCACTTTTTTGGGTTCCTGGGACCTTAAAACACATAAATCCGTTGAAATCTCGGAATCGAAAATTTCGACCGTCACAAAGCTTTCCTTATACTACGTATAAATTGGAAAGCAATAATAACAATAATGCCTGGAGAATTTTTATGAGCCTAGGCATCCTTACAGTGGCCCATTGGTCCAATGTAAACGACTATGGATTTCGGACATTATTTATATTGTTTCCACTTTGAATATTTGTTCATTGGTTAACTGGCATACGGCTGGTATGTGTACTCGATGTCAGTCTACACAGGCTACAAGCGATAATGGACAAGCTGACACAAACTCACAATTGACGCTATGTAACAGGTTACAACATGACTTAAGAGTGTACAGCCTCTAGGAAATTGACAGCCCGAAATTTAATACTTTTTGTTTTTTATTTAATTAACTGAGCAAGTTATTAAAGATTTGGCTCATTTAAGTTATAGAAAACTACTTCATGCATCATATAATGAGGTATTTTTAATTTTCGAAATTGTAGTTTTTTCATAAACACGATAATAATTTATAAACAATACCTTTTCGCATAAAATCGTGTTTATGAAAAAACTACTAATTCGAAAATTAAAAAATACCTTATTATTATGATGCATGAAGTAGTCTTCTGCAACTTTCATGAGCCAAATCTTTACTAACTAGCTTAGTTAATGAAATAAAAAATAAAAGTACTACATTTCGTGCTGCCAATTTCCTACGGGCTGTACACTTTTAACCTAGTACAGATTTGAGTCCCGTACATTGAAAACTATGCAGCGATATAGCTCTATAATTTAAGATGTCTTAGAGCTCTTTAATTTCATTGCAGATAGCTGTGTCATTTTACCTTTTGTACAAACAAGTTGGCATCTCATTCCTAGCTGGGGTGGCGTTTACAGTAGTTTTGATACCCATTAACAAAATGATTGCCAACAAAATCGGCTCACTTAGCACCCGCATGATGGCAGCCAAAGACGAACGAGTGTCGGCCGTGTCAGAGGTTCTGCGGGGGGTTCGCGTGCTCAAATTACACGTCTGGGAGGAACATTTTCTCGACAAGGTACGTTTTTAAAAAAGTAGTACCAAGTATCACGCTATGGACTGCATACGGCTCAGAACTCCACAAACTACTGAGCAAACTACAAGTTTTGGGAAAGGATTGACAATATGGAGAATCTATGAACCGCTGTACTAAAACGGAGAATAGCGTATAGCATACAGCACCGAAATAGACGTAATACTCAATAGAGAAGAAATAGTCCGTTCTACGAAAGCGCAGCGTCTAAGATGGCTGGGTTCAAAAATGTCAGAGAACCGCATTTCGAACAAATTGGACAAAGCATGTAAGACGACTGCAGTGCAGTACTGGATGAATTAGAAACTCGAGTTGGAAATTCTTAGATAAGGGACCGTTGTTCTAGACCAGGGGTTCCCAAACTGTAGTCCATGGACCACCGGTGGTCCACAGTCATATATCAGGTGGACCAAGGGCTGAAGTAAAAAATAAGAAAATAAAACAGGTGAGTTATTGCAATTTGAAATAAAATACAGCAAGTCTTGGCACTGATCTACAAAATCCGCCCGAAACCAGTTCTAAACATTTAATCAAATATTAGCACGTAATCATAGGCGCAAGCTACTTAATATTGGTCCTAGAATTAACGATTTTCCTATCACAGCCATAGGGGTCAACGGAAAATCATAAAATAATCTAGTGGTCCACGGACAAAATAGTTTGGGAACCCCTGTTCTGGACAACTATTAAAGTGTTGCCCATTGAGGCATAATTAAAAACACTATCAAGACCAGAGTTACGTGATAAAGTAGTAGCATCTGGGATGATTGGCCGTGGTCAATATGAAGGCGGACTTCCAAACGTTTCGGCAATAGCTGCGGTCAGCATCTTCAGTGGCACTGCATGGAGTAGATTCTAAGATTCAGCAGTTGCTGCTGGGCCTCCGAGATTCAATCTTAGAAGTCTACGCAGTGCACTGTAGATGTTGAGCGCAGGGGTATACGAAACGTTTCAAAGTACGCTTTCAGATTGACTGGGGCGCGGATCGCCCGCGGATTCTACTGCTTCATTAGCCCATTAAGGGTTGTAAAACTAGGAGGAGAAGAAGAATCCGGCTTTGGACCCATTAAATTATCCAATGCAGGAGGTAGGCATCCCCCAATTTCGCTCTGATCTTGGTCAATAGTGATGAATCCTAAAAAGTGGAAGGGCAGAAAAGAGTGGAGGAGGGCTACATGTTGCACCTGGGCGACTAAAGCTTATTGCTGATAATTATGATGGCCCATCCTAGTGTCCATCCTAACACTAGCTATCTACTCACCTCTCGGCAATCCGTTAGATGGCGCTACCATAGCAGTGCTGATGCATGTTAAAGAACTAATATAGCTGGACATAAAACGTATGAATTTGTTGAGATAGTATGTATAAGCCACCTACTCACTTTTCTTGGCTGTCCGTTCATGCATGGCAAAGAACTACAATAGCTGGACATTAAACATGTGAAATTTATGCATCAAATAGTAGGTGTAAGCCACCTACTCGCTTCTCGGCTATCGGCTCATGCATGTCAAACATCAACATCATTTCTAAACTTCCATTTCAGATATTAGGCGTAAGAACGAGGGAACTGAAATTCCTAGCCCAGCGAAAATACCTTGACGCCCTTTGTGTCTACTTCTGGGCCTCGACGCCCATCCTAGTGTCTGTCCTAACACTAGCCACCTACTCACTTCTCGGCAACCCGCTAGATGCCGCCACGGTATTCACCACTGTTGCTCTGCTCAACATGCTCATTGGCCCGTTGAACGCGTTTCCATGGGTGCTGAATGGCCTGGTGGAAGCGTGGGTGTCCTTGAAGAGACTGCAGGGACTAATGGACGCCCCTAATATGGAGTTAAGGGACTATTACCTACCTGGTAACGAAGCTTTGGCAATGGAAGAGTGTTTTACTGATTGGAACGTTGTGCAGGTGAGTTTTTTCTGGTGAAGATGAGGAAGAGTATTGGAAATACCCACGGACGATTTTCCCAGTCTCGATTTGTCGACGTCTTTTCCATTGTGGCCATGGAGCTTGCAGGAGATTTCTTGTAGATTTCTTGACGATATCGGAAGCTAGCGTGCAGCCGACTGCAAGAATATGCACGTTTTTTCCCTAGACACGCTAGATCATAGAAATCTTCTGAATCAGACTCAGTGGTTTTGCACTGACTATTCACGAAGATCTATCGGCTACATTGGAAAAGACTTCGAAAAATCGCGATCGTCCGTGTGTAGTATGATGCAGCAATTAAGAGGATGTGGAACGGAGATAGGGCGCCAAACTCAGCCAAACCCCTACATTCTATGGTGCGATCTGTAATGTCCGATTTGTAAAGTTCAAAGGGGCTATGTTTTCTTTAACAACAAATATATTTTGATTTGATTTGAGTCTCGGACCTCGACCCCCTGATTCATAGAGAAGGCCTATTCCTGACCCGATGAACTGCAAACAGTGCTGATAAATTACCTTTCTGGTTTCAGGACAACTATAGGGGAGGGTTCTCTGCACCTGGCGGACTGCAAAATGTCTCACTCTCGATCGAAAGTGGGCAGTTGGTGGGAGTCATTGGGAATGTGGGTAGCGGCAAGTCGGCACTTCTGATGTCCCTACTGGGGGAAATGTACAAAACGTCCGGGTCTGTGTCTGTGGTCAACTGGGAAGGAGGTATGAGCCTACAGAGAAACATTTTGGTAATGCTTGTTATACTTATTATAATAAAATATTCCGCGTTTGCTCTCGATCGAGATTCGAGAGTTGGACGAAGTTATGGGTAATATTGGTATTAGCAAGTCAGCACTTCTCATCTCCCTGCTGGGAGAATTATACAAAACTATATGGTTTGTGGTCAACTTGGAATCCTTGGCCTCCTGCTACATCTTATCAATGGCTGGCCATAGGAGACGTGGCGGGTGGCCCCAGAAATTCAAAAATATATTTTTGGCGGGATCCTATATGAAACTCTACTGATCACCATCATGAATATACAGCCCCAGTGTGTAATTCCTGTGTGACTCCCTCCTGACTCTTCACTTCTGAGTATTCAACTTACTCTGGTACCAGTCCCACTCTTCTAAGATAGTCCCCAATCTGCTTTCTGATATATATTCCTTGGTCTTCCTCTTCTTTGTGTTCCCTCTATTTCTTCCTCCAGCCATTTCCGCGCGTACCTACTGTTATTCATACAAATACGTGTATATGTAATTACAAAAATAATATATTTGTTTAGGATTTGGACTGGTGGCGCAAACGCCTTGGCTACAGCATGCTTCGCTAAGGGACAATGTTCTCTTCGGGAAGAGCTACATGGCTTCGCGGTACAAGACAGTTCTCGACGCATGTGCCCTCTCGGAAGACATCGCAGCGATGCATGGCGGGGATATGGCGCAAGTTGGGGAGGGCGGAGTTACACTGAGTGGCGGCCAGAGGGCGCGGCTGGCGCTTGCTCGGGCCGTTTACCAGGTAGGGTTATTACTTGTAATGGACTACTTTGCTGTCGAAATAAAATAAAAATTATCTGGCAAAATGCCCTCCTCTGATAGGGTTGTCAATTCCCATGTATGACGCCAATGATCAACTTATAGGGAGAGACATATCGAATCACTTTTTATTTAATTTCATTACTTACTTTGCGTGTCTGTGGAAACACGCATTTAAATGGGTTGTCCTTTATTAATTTACAACTTTGTTGATCTGAATTATAATTATAAACTTAAAAATTAATAGCTGTAGTTTTATTAGTTGTTAGTTTTATGTGTAGATTTTCAACTAAATAGTAAAGTTGCTGTAAATTCAAAAAATATTTATGGCGGGAAGGATGCTCTACCCAAGTAAACCAACCAGAATTCAGAATTAACAATCAGAGGGAGGATTCTCCATAAGTTAATCATGGATCCTATAATTGGGAATTGACAAGTGACAACCCAATCACAGCAGGTAATTAATTCTATAGGAAAGTACTTACTTATTTACGTTATCCATCGCCCACTCTTGGCGTTACCGCCATCTGGTGTTGCGCCTGCCAGTATAGTGATGATGTCTTTGTTAGGGCTCTGGATTGATTGACACGTTTTCTCTTTGCAGGACAAAGATGTATACCTGATAGACGATGTTCTGTCTGCACTGGACCCCCCTGTGGCTCGTCACGTTTATAGTAAAGTCATCTGTGGCCTGCTCAAGGAGAAAACTCGTGTCTTCTGCACCAACAACGTACAGTTTCTCACCAACGCTGATGTAGTCGTGCAAATGGAGGATGGTACTGCCGTTCAAACAGGTGAGCACATTAAGAAATTGTTTTCGTTTCTGTTTCAAGCATTTCGTTCATAAGCTAAGCGCTAGGGTACTTTCTTTTGTTGAACAAAAAATCAGAAGTTAAGAGAATATATCGAGTGTAGATGTTTGCCACCCCTGCATCATCGCAAAATCAGTCAGTTTTCAGTTTTTTATTTAATTTACTAAGTATTTTATTAGAATAAGGGCTAATTCTCATTTGCTCCTTATAACGTATTGTTTGTTTTTTGTACCCAATCGCCAACTGTTTTCGCTATAACAAATGCCGACGACTTTTTTTTTAAATTTAAATTATACAATACAGGTAAAGTATAAAATAAAATCGTCGACTTGCCCCGGAAACTCCCAGCGCGCCCCACAGCTTATATCGAGGTCAAAACAGTGATATACAGTGAGCTATAGCGGCCTTGTAATTTCATTTTTCATTAGTTCCTTTGAATTTATGCCATTTTTCTTACTCAAAACTCTTATTTTTCAATTTTTGACTATATTAAATAGAATATTAAAGCTTATTTTGGTCATTTTCAATTTCGAATTAATACACAGGCTTTGTTCACGTTTGTTCACGGTTATAGTGACCAGTTCGCGGTGGAGAGAGATGTCGCTTTAGTTTTCTCCGACCTCAATGCTCCTGGGCAGCCCTTAGTAGAGCTTTAATACCGGGCCAAAAACCCAACCCCCCTCAGTTATGTCTACAAGCAACAACATAATAAAATGCTTATTTCATTTTTCAGGCAAGCCATCGGAAGTTCTACCCAACTTTGACGCGCTCGCCTGTTGCGACACCGAGTCCATGACGTCTTACAAGGAATCCCGTGACGAGTCCGACCCCGTACGGCCCGAGGACGAAGAAATAAGCGAAACCGGCGCCGTGAAGGCTGCCATCTACCGGCGCTACGCCGCAGCTGTAGGCCCCGCCCTCACTTTCTCCATCCTCGTATCTCTCCTCCTCATGCAATCTTCCCGCAACATCTCCGACTACTGGCTCTCCATCTGGGTGTCGGCCGGCAACATTACCGAGGCCCCGTCCCATACACGCTTCTATCTCACCGTTTACACCGTACTAGCCTTGTCAAACACGTTTTTCACGCTCTCACGCGCGTTTTTGTTCGCCTACGGTGGTGTAAACGCGGCCAGAGTAATCCATCAGAAACTTTTAAAACGCGTCGTGTATGCAAGATCCGAATACTTTGATATCTCACCGCTAGGGCGCATCTTGAATCGGTTCTCGAGTGATACATACACTGTGGATGACTCGCTGCCGTTTATTACTAATATTCTGTTGGCGCAAGTGTTTGGTCTTACGGGTTCGCTGTGTATTACTATGTACGGTATGCCTTGGCTGTGTTTACTGATTGCTCCATTGATTCCGATTTACCATTCGTTGCAACGGTCGTACCGGTTTTGTTCGCGAGACTTGAAAAGGCTGGCCAGTGTGACGCTAAGTCCGCTTTATGGTCACATCAATGAGACGCTGCAAGGACTGGTTACTATTCGTGCTTTTAGGTAAGTAGTTTCCAATAAGCTTACTGTCGCTTTTGGCGTCACATAAACTTAAATGAAGACTCAGTCACCCGTGATGCATATCAAAAATAATAACAATGCAATGGCACATATTTAACGAATGGACATGGTCAATTTCAAGAATATATGTACCAAATAGTAATTGCTGCTTTTAGGGTTGGTCATGTGCCCTTAAAGCAGCAGCTATGAGCTAATAATATCTAGGTACTTTGCCTGCTTTATCCTGATTGCGGTGATCCCGCAGTTCTGGCTGGTAAAGCTTTGATTGGTCAGCAAAACCTGCGAAACGAAACAAAAAGTCTAATCAACATACTTTAGTAACGAGTGGTAATGAGACAAGAAGGGGAAAATCCGTATGAGTGGAGAAGTCAAATTTTACATGAAATATAGATCATCATGATCTGACAGCAAAATACAGACTAAACGAAATAATTGGACTACCTCAATCTTTGCTCTGCTTTGAGTTCTATGGGTGGGGTGGGGCATTCGCTTCCCGCCTAAAATATTATTTTTTAATTTCTGGAGCCACTCGCCACGTTTTCTGTGGCCAGCCACTAAAAAAACGTAGCAGGTGGCCCGAGGATTTAAAAAAATATTTTTGGCGCGCTGGAATTTTCCATCTCTCCTATATATTGTAGAACTCTCGCACTACTGTGAAACAGTACTTATAGTAGTTTTATTTTTTTAGATCTCTTTCACATTTCCAACAACGCAACGAAGAGCATCTGGACAACTACCAGCGTGCGTTATACGCGAGCTATGCAGTGACGGGGTGGCTGAGCGTGCGGCTGCAGCTGATGGGCGTTGCCATAGTGACGGGCGTGGCACTAGTGGCCGTATTGCAACATCAATTCGACGTCGTGGAACCAGCGCTGGTCGGGCTAACCGTCGCCTACGCGCTCACCATCAACAGTCTGCTGTCTGGTGTCATATCAGCGTTTGCAGAGACTGAGAGGGAGTTTGTGGCCTTGGAGCGAGTGTCGCAATACATCGATGAGTTCGAACCTGAGGTTTGTTCTTATCTTTACATGTATTGGCAATTGTTGATAGCAATGGTATAATATTATTTAAGATAGGGTTAGTTGGGCTTACATTGACTGTTGCGTTAGTGGTCATTAGAGGCAGGGACTGTGGACAATTGATTAGAGAGCTTGCATTTCAAGCGGGAGAACGGTAGTTTTACTTTTACCGCTCCTTATCCTCTTGGAGGGTCGGCGGCATGACAGCAGCGTTTCCACACAGTCCTGTTCTGTGCGTCCTCGGTTGAGAGCCCCAATCTTCTAATATCTCCGACAATCTTTCTACTCAGTGTAACTTTCAGCCCCCCTGGTGGTCTTCGTCCTTGTATCTCTCGGCTAATTACTCGTTTGACTAGGTGGTTTTCATCTCTACCTAGTACCTCGCCAGCTCTTTTCCCTTAGTTTCTCTTGTACGTCACGGGTTTCCATCTCATGCCTTATATCTTGGTTTCTACGTTGGTCTCCCAGCGTTACACCACCGGATCTTCTTAGCATTCGCATTTCTGCTGCGTGAATATTACATTATTAAAATTATATTTTTTTAGGAAGAAACAGGCACGCACCCACCGTACGCGTGGCCCAGCCAAGGCGTCGTCGTCTTTCATGCGGTCTACATGAAGTACCGCGACCATTTGGCGCCTAGTCTAAACGGAATCAGTTTCGAGACGAGGCCGGCTGAGAAAATCGGCGTGGTTGGCAGGACTGGAGCGGGGAAGAGCAGTCTGATTGCGGCACTGCTTCGGTTGGTTAAACTGTCCGGTGGACATATACTCATAGACAACGTCAATGTTAATCAAGTGCTTCTCTCGGGACTCAGGTGAGATAATTGTATTATGAGAAAATCGGAAACAGTAAATCCTTTTCGATTAAAATCCAATATCACGAGAAATATTGATCGCAGAGCCATAAATGAGATGTCATAAAGTTTGTTTTCCAACGCCTGCTTTCAGCATTTTTGCGCAACCCCGTCAGCCTGGCGGGGGGCGTGAGGCTATTTCTTAACTTGAGGCACCCTAAGGGCAGACGTCACCTCAGGGTGAAGGAGAGTTGACTGACAGGGTAGATCTCGTGATTATTGTGGGTACCACTTGGGGAATATAGAAAAGTCCCACGATGACCACGACTCGACACGCATAAAGACTGACTGCCAGTCTCAGCACGATATCATGTCCCGCCATGTTCCCCTGTCAACTACCAAGTTTGCTGCAGTTTGAACAGGCTCTGTTCTGGTAGATTCCTATTGGTATGGCTATTGGCTATGTAGCAGCGTTGAAAATGGCAAAAATAGAGGCATGTTCATGTTCATCATTGTCATCATAAATAGTCATCTCCAGTTGCCCGGGTGTGATACGTGAGCCGAGCCTCCTCCCCTCCCTCCTGTTTCTCCATTTTTTTTTTATTATTCGGCAGTATTATTTTTATTATTCCAGTAACAGTCCCGCTTGTCCCCAGTCTGGTTCCTGTATCTTTCCCTTGGTCTTCCTCTTCTTCGTGTCCTCTCTCTTTCTTCTTCCAGCCATTTCTTTCCGCACCTTCTGTTGTCCATTCACTTTACGTGTCCGAACCATTGCAGTCTCCTTCTCGCTATCTTCTCCGCCAGTGGTCCTTCGACTCCGATCTCTCCCTCTCTTCTTGTCCCGTGCTGGGCTGTTCTGTTGAACTTCATTTCATCCAAAGCCAAGTAGGAATAGATATTAACCCCAAACTGAACACTGGGTGTGATAATATACCTTAGTAGTGATGTGAAATAAAAACCCAGTATTCATTTAAATTACAGGTCAAGAATAGCAGTGATTCCACAAGACCCGTACTTGTTTAAAGGCACTATTCGTGAAAACCTGGATCCGCTGTTAGAGTATTCTGACGTAGAGGTTTGGCGGGCTGTTGAAAAGTGTCACTGCAGAAGACTGATTGAAGATTTGGGCGGCTTTGCTCATGCTGTCGAGGCCAGTGGCAGGAATTTTTCGTCAGGGCAGCGACAGCTTCTGTGTCTGGCGCGTGCTGTGCTAAAAAATGCCAAGGTAAATGGTTTAAGTCTCCTAGCGGTCCCACAGTCACTCAGTTGATAAGAGTGAATCCTTATTATACAATCTCCTATTACACACTCGAATATTGTTCCAATATTCGATCCAATAAATAAGGGTCCAAGACTTGGTGCAAAAACTACGAGGGAAGAGGCTCAGCGGGTGGGGAGACGTGCAGAGGAGAGAGGCATCAGCGCTTATACGCAGAGTGGGAGAGGCGATGGTACCTGGACGTCGAGCACGTGGGCGCCCAAAGCTCACCCTGGAGAGGAAAATTATAAGCGACCTGCAAGAAACCGGGTTCACATGGGAGGACGCGCAAGACAGAACCGTCTGGAAACGCCACAGCTCTGCCGCCGACCCTCCACGAAGAAATGGCGCGGAAAAAGAAAGAAAGAAGAAGAAAAATTCGAAAGTGTAATTACCTAACTTCAGATAGTATACTTCAACAGTAACATTAAAAATATTTCTTCGATCGAATAAAGTATTGGAGTGTGTGATCAGGGCCAATAATTAAGGAAAATTGCCAGCACAACAGATTGTTAAAATACATTCTGTAGAGTAAGGGGCTGTCTGTTAATCACGTGAGGTTCGAAAGGGCATACAGGGTTACAAAGGGTGCCGGATCACCGGGGTTCCGCTGTATCGGGTAGGTCCGCTTCACTACTAGTATTTTCTGTTAACGTCAATGAGGGTATTTATTAATTTATGTATATATTCGTTTTTAGATTGTTTGCATCGACGAAGCCACAGCTTCTGTGGACCAAGAGACTGACAGGCTGATTCAGCTGGCAATCCGGTCGTGTTTCCGACAGAGCACAGTGCTGACTATAGCTCATCGGATGACGACTGTGATGGACAGCGACCGACTGCTGGTGCTGAGGGACGGAGAGGTGGTCGAATTTGATACCCCGGACAATCTAGTCTCGGACACTTCCTCCTATTTCTACAGGTTGTCTCAGAGAACGAAGTAACATCGGAAGGTGGAGCAGTGATATTGCTAGTTGCTCGTAGTGACCCATTGCTGGTGCTTAGAGACAGAGAGGTAGTCGAATTTGACACCCCGGACAATCTAGTCTCGGACACTTCATCGTATTTCTACAGGTTGTCTCAGAGAACGAAGTGACATCGGAAAGTGGAGCAGTGATGTTCATAGTTGGTTATAGTGACCCATCGCTGATGCTTAGGAACGGAGAGGTGGTCGAATTTGATACCCCGGACAATCTCGTCTCATAAATTCCTCAATTTTGACAGGAAATATCGATCGTAGAGCCTTCATAAATAGCCGTTAAATTAGCAGAAATGTTTCTCTAAATTTATATGTGACATGTGACCTTCACTAACACCATTTGGCCACAGTTCATTAATTCCTTCGCGACTACCGCGCCAAACGTTTTTTGTACAAATCAAATGTAATAATTGTGGCCAATCTGTGGTAGAAAGAGGTTGGCTATGTATCATATATCAAAATTCTCGGAAAAATTTCTTCTGCTTTGATATTTCTGACATCTCTAAGAATGAAATATTTTATTTTTACACTTACACACATATTCCAAATTGACATAGACATGGTATACAGTTTATGTATTACGTCTAAGGGACCTTGTCTTGTAATATTTTTCCAAATAAATTAATAAGTCTTTTCCCCACCGGAACCCACTAAAATCATGCGGTCCCGTGGTGAAGGAAGGAGTCTTCCCCTAGGGTGCCTGAAGTTAATAAAGAGACTCACTCCCCTCGCCAGGCTGACAGGGTTGCTTACTGCAGGCATTGGAAAACAACAAACAGTTATTATTAAGGGCAATACTATTTTCTTCTCGAAATCCTTCGGTCAGTTTGGGCAATATAGGCTAGGCACTAGTTATAATGAGCATTTTTCGTACGGTATTATTTAAAACTGAAATAGTCGAGTCTGTAGCGAACTAGAGTATAAAATGGAAGTTTGAGGTTTGAGACTCGGCAAAAAAGGAAAACTTTTCCGCCTGGGTCCACCCAACCCTACTGGATACCTTACCTTCATTGGCATGGGAAAACGCAGCTATTTTAGTTACATATGTATATCTTCCACATTTACCTTATAATACTTCGTCAATGGTAAATAAAATAAAATAACTTTGCCACGTATCTAACAGGTACAGGAAATCCGTTACAATTCCGCCATAAAAAAATTAATAGGCGCAATTCTCTTTAGTCTTATTGTTCGCCTTTTGTTTTTTTCAATAAAGTCGTATTCAATTCAATTCATTAAATATGTAAAGAAATGTGGATCACATGCTCACATTTTTTATGGTTATTTAGTGTAAACCTGGGGCCGCTTGGTTGTCTCTTCTCCAGATTTTCACCCTATAAGTAGTGCTGCATGTCGGTAGCCTGACGATGGTCTAGCGTTGAAACCGGTCGCTTTTAATATTTTTCAGTAATAGGCCTACTTGACAAAGTTATTTTATTTACGGAAACGCAGCTGCTGGGCATTTTGCTGAGCGTAACATCCCAAATAGGAAAGGCGGTCAAGGCAGAGGATCCTCTACCAGTCCTCGGACGTTGATCCTCATTTGGTTGTCGTACCACAACGTTTTTTAAAATTATAATTTACAATTTTCCATGGCATTCCAAATTAGCAGGTACAAGCCTAAAGTAAAATTATTGTTTGAAATATTGTTTTAAAAATGCGTTCGTTATTTTGTAATTATTTAAATCGAATTTATTGTAATACGTCATTACACTAGTCAATTTATTAATTTATATGGTATATTGTTTTGCTATTATCAAATGAAAATAAACTTGGTGGTTGTAATGTAATTGTAAATGTAAAAAAAAAATGGTCCCGAGGTATGATTTTTTGGGAACCCATATGCCAAATTTAATCCAAATCCACCGCGTATAAGTTTCTCACAAATTGATGTACAGACAGACAGGGATTTCATTAAAACCACTTTTTTGGGTTCCTGTGTATATCCACTGAAATCACGAAATCGAAAATTTTGACCTTCACGAAGCTTTCCTCAGACGGGGATTCCACCAACGTCAATAGTGATATTAAATGTAGTTTTGACGTGGTAGCAGACATTTTTAGTATGTCTTTAATGTCTGCTACCACGTCAAAACTACATTTAATATCACTATTGACGTTGGTGGAATCCACGCCTTATACTAACGTATAAATAGGAAAGCACAAACAACCTAACCTGTGGTTAAAAATGTAAACAAAATATGTTTAAAATGAAAAATCCTAGCATCCATAGAAATATCGTATAACAACTGAAATATTAGAAGGTATAATATCCGTTATGGGGCTCCCGTTAACCATAAGCCTACTATCAGAAACAAGTACCAATTTCAAAAATATCTTTTATCTAAAAGTCTTAAACATTGCAGCATGTAAGTTACTAATATACTAATCTATAATTGTGTTGTTTTCATTTTTAACCCCGTTACCCCGGTAATAAGTTGAATTGGTACCCCCGTTCTAAAGCTGCAGAAGTGGACTAACAACCCATCGATTTTCCGGACGTATAGGCTAATAATTATTGGTATTGATTCCATATAAATATTTGACTGTTGGCAAACTGGGACATTAACATTGCAACAGTCAGTATCATGTGCAGGGGCGCAATTACAGATATTTAAAACCATAAAAGCCTATATAGAAAGAAAGAAAATTGTTTTCATTTTCAATATGGTCACATTTTTGGCCTCTTCTTAGATCCTTAACAATTATATAGGTTATACGTTACATTATGAATCAGTACAAACGAAAAAGAGTAAAAAAAAAATCAATGTGGAGGGACACTGCTTGCCAGAGCGTTTTGCGACGTCTGAACCGAAACTTGGAAATTGATATGGCTGCATGTCAGGACTTGCAGAGCAGTGGTACATACTCCAACTTTTACCCGATAGGTTGTTGGTTCGAGTCCCACACTTGCTACAGTTTCTGGCCATGTTTCGGAGGGCATGTAAAGCAGGTGGTCCCGAGTCTTCCTAGTTGAGTGTAAGAGAGGGCTAGAGAGGGCTTTTTAGCCCTAACTCCGCTTGGCTTAGTAATAGTAGAAAGAAAGTCTCCCCCGAGGCCCGGGGGCATATTTTAAAAATACATGCCAGAAATAGTGGGTGCACGCAATGACGCATGTAGACAGCAGGAAATGTAATGTATATATGCATCATGCATGGGTGTAGCCGGAGAGGCGCAAGGGGAATAGGATTTTAATATTTATATTCCAAGAAGTTTCAAATAAACCCGCGAAATCCCATCGATTTAATCGAACTTCTTCACCTGCCCCCCTCTGGATCCAATCCTAGCTACGCCCATGGAAATATGCTTAATCCTACTAAATCTATTATAATACCTAGGTACCTAATAATTATATTAAATTCTATGCGAATAACCGTTGGAGTCGCGCCACCAAATCTACCATTGCGTACCTGCGCCTTTATTATTCTCAGACGTCGCTTTAAATACCATTTTGAATTGTAATATGCTCAGTGCACCAATGGACTTACCAACCGAAATATTAAAATATTTGTTGGCTTGGAGAATCAGTGGCGGATGGCTATTTTAATATTTTATTTTATTTTCATTACCGGTAACCGACTGATGGCTTCCTATCTACCTAAATTTAAACTTATTCGCAACTAAAGTCATTGTTCTAGGTTTAGCTTTTTAAAAGGGTCATAGCGACCATCCATATTTTTTTTACTGATACTGTAATTCCGCGTAACCCAGACAAACCCCTCAGGGGGTTTTGGTACCTACTCTATGAAATATTGTATGCCTTGTATAGTGTCTGTTGAATATATGCCCTTGGTCCGTGGAGTAACGGACAAAGGAAAAAAATACCCATTGCCAGGCTTTAGCAGAAAAAATAGGCCTAATAGCAGAGGAAATTAAAAGTCAAGGAAATTATATGAATCATCGGTACGGCGACTGTAGCCTATAAGTACATAATTATGTAACCATAGAAACTTAACAGTCTCGCGCGACGGCGCGAGCTGCCACCTACGGCAGGAGGCGCAAGAGGGAGTGGCTTGTAATATAGCCTACAACTATTATCCACTACACGACCCTTAGGGGGTATTCCATATACGTCAATCGTCAATGAAAAATTGAAAAATGACGTTTTAGCAGACATTAAAGACATACTAAAAATTCTGCTACCACGTCAATTTACGTCATTTTGACGTCATTTTTCAATTTTTCATTGACGTTGTACGTATGTGGAATGGGCACCTAAGCAAATGATCTGTCTGATGCAAAGTTGTTGCGGTATAGGTATAGCCTACGCCCTACATCATCGTCGCTTAGCTTACCTACAAGTATATAGGCTATGCCGAGATTGCCGCAGGATATGGATGACGATAATTTAGATAAAATGATTCATCGCATTGGAAGGTCGATAAAACTCAGGTGATAAGATAACTGACTGATAACAAAATTTCTTCTGCTTTTACATTTAGTTTCTCGTCGGTTTCCGGTAACAATGTTGTGAAAAGTCGATGATAAACTTTTAAACCTGGTGGAAACAGTTTAGGCCAATATCACGGTTGATAGTTGAGGATACATCATTACATCAGTAGGTCTATTCCTATAGATACCGCAATTCTAGGTCTGTATACTAATAGCCTACGGCTGTATGGGCCTACTTGCCTACATGACATTTTCATACGCCTCAGAGATAGGGGTACACCTGGTTTTCTAACAAATCAGTCTAAGGGTGCCTATACGAAGGCCGTGTGATAAATAAGTGTACACACAGCTAGTATATACCATACTATCGTGACTACTGCCCAGTGCCGGATTAACCCCTGGGGGGGGGCACAAGATATGGGGGGGGGGCGTGGGTGTAAACCAGAGGCGGACGAGGCGGTCCCAGACCCCAGGGGGAGGCACTTGTCAGTGGCGTAACGATAGGTTTTCGAAGGTGTGGTATAATTTGGTGCCTCTGCACCCATTTTCATAAACGTTGCTCAGGAGACAGAGGGCTGAAATATTAAGGTTTTCCACAATTTGAGAGCAAGAAAGTTTACCTACGTATTACAAAGAATCAATACAATTATGGGCAAGGGGGGCCCGGGGGTCTCCCCCGGGAGAAAAGTTTGAAAAAACAGGGCTGAAATAGTGAGGTTTTGCGCATTTTGAGTGCTGTAACACTTAGATTTTAGAGGCAAAGAATATAACTGCCTTCCAAAGGGGGGGAGGGGGGCGATAGCAGGTCGCTCTGCTGGTGCAAGTTGCAACCTAGCTCCTCTAAAATTCATAAATCTACCTACCAGTATTGCAGGAAAAAAAAAAAAATAACACTATTCCCCGCCAATTTCTAAACTTTTAATTTCTAATTTTTTTATATTTTAATCTAAAAATATCTCATTCTGGGGGGCCCGGAATTTTAGGCATTTCTGGGGGGCGGGGACCTGTGCCCCTAGTGCCCATGGGTTAATCCGGCACTGCTACTGACGTGGCAATAACAAAATTTGGTAACGTAGGAATCAGGGTACCACCATCAGCTATCCAAATATTGAGGAATGATATAAAGCAGAAAAGTTTTCTATCCTGGGGCTTGGGAGTTAAACGTGAAAACACTATGCTGTTGTATACCATCATGCACCCTTTTGGTATCTATCTATACTTATTGTTGATACCGCGGTAGAACGAAAAATCATATGTTCTGCCTGCAGTTGCGATTTCTTTTTCTACCAACATAGTTAGCATAAGGTACACTTTTGTAGGCATTCTGAGTTGGCGATTTTTTTCATATAATTTTTCATTTTTCATGTCTATTATTTATACCAGTGAGGTCAATGCATTAGATTACCAGACTTGCAGATTAAAAAAAAGTCACCGGAGTGCTTTAGCTTCGTAGCTAACGGCGTTCTTTACCTTTTATATTATACTAGTATAGTAGTTACCAAAATTACTTAGGTTGCATAACCGTAATTTTGCAGGCTTTTTGCTGCTTTATAGTGATTGGTTTCTTTATGTGGAAAATTATGGGTCTATAGGCGTTCAGTAGCGTAACGAGGGGGAAGGGAGGTCCGCCATGTCGCCTAGGGGCGCCAAATTGGATAAAAAATAGTCATCGTGCACAACAGCCTATTACAAAAATAAATGTATTACAACATAAAACTAATTAATCATTTAAAAATAAAAATAGCAAAATATACTATAATTACTGGCATTTCTTTGTGAATTAGGGGTATTTTCGAAATAATCCCAAATAACCTAAAAAATCAACCTAGGCTAGATAAATAATACCATCCATTTCTGAGACCATATATATCATAATGAACCCCCAGCACATTTGCCTTAGGCTATCCATTTAAGTGCGACCCACTGGGCAGGGAGTCCAACCAGGCCCGTACCCAAAGGGGGGGGGGCAAGGGGGCCATGCCTGAATTTATAAAAAAAATAATAAATAATGAAAGAGTTTTAGCTATGATTACTAAAATCACTACGGATGTACCTATCATTTATAAAAATGTTCTTGCCCCCCAAATTAAATCCTGGGTACGGGCCTGAGTCCAACAGACGATTATATTATATTATTTTTATACTATACTCTAGTTAAAAATGAAAAAAAAACAGCCTTATAAAAACAAAACTACTAAGACCGTCAATACAAGGATTCTTTGGAATCCCCATTTTTCTTTATCCAAGTACAATATATAAGCACCTGTCACAACCGACCGCCACTGGACAGATAGCCTATAGTCAACAGCTTTCAAAATATTCCAAATTAACCTCAAAAGTGTAAACTACGATAGCATAGGTCTACAAGGAAATTTCTTAGACAAACGTACCATGAATAGCCTACCCAACATTTTAACTTTAACTTTAACTAGACCTTTACCCATGTAAACATTTCTGAAGTATATATAAATAGCCTGAAAAAATTCAACCAAAAATTCAGCCGCTATCGGCCTATAAAGACATAATATTTTCTGAAACCCTCAGTGAATCGCCCATATTTCTCTTATCGATTTAAACACGACCGACCGCCACTGGACAGGTAGTCCATCAGTTCGGCCGTTACTGCACGTGTCGATTGGTACCTGTAATGGGTGACGTTGGGGCCACGTGACCGACCCGCCCAATCCAGGCTTAGCTCGCCAGTTGACAACAAAGCCGTTTCTCATCTCATTCCAGTCTCCAGTGGCTCCAGTCCAGTCGTGGTCCGTTGAATTAGTAGTGTTTGTGAATGTGCGCCGTATATCGGTGTGTTTAGAATGTTTACTTAACCTACCTACGGTATAGGTAGGCTTGTGCTTAAATTTATGAGTGTTCTATACGCAGTAGCCTACCTACATGAGCAGTAAATAGTGATCTCAATGTAAGTCTTGGTGGCAAAAGCCGTTTTTATTATATCGAAAACCAGGGATAGGTAATATACTGCATGTGCATGTGCCTTTAACTTACTATATCGGACCTACCTGTAATAATGGCTAGTTATGTTATATGGTAGGCTTAAGGCTACTCCTGCTAACTATCCCGTCTATCCCACCTTGGTGGGTCATGGACAAAGATTGATTGATTGTATAGTTAAATACGTTATTACGTTTAGGGCACATTGCGCTCACGTTTTAACCTATCCCATAGCATAGGTAACCCAATAGAAATGATTCGACCGTTGGTACTCATTAGGGCTTTACCGATGAACGGTGGGAGCCGTGGTGGCAGAAATAATTCTTTCTTTAGTGTATATACTCCACTACGATGATAATTAAGATAATTAGCACTTGGACAGTAGGCTACCTAATTAAAGCTGTAATTAAATATTAATTATTTAAAATATGATCATAATGTATAGATCAGTGCAGCGTTTCGCTTCCGAGCCTTAAACGAAACCTATTTTTACCTATTCCGCGATTCCACGAATAGCCTACCTGTACACATTATATTGTATATGTAACACTGACATTAAATTAAATTTGGTTGAAGAAGCACGGTAACCTCCACGTTTTAACGGAAATTAGAGGATATAAAAAAACTGGGCTTGGCGGGATGCGAACCCACGATCTACGCCTAACAGGGCCCTCGTCTTAACCGCTGTACTTGAGGTCTTGTGAGGCTTGTGGTCCAGCGGTTAAGTCGACGCCCCGGTTAGTCGTAGATCATTTGTTCGAATCCCGCCAAGCCCACATTTTCTATATCGACATATCGTCTAATTTCGGTAATGGCCTACCTATTTATACAGCCCTATTCTTAAAATTCCTAGACATTATAATTATAAGGTTTACC
Organism: Psococerastis gibbosa; assembly: GCA_963971405.1. Taxonomy (NCBI): domain Eukaryota; kingdom Metazoa; phylum Arthropoda; class Insecta; order Psocodea; family Psocidae; genus Psococerastis; species Psococerastis gibbosa. The sequence goes on from OZ020485.1 coordinate 48,981,215, forward strand.
ATGTATTTTTCGGATTCCAAACCGGGACAAAATTGAAAAAGGCATTCTATCCAGTACGTATATATATTATATATAGTATGTATATATATATAGTATATAGTATAGTATATAATTTAAGAGGACATGCTACGTAGAAAATGACCACCCCAAAATTTGTTGTTTTTATTGACTTTTTATTTTTTATTTAATTAACAAAGCAAGTCATTAAAAATTTGGCTCATGAAAGTTGTAGAAGACTGCTTCATGCATCATGTACTAGGAAATATTAAATTTTTGGTACCTTAGTCCTTTCATAAATACCAGAACGGACTAAAATTATGCGTATTCTGGGATTTTTGGAAGAACTACAAAACCGAAAAGTAAAAATACCCGATTATATGATGCATGAAGTAGTCTTCAAAAACTTCCATGAGCCAAATCTTTAATGACTTGCTTTGTTAATTAAATAAAAATTAAAAAGTACAAATTTTGGGGTGCTCATTTTCTAGGTAGCATATCCACTTAACGAAAAAGCCATTTCATCTAGTGAACATTTTTTTGGAAAAAAAAATGCATTTTTTATAGAGCTATATACTGTAGGTTTAATGTCTAAATCTAACGTCTGAACTTTAGAAAAACCATGACCTTAGGTTACTAGCCAATGAGAATTCTGGGTTAAAAAAAAACAAGAAACAAAAATAAACTATACTTCTTATTGCTTTCCAATTTATACGTACCTGCCTGGCTGTCGCTCTGTCTGTTCATCGATTTCCGGGACAGCTACTCTGTCGATTTTGATGAAATTTGGCATGTAGGTGCATAAAAATCATGCCTCGGGACCGTTTTTATTTATTTGGGGCTTACTCAATTTGGGGGGTTTTATTCTCAAAAAACTAAAAAAAAAGTCAAAAAAAGTATTTCTCAAAAACGGCTCCAACGATTTGTTTTAAATTCATATATACAGTATATTGTAGTCTTAATTAATGTTACCAAAATGCGGGGGGGGGGGGAGGTCACTAACTCATTTTGTCAAGACATGTAGAGTAGTGGTACAGACTCCGACTTTCACCCGAAAGATTGTTGGTTCGAGCCCCACACTTGCTGCATTTTCTGGCCATGCTTCGGAGGGCATGTAAAACAGCCGGTCCCGAGCTTTCCTAGTTGAGTGTAAGAGAGGGCTTTATAGCCCTAACTCCGCTAGGTTGGCTTTTTAATAGAAAAAAAGTCAATATTTATTATTTATTTTTCAAGACAAATGACAATAAATAATTTTTCTGCGGAACCTTTCTATCGATGATTTATACCTTCAGGCATGTTTTAGGTGTTAAATTTAATAACAAAACCGGACAGGTTGCTTTCCCAAAATAATATTTGGTTTTGTGCTAAAATTTATTAACTATAATATATATAACTATGGAAAATCCACGCTCAAATGCATTGCGTGCCCTGCCATTATTATTTATTACTGTGTGATAATTTATTGATCTGCCCGACCTAGAATATAAAATGCCATCGATTAATTCAGTGCTTTGGAATAGGGCAAATGGGGTCCTGACGCCCCCCCCCTTCCCCAAATGGTTGCAGCGTACATTACATAGAATGGAGTTTTGAGGATTTTTAAATATATTATTGAGGTTATCTCACCTCCAGTGACGTCAGATGGACACCCCCCCCCCCCCCCCGAGATATCCGAAATTTAACTATAGGAAAATTATGTACTATGAAATTACCCATTTTCTCTATCTACTAATTGATAAATTGGAAAGCATGTTCGAGTAAACTCGAACCGGTTCTTTTGTTTTGAATACCTTCGTGTATTTCTCACTCGAAAAATTTTTCTTTTTTAATTAATTCCATTTTCAAAGCCCGGGACAAGTCTTGTAAACCGGGACGACCCCGTCCAAACCGGGATGTATGGCCAAATTATTAGAGACAATGTGACACCCCAATGAGAGTTTTTTTTTATATTTATTGCACATCCAATTGCACAGGAAAAATATTAATCATTGAGCTAAAAAAGTAATTCCACAAAAGAAAAGTTTCTTTACATTTTGATGGAATCGCGGCCGTTGCTAACGCCAATTGGCCACATAAGCTTTTGGAACTTCTTGAACCTGAGATCCTCAGACAACATGAAGTCACATTTTTTAACTCCTATTATTTTAAAATTAGCCTAGTATTTAAGGAAAGCTTGTGTCTACAAAGACGATCATAGCAACGAAAAAACAACTAACAAGCCCAGGGAATATGTGCTTGAGTGGTGTATGCTGAATGACAAATTTCGTGTTTTCGACAATGGAGTTCGATGTCTAGGGGTAGGTCTGGAATGTGTCATGTGGGGTGAACGAGCGGTATTGGAACTTCCCCTAACTGTGACAGGGTCAGTCATTCTTCTGTGTATGCCTACCTTAGTGGCATACTGGCATGGTAACGTGCTTTTGCTTGGGTCAATATCTCCACCCCATGCGATCGGGGGCGCACCGTAACTCAGCACAAGTACTATTAAGTTACTTAGTGACTTAGTAGGTAGATATTACTTAACAAGGGAGGCCCGAGGGTCTCCCCCGGGGGAATTTTTTTGAAGGTATAGGCCTGAAATAGTGGGATTAAATGCATTCTGTCAGCAAAAATTTATAGATTTTTATTTTCAAATGTTGAATTAGTTGTATGTTATACTTTTTTGTTACATAATATGCATATGATTTGACGCCTCTAGGTGATGTGGCTCCCGGGGTGGACCGCCCCCTCCGCCCCCACTCGTTGCGCTACTACCTACCTACAGCTTATCGGTATAGATAAGAACCTTACGAGCTCACCTGGCTTACGACCAACCCCTACAACTTCATTCACAAATAAACTCTAGCGGATTCCCCACTAACTAACTGTGTTTTTGTTATAGGTTGCCAGGCAACGGAAACAGTGATGAAAATGGCTGTGTTTAGCATGTAAACAGTGCAGTGCAGTGCAGTGTTCTCAGTGATCAGTGCGTGTACCAAAATGCCCCACCGGGCATTTCTACCAACCCTTCTTCTCATAACATGGGGAGCAAGTGGCCAGCTCTTCAACGACCCCTACGTGTACAAACCCGAGCCCCAGTGGTCCTCCAACCCCCAGGAAACGTTCAACTATCCTGTGCGACCGCCCGTTGTGCCTGAAGACGTAGCTGTAGACACGACAGTCTACAGGTACGATGTGGCGACCAGCCCCCCTGGGGAAAAGACGACCCCATTGTATGGGGGCATTATTGACGGCCCCATGACGCTGGAGGTGACCAAAAGTCCTTATCTAGTGCGCGAGGATGTGATTATTGGCCAAAAAGGTGTCGTGGATATTGAGCCAGGGGTGGTCATTAAGTTTGCCCCCATGGTCGGGATGACGGTGCGAGGGGTACTGAATATTAAGGTAAGTAAACTTAGCACTTTTTAAAACAATTTTTCAATAGGACCACAGCCACGAATCCATGTACAGAAATGACGACAATGTTTTCAATTATAAATAAATAAATATATATTTCCGTTCAATTATACAATAGGCTACAAGTAATCAACAAGTACCGTAATTGACAAGAAATTATTTAAAGTAAAATTTTTTTTTTTTTTTTTTTTTTTTAAATAATAGAAATAAAATCTGATTGGTAGGCGGCATGTGTATTGTATTTGTTAATAAATAAGAGTTCCACTATTAAGTTGCTTATTAAGGCGTTGCCATGTGTGAGAGGCGGTTTTAGAGTGTCTATGCAATATGCATAGTAGAACGAATAGCCGGAGTCCCGGGCCGAAGCCAAGCAGAAGTAGGTATTAATATTACTTTTAAGGCAATATCGGAGTACCCACTACCCCCACTACGCGTTTTTCTACAAAGTCTTGTATCACGGGAAATATCGATCGTAGAGACGTCAAAAATTTCCATTATAATAGCAAAAATGTTCCTCTACACTTCGATAAATAACATGTGACCTTGACTAGCACCACATGGCAACAGTTTTTGAACTCCTTCTTCGGGACTACCACACCAATTGTTTGTTTTCAAATCAAATTGAATAACTATGCCAATCAGAAGCGTAAAGTTTTAGAATGATGGATGAAACTAAGTAGACCTTATGACGGGTAAGGAAATATTGAAAATATAAGAGCAAAATAGTAGGCTTTTACGCATTTTAATAGTAATAAAGTGTAGCTTTACAAAGCTAAAAAAGGAATGCCTATATTCATATTGCTGCTAAGGGGACCATGAAGTATATGAACCACGTCTGCTGGCAATGCTCGAGGCTGGGGGGGGGGGGGCAAGTTGGACCGTGCCCCCCCCCAACTTTATGCCCCTGATGCCAATCTGTTTTAGAAGGAGGTAGGCTACATAATAATATATATATATTTATATATATATATATATATATATATTATTAGGCCTGTTATCAAAATCCTGAGAACAAATTCTTGTGTTTATCCTGATATTATTGACAGTTGTACAGCCTCTACGAGTGATCTTTCATATGATATTTGATATTTACACTTATGCAAGGCTTTTGTCCCTCTGCTTGTCCGCTAAAGTTGTTCAGGGTCGGAGTCCGGAGAACCCTGATCAAGGCAGTTTTATACTGCAACAGTACCGGTACTGTTGGGAGATTTGTCATTGGAGCCAGGCTGTTGCAAAACCATAGAGTCTGCTTCGACAGATTTTTCTCTTTTTCTCTGCTGAGCTATAGCAGGGGCGCCGTCTTCCTATAGACACGCCTGCTTAATGCGACAACAGATATAGAAAATGTAGCACTAGACAATACGGACCGTGGTCGATCTGACGTGTACCCCAAAATAAAATATAAAATGGGAAACCAATAAACCAAATAAAAACAAATAAAGTTTATAATTTCCATTCTTAAGGCGCCCATTTCACATAGGGCCTACGTACAACGTCAATGAAAATTATGAAATTGAAGGACATTTCAATTTTACTCTATGCCATTGTTAAAATTGATCAATTGATCATAGAGTAAAATCACAAACAATGAAACAAACAATCTAAAATTAAGAAATGGCGTCATGGGATATGACAAGTACAACTATTTTAATTGATTTCTCTAAAAAGAACGCATTTCTGTATAAAAATTATAATAAGGTTTAAATAATAAGGCGACGAAGAAAACAAATACAATTTCAAGAAACAAATGCAAACAAATTCAAAAATTTGGCGCATACGCTTCAATTAAAAATTGTCAATTTTTGAAAAAACACATGGAATGGCCCCCATCAATGAGAAATTTAAATGTCCTACAATTTCATAATTTTCATTGACGTTGTACGTATGTGGAATGGGTGCCTAAAACAAACTCCGCAAGCTTTGGTCTCTCTATAACTTACTTCGCAAAGTGCCACCATGTTCCCATACTGTAACTTTTATGCCTGTGTAGTTCTGCTTTGTGGTTTTTTCTATCTTTCTCATGTTTATAGTAAAAAAAATTCTCCCTTCTTTTTTCAAAAATTTTACAGCCATTTTTTTTTTTTTTTGGTATTATATACATGTACCGGTAGTTCTAAAATTCTGAACTGTTTTAAATTAATAAGGGGGCCCCAGTAGGTACGGGTTAATCCTTTCCCCCCAATTAATGTAATATGTGCTGAATAAATAAATAATACACACACGATCTGACTACTTAGCCTATTTGCCAGACAGAAGACCTGTCGGCTGTCTACTGCGTGTCGTCTGCTCAAAGTCTACAATTAATTAATAATAGGTATACTAAGCCTATGTACCCGGTTCCTACCTTGAAATGCCATCTTAAGCATGGCACTTCACACTTGGCAGCCGTGTACTGCGATTTGAGAAAATGTTGTTCGGCGCATGTCGCCTAATGGCCAGATTTCTTTCATTGACTCAATATATGAGTCACAGTATTACACATTAAGGTTATAAGGCCTACTTATTAGTCACTTACTGACGACGGTGTATACCGGTTCGTCACAAGGAAGCTCAAACCCTATCCCATTGCCATGATCACATCTTATCAGGAAGTCTGAAATCTTGAAGATGTAACTTATAAATTATACTTATCAATAACGATATAAGACCGTAGCCAGAATGTTGTCTAGGGGGGAGGGGGGGTTCTGAAATTTCATTGGATATTACATAGCCGTTTTTATTTTTCTTCTCAAAATTTCTATCTACGTAGTATCAAGCAATATTTGGCTTGGCTATGACCTTGCTTATCAACATGAAGCATTACTTATCTGCGATTAATCATTGATGTCATGGCACGTTCCATTTCCCGCCAAATATTTCCACAAGTTTATTTCATTTAGTTTTTTGTTTTGGTTTTTTAATCTCTTGTAATTTGGTATTTTGTGCGGCAGAGGGTCTGGACCCCCCCCCCCCCCCAATGAAATAACTTACACTAAAATAGCAATGGCTTTACAGTGGGAATTAAAAATAATTATGTTTTTTAATGTTATAATCCACTGAACCTGACCGCTGACCCCCCCCCCCCCCTAAATTGGAGGCAAACTCCGCCCTTGGCACTGCATGCTTTGCAACAAGGATATTTGTCATATTTTTTTGAGATGAATTTTCGACATTCGTGATATTCTTACAATTTCTTGTATGTATATATTAATCTTCCTTCGTTTATCCTTTGGAGCACCTGTTCGTTAACTATGTTTTAGCTTAGTTTTTAGTTAAATTTTATAGTTTCAGTTACATTTTTATGTAATACTTGTATTTAAGTTAACATTATGGGTTAATTGTAAGAGTGGGCCGAATGACCCAAAATTCGCCCGTATAGAAAATAAAGACAATTTTCTTTGTTTGTTTCTTTCTTTCCCATGCTATGCAAAAAATCCTATTATTTGTTTGTTTTCCAACGCCTGCTTTCAGCATTTCTGCTTTAAGCAACCCTGTCAGCCTGGTGGGAGGAGTGAGTCTGTTCATTAACTTGAGGCACCCTAAGGACAGACTTCTTCACCTCAGGGAGAAGGTGAGTTGACTGACAGGGTGGACCTCCTGATTATAGTTGATTCCGAACCACTTGGGGAGCATAGTACAAGACACACTGTTAATGCGGAGGTGACCAGGACTCGATACGCGCTTTGACTGACTAGTATAGTCTCAGTACGTTGTCATGTCGCACCATGTTCCCCTGCCAACGCTGTGCACACTACCAAGTTAGCTGAAGTTTGGAACAGGTTGGTGGTTTCAACTTGGTATGGCCGTTGGCATTAAATTAGCATATTATTGGACTTTGTCTGTTTGCAAATAAATGCTTATTTATTTATATATATATATTATAACACTAAAACACAAAATATTTAATTTTCTGCCAGAAATTACATAATTAATTAAACCAATATCTCTGAATAAATTTAATGTAGGAGAGGCAGTCTCTCTCGTTTTGAAGTGTATTATACAGACTGGAAGAGTACGATGGGAGCGGAAGGAAAGGAAAGACACAAGTCAGCCCTCGAGCGAAGGAGCGTTGTTCAATGCTTAATAGTTCCCTTAATGAGCAATTCTCGTCTCGGCACTCGAAAGCCTATAGATCTTCTCGATATTGATCCCTAAAAGTGTCGATCTCTGATCGATTGTCATGTTATGTCATGCTGTGAGATATATTGCGATTTGAACGCACTGCACGTGTTTCCGCTCGTCTATTGCATATCCTGTCACTAAACTGTCAATAATCAAATTCCCCGCAATCTCCGCCGTAGGCACTTCTAAATTCTAAATTGGCCTATGAAGTACTACTAGGCTAGTACACTGTACTGGGTCTCTAATCAGTTTACCAGTATTCTCCGGTAATTTTAAGCTTTGAAAATGCCCGTGCTTCGAAATGAATGGGAATATATACGATTTTCCACAGATTTAATGAAATTGTAAGAAGTTCCACCCTGGCCCAAAGACCCCTCACTTACCTGTCTACCAAATGAAAAACAAAAAAAGGCAGTGCGCTTGGAAGCCCCGTCTAGTAGTGAGCGGTCAACTTACAATTGGGCGACCCGTTGACATGGCGACAGAAATGTCAAGGACCCGCGTTGGATGAGTAAGAGGAAGTATTATCAAAGACTAAAGATACTATGCATTCCAGTCAAATGTGTTTTTTATCCTAAAGTTTAAGGATAAAAAGACAGGAGCTAAACAAACACGGGCTTCATTGTGTATTCGTATTGCAGTCAAAATTGATTTCCTTTTTATACGTTAGCATAAGGGAAGCTTGGCCAACGGCCTTACCATGGTGAATCCATGAAAGCAGAGCATGTTTCAAAGTGCGGCAAACATGGTAGTGTGCACAGCGTTGGCAGGGGAACATGGTGGGACATGATAACGCGCTGAGACTATACCAGTCAGTCTACGTGCGTGTCTGGTCCTTACCATGTTCCTCAACTGGTTCGGAATCCACTATAATCAGTAGGTCCACCCTGTCAGTTAACTTCCCTTTCCCCCTGGGGGAAAGAGCCCTCAGGGTGCCGTAAGTTAACGAACAGAATTACTCCCCCCGCCAGGCTGAAAGGGTTGCTTAAAGCAGAAATGCCGAAAGGAGACAACAACTACAACAACAACAGGAAAACTTTGCGATGGCAGAAATGTTTGATTTCGAGATTTCAACGGATTTGCACGTTTTGAGATGTGATTTTTTTATAAAATGTGTAACTGTCGGTCGTTCTGTTCGTCGATTTGTGGGATTTTTGGGAAATTTCGGTCCGATTTTTTCTATTTACCCATATATACCCAAGTAGGGCAGGGGAGGTTTACAACCAAAAACTAAAAAAAAAAACGTTTAAAAGAATGTATTTCCAAAATTCACCCAGATGGAAAATAAAGCATGTGTACATTATATGATATTCATAGATACGGTACATCAAAATGTAGTAACCCAACTCATTGTTTATATTAAGAACAATTTTCCTGTGTAATTTAAGTGTTGGTGGTACCCGTAAGGTGGTGACTGGGGGTTGTCCGAATATCACTTATTTCACTGGCCTTTGGGGAGAGAAAACAGAGAAATGTGCAGGTCAAATTCCAGGCACACTCGGCCGTGAAATGCTATACTTCCGCTGTCCCCTACATCCATATTAGAGGCTGCCTATCGTGCTTTGCCTATACTTGTAGGCTTTCACCCATAGCCTACGAACAAGCAATAAATTAGTATTCTAATAAAACGTGATATACTTAATTACTAGAGTTGGTAAACCCCAAATAATACGTAAGAAATAACTTTGTCAAGTAAACCCACTAATGTAGGCTATAGTTGTTTTGTGTATTGGTTCGTGGGTGCATGGGCATACAGTTCATATTGTTTCTAACGCCTGCTTTCAGCATTTCTGCTTTTTAAGCAACCCTGTCAGCCTGGCGGGGGGAGTGAGTCTGTTTGTTAACTTGAGGCACCCTAAGGGCAGACTCTTTCACCTCGGGGAAAGGGGAGTTGACTGACAGGGTGGACCTCCTGATTATAGTGGATTCCGAACCACTTGGGAAACATGGTAAAGTCACACGATTAAATCGGAGGTGACCAGGACTCGACTTACACTGCCTAAGCGCGTTATCATATCCCACCAGGTTCCCCTGCCAACGCTGTGCACACTACCAAGTTGCCGCAGTTTGAAACATGCTCTGCTCTAATGGAATCAACATGGTAAGGCCGTTGGCATACAGTTCATGAGTTGTTTTTAAGTATTGGACTCAAATAGTGGGGTTTTACGCATTTTGTAAGCAAAAATTTTAGATTTTGCAAACGAGAATTTTTTACCATAACTGGAAGCAGGGGGGCCGGGGTTTCACCCGGGGAAATTTTTCAATAAATAGGTGCAAAATATTGAGTTTCTACAGAAATGTGGGACTTTAAGTGGTTGCCTTATTCCCCTTATTGGACGTGGCGTCCCTGGACAAAAGAGAGCTTTTTTTGTCGAAACGTTTATAACCCAGCGGTATTGCAGGTGTCCGCTTCTTATATGAACCCCCCTTCACAATTTAATCCAAATAATTGCAATATATTTTGGTATTTTTATTTTTAAATGCTTGATTAGTTTTATGTTATAATTTTTTGTTATATAATATACATGTTGACTATTTTATGGAACTATTTTAGGGCATAACCACAAATGTTGGTTATGCCCTTCTGACTTTAGGGTGACCGTATAACTCATTGTTAACTAGCGGAGAAATAACAATATATCTCGAGTTCAATATTGTAGAAATGGCCTAATGCGCCCTCCAGAGTCCAGTTAGTTACAAAACGCATGAATAGTTCTCTGCGAAGTGAAAGTGAATGCAAAAGAGAACAGCCTGACTAGCTCAGGATTGTGCTTAGCTACGAGCCTGGACTATGTAACTCTTGGAACCGTGCAGGCGTTGTAATCTCAAGTATAGAAGAGCATTAGGTCAAATGGGAAGCATTAACAGCAAATGGAGCCTCCACTTTCCGTTCTTACTTTTTTTTTCACACAAAGTGAGATCCTACTCTTGAAACGCATTTCATTTCATTTGGGCCCACTTTTAATTTCTCCCCAACGATTTATACCCCAATATTAACAATAATTAAAAAAACTGTAGAAATCATATTGAAGTCATATCGCATATATACTATGCATAACTTTACGAAAGCAACAGGAAATTAATTGAGAAAAAAGCAATTTCATTTAATAGCCTAATTTATTTATTTTCACTTCACTAGCGGAGCTTTATGCTTCTTTTCCTTTACTTAATTTACTTACTTACTTACGATACTTTCTCATATCGATCGTAGCTAGGGCCGTAAATGACAGTGGCGTAACAAATTTTTGCAATTACTACTGCAAACACTAGGCCTAGCTTTATAATAAGTTGCCATTTTCTTTTCTTACATTAGTTTTTTTTTTAATTTTTATTTTTACTGATATTTTATGAAAATCCCCCCAAAAATTACGGTTTTTTTTTTCCTTTCTGTGGGGGCCCCCTTTGGCCGGGGGCCCTTACGAATTGCGTAACTTGCTACCCTTCTGTTACGCCACTGATAGGTGTCATAAAGAAATGTTCCTCATTTGCCGTTTTTTGTGACATTTTGCTAAAAACCAATTGGCCACAGTTTTGAAACTCCTTTGACCTGCCACGCTCAATTTTCATTATTTTTTATAAAGTTCAAAGTTCAAAGTGGCTCATCGGTGTTAATGCAAGCGTAGCCACTAACCAACTTAAACAGACATTCGTTTTTACCCAGAAAATTTCATTGGTGACTGCGACAAATGACATAAAATTGTCTATTGTACATACAATAATATTGTAGAATTTTTTCTGCGAAGGGGAAATTTCGGATAGGCAAGTATATTTTTAGATTTTAACCTCTACAGCTTACATAGGGTTGTGCCAACCCATGTTGGCTCTAAATCAGATTTCCAAAAATTTGTAAACGAAGAAACATGACATTTTCCACGAAGTTAATTAATTCCTCATTCCACAGCTACAAAGATATGAAAATGGTCTTATGAAAAATTAGTAAAGATCCAAGCCTTCTAAAAAAAAAAAATCCTCACTATTCACCCGAATTCTTCTTCTTCTCGTGCCCCTTCAACGTTGAAGATTGGCGATCATTTGAGCGATAAGTTTTAAACTTTTCGCTCATGATGATTGTACAAGGGATGCCCCGAAGGACCTTTAATGCAGTGGTTTCCCGTTGCCTTCTGCATCTTTATGCCGTTGACTCCTCTGTTGAATTCTTCCGCCTTTAGGGAGCTTTTTCTCTCCCATGGACAAAAGGGTGCCCATGCCCTAGCTCCAAGGAGCTAGGTGGGGGATCTTTAACCGGACCCCACTCGGTACTGCTTGGTCGGGGACTGCTTATTCATCTTATTCGCAGCTAACCATCATATCTGATGGCCGTTCACTATCCGCCACCTGTGACCCCACTAGTAGCCTGCAGTTCAGCCCTAGTTTCACCCGAATTATTTACGATTATTCTATCAACATCGGGTTAAAAGCTTTTCTCGTATTTTTCTAAAATAGTATTATTTAAGGACCGAAAATTTGTTACCCAAATACTAATCTGTGCCTTAAACATGAAAAGAAGCGCCCGCGTTAGGAGCAACTAGCAAGAGGTTATAAGATTAAAAGAAGATAAGGAAAACGCTGTTGTTGGTTGTTCCGTTCGATATCGACGGTTTGCTAGTTTAGTTGGGTTATAGTCTATGAGTCAGAACTGTGCCTAGGCATGGTACACGCGACCCTGTAATGCGCCCTTGAGCAGTGCAGGCGCTGCATTCTCAGGTATTGAAGAGCACTGGGTCAAAGTGAAGCAATTACTACTGATATGCAACACTTTGGAACAGCGCTCGCGCGTTCTGTTACCTAGCTAGTTCAGGTCTTTCTGCTGCTGGGTCCATTACTCCAATACTCCATTTATCACGTGGCCTAAATTAAATGATAAAGACGAGGTATAGCCAGCACTCTACATGCCTACCTGCCTGGTGAGTGCTTTCTATATTTTCTTGCCACGGCTCATCCAATACGTTGTCATTATTCTGGTATATATTGGAAGATCGTCCTGGCAGCAAGGTCACCTGGGGGCTGGGAGCCACAGAATATTCGAAAAATTTACAAGGGAAGATTTGGGAATCCCAGTCTCCGAATTGCCGGACTGGTAAAGTGGTAAATAGCTATGGCTGGCCCGGGGCAGGCTGCCCCCCGCAAACAATTTTATGTTAGGTCATTAGGCCTACTTCTGCGAGGATTGCTCCGGCAGACATTCTAATATTGCGCTGCAGAGGTGAGGAACCTGGTTATAAGGTGGTGTCGGTGCATAAGAAAGTAGGTGCAGGGCAAAGACCAGAACAATCGGCAACCAGAACGGCAGGCCAGCCATGACGGAGTGTACCTACAGGTACACAACAGCCATATTTTCGGTCTGAACCTGCTCTATCTTGGCTTCGTGCTTTGTTTGCAGCCTGTCTGCTATGGTGATGATTCATGTCACCTTCCGTCTTCTTCTGGTCATCTTAGGTTAGCAATCGGAAGTAGCCCTCTATGGGCTATGGATACCTACTAAGGATATTTGCTTGTACCGTATATGCCAGTGGAAACTGACGTCCAGGAGTCTATCGATGGAGTGTCATGCAAAATCGAGATGACCGGTGATGTGTTGCTGAGGGCTGTAGACAGACCCCCCCTATTTACATGGGCTATAGGCAGCCCAGGGCGGCACAATTTTAGGATCAGCCGATTTTAGGACGTTCAAAATTCAGTTCCTAATCTTATAAGGCCTTTAGATGATGTCTGTATACAGGTATACTGTATAGTTTTTTTTTGCTGTGGAAGCGTGCGTAACCTATTAGAAATGTGGTCTTGGGGAAGTATGGAAGTAGCATAGATGACAAAAACATTATATAGAGAGAAGAACAAAACATGGCAGACAACATCGTGGCTTAAACAGGATTACCAACAAAAATGATGTGAGCATTTATGGCTTTTTGTCTTTTTGATCGATATGTATTTCTCGTGAACGCCCCCCCCCCCCCGACAGTTTCTGTTTCTGCGGCCCCCTGGACCCCCCCCCCCTTTTGAGTTATTTCCCATGTTATGAGTATATAGCAGAATTTTTGTAAATCAAAAACGTCAGGATTAAACCTGGTTACAAGTTACTTACTTTCATTATCCCATTTATACCTACTCCTATGAAACATGTTTTGTTTTTTCATTGGCCCCCCAGATAGAAGTCATGGCCCTCCGCCTTAAAATTTATGGCACCGCCACTGATGGTAGGCTATGCCTATATACATAGTGCACAATATAGCGGTCTTCGCCATGTATGTAGGGCGAGAATGTCTGATTATGGTTAAAATGCGAAGCGGGTTTTCTGAACAGTAATGTCAGAACAAAGATGAGAACTTTAGCTAGCAGACCAGGAGCCCATAATAATGTAAAAACAGTATAATCAATTATAACGTGCCTTAAATAGGTATTCTATGCGTTTCAAGGGCAAATAAATATCTATTAAAAGACATGCGTCTCTGCCTTATTTCAAAGGTTATAGCCTAGGCCCTGGATAGACCTTTGCGTGCGGGTGGTAGTTCGACGTACAGCGTACTATATCTACTACGCAGGTTAGGTTAGTGGTTACCTCGGGCGTCACCTGCAATGGGCAAGTAGGGGTAGTCAGTCCCCCTTCCCCTATAGTCTCGTAAGGCGCCCATTCCATTGACCGGCTAGGGCTATTTCCAAAACGGTGACGTGGTAGCAGACACTCAAGACTTAGGTAGCGTCTCCAACGACCTCGCATTGCAGATTGCAAGTGACATTGATGGAAATGTTTGTTTTTCTTTTTATAGAAATCTATTAAAATGTTTGTAATTAACATATCCCATGAAGCCATTTTTTAATTTTAGTTTGTTTGTTTGTGATTTTATTGTGTGATCATTGATCAATTTTAACTATGGCATAGAGGAAAATAAACATTTCCTTCAATTCTGCAATGCGAGGTCGGTGGAAACGCCACCTAAGTCTTGAGTGTCTGCTACCACGTCACCGTTTTGGAAATAGCCCTAGCCGGTCAATGGAATGGGCACCTAACCGAACTAATTGAGTCAGGCTCACCCGCTCACGCCTGCTCTAATAATGTCAATAGTCAGCATTTTTCATTTTGTCCATTGTCACTTGTAGCCGTTGTGGGTTGACTTCGAGTACCAGTTTGTTAGCTGCCAAAACTCATACCGAAACAGTTCCAATAATGTCTGAAAAATCAATGAGGTCGCGTTGGCAGGGCCATTCAATTCTACGTCTTCTTCTTCTTCTTCTTTTAATGCTTCTTCCGTCGAAGATTGGGGATCATCATGGCAATTTGAAACTTGAAGACTGCTGCTCTAAAAGGGGAAGTCGTGCTCTTACCAAACCATTGCCTCAGGTTTTTTTTAACCTGAATGTTCTTCTTCTGCCGCGAGCCCTCTGTCCTTCCATCTCCCCTTGGATTATTACATGCAGACGGTAATACTTTTTATTCCTCATCATATGCCCGAAGTATGTTAGTTTCCGTTTCTTGACCGTCCGTAGATACTCGGCTTCTATATCCATTTGCCTCAGTACCTCAGCAATCTCTCCAGGATATGCGGAGTACTCGTCTGTATACGCACATTTCAAATACACTGATTCTGTTCTCCATAGCTTTTGTCAAAGTCCATAACACATAACCACATAACATTTCACCGTTCGTTATTTAAGATCCGACCGCAGATTCCGACACCGAACTACTTTCTACATTTTTATTAAGAAATTTCGAGCTTGTTCAATACTGCGGCTAAAACTATTACCACTGCCCCCTAGCTCGACAGCTGGTGGCGCCCTTGAGAATGGAAAACTCAATTCCAAAATCTGACCAAAGCCCGGCCCACCATCGCTTGATGGAATTGTATGGAATACTGGCCAGCACAGCCATCCATGCATGGCAGTGCCGTGCAGTATACCTTAACTTTCCAAGCGATGGTGGGAACCACCCTGAGTCATGGCCACTTTGAGATTTAACTCAGTTATCTGATCCCATCCGATTATAATGAAACTTGAAGCCTCCCATATCCAATTACAAATATGTAACAAATTGATACGCTACGATAATCGCTCACTTTCAATTGATAACATCACTTGACCGGATATCGTATATCAATCATAGTAGACCAGTCAGCAGTCAGATTAGTCACCTCTCCATGAATGTGTGTTGTCAGCAGAAATGTAACTAACTGTTTAGTGCTGAGTACTGACTCAGACACGCCCTTGAACTTCACCATGATTACTGACCAATATTTATGCCTGCTCAGTGCTGCCATTAAAGGGACAATCCGAAACCTTAACAGTCTGTTAAAATCCAATTTCTCAGGAAATATTGGTGGTAGAGCCATAAATGAGATGTTGTGATGTAGATGAAATGTCCCCCTACATTTTGAAACATAATGTGACAGTCACGAAAATGAATTGGCCACAGTTTGGGTACTCCTACGACCTGACATCATGTGTGGCTGTAATTTTTGTTTGAAAATAAAGTTCAATACCTGTGCGGGTGTGACCTATGCCCCTATCGGTTTTAGAGATGACGGCCACATACTGTATACACGTTTACACAGCATTAGGCCTGCATCAAAATGTAGAGAAATGTTGATTTATGTATTAGGGCCTATAGTTATATACAATAGCTCTGCGATCGCTTTTTTTTCCTGTGAACTGTGAATTTCCAATTTTACACCCATAAGATTTCCACCTGAGCCACTCTTGTTACCTAAGGCATCTCATTTAGGCTCGGTACACACGGAAGATTCTCGCAGTCGCCATTTGCCTTAGCCTTTTCCATTGCAGCCATAGGGCTAGCTGAAGATGCCTTGACTATTTCGGAAGCTGGCGTGAAGCTGACCGCACGAAAATGCTCGGCGTTCCCTTAAGCTGGCCATTCACGAGGGCTCCAAACGGACTCGCGCCAAGCCAAATGACGCGTCCTGTTCCATTTGGCGTTAGCACCATTTAGAGGGGTCACCACGACTACGCCAAACCAGTCGCTCCAAATCTTTCAAATTGTACAGTGTAAAATTACCTCTTCCATATCGTCACACTGTACAATTTGAAAGATTTGGAGAGACTGGTTCAGCGCAGTCGTGGTGACACCTCTAAATGGCGCTAATGCCAAATGGAACAGGACGCGTCATTTGGCTTGGCGCGAGTCCGTTTGGAGCCCTCGTGAATGGCCAGCTTTAGACACGCCAGATCTTTGAAATCTCCTGATGTAGACTCTCTGGGTTTCACACCAACCATTCACCAAGCCCTATGGCTACAATACAAAAGATATAGACAAGACATACAGTACATAGACATAGACAATACAAAGACAAGTAAATCGCGACTGCTAGAATCGTCCGTGTGTACCGGCCAAGCCAAGACAAGCTTACCATTGAGGCAATGAAACAGGCGAAAGCATGACCTAACCAAGTTCAGATACGAGTCCTCCATATCGATAGACGATAAGTGTACTTGTTTATCCTACGAGAACATTTTTAACAACGCTTTAAGAACAATGAACCCGAAAGAAAACGAGTAAAGTAGCCTAAACCGCACCGGTTAAAAACTCAGGAAGGAGAACCCGTTTATGGTCAAGGTTGGATGCGATGCGCCATTACGCCGATCAACATAAATCTAGGCTACCTACTGTATGTGCAGTCCATGTGATCTGCTATAAACAAGACTAGAGTGCTAGATGGGAGTGATGGGACAGTCGGAGCGAATATGTTCCAGTTGGTAGGTAGGACTTTTAAAGGTTGAGGCTCAATACTCAACCTGCTGAAGGGACAAAGGATTTCATCGGTCCAGGTCCAAACGTGTTTGTTTATTTTGTTGTTGTTTCCAACGCCTGCTTTCAGCATTTCTGCGTTAAGTAGGCTAACCCTGTCAGCCTGGCGGGGGGAGTGAGTCTGTTTATTAACTTGAGACACCCTAAGGGCAGACTCCTTCACCTCTGGGAGAAGGGGAGTTGACTGACAGGGTGGACCTCCTAATTATAGTGGATTCCGAACCATTTGGGGAAAATTGTAAAGTCACACGGTTAATTCGGAGGTGACCAGGACTCGACACGCAATTAAGTCACTCACTGACTGGCAGAATCAGCTCAGGTCCAAAACAGACTCAACCCTCCCCCCCCCCCCCGCAAGGCAGACAGGGTTGCTTAAAGCAGAAATCCTGAAAACAGGCGTTGGAAAACAAACAAAATATAATTGACTATAATAGAGAAGGAGGATCCTAGAGTTCTATATAGGAGAGATGGGACATTGCCTACCCGCCAAAAATATATTTTTTTAATTTCTGGGGCGAGTCGACATGGCTTCTATGACCAGCCGCAGAAAAGACGTGGCCCCAGGATTCAAAAAATATTTTTGGCGCTCTCGAATGTTTCCTATCTCCTATTTAGAACTCTTGAGGATTCCCGATCAGTCCTCAGATCAGCTCCCACATGGGTTTGTCGTGCCACGCTTCGCCTGTACTTTTAAAATTTCGCGGGAAATGTTGATATAGCTGCTGTTAACTGTTGACGTGACGTCATAGTAATGACTGTACTCTGTTGTATCATGTAGGCCTGTGATGTGCCAAGGTTGAAGTTATACACGTGGATGAAGCCGATGGACCACACTGCACTGCGGTTATTGGTAGTGGGTGTACCGTTCAGTGCCGTAATAAGTGTCTGCCTAATGAAATGAAACTGTATAAACCCTGAGGGGTGGGGGGGGGGGGGGTAAGGGCGGCTACAGTATGTTGTACTTAAATTACGATGATAGGAACGTGGACAGAGAGAGACCACATTGTTCTGCGTTTATTTTATAGTGGCGAGTGTGTTCAGTGCCGTAACAAGTATCTACCTGATTAAGTAAACTATGTACTATAGGTATATACTGTGTACAGCATGATGTAATATATAATATAATAATAGAAACCAATTTTTTGGGTTCATGGTACCTCAAAATGTGTAAATCCGTTGAAATATTCAAATCGAAAATTTTCACCACACAACAAAAGCTTTCCTTATTTTGTAGTGGCGTAGGTATAAATAGCAGGGGCGCCCAGTTTTGAAAAAGTCTGGGGGGTAAAAGAGAGAGATGACACCCCCCCCCCAACTAAAAAGGAAATTGTACTGTTTTGGATTCACCTCCCGAGGAAATTTTGTTTTAGCATTTTTAACTATGCAACACCTTTAGACTATTTACCCCTTGTCCGGACCCTCGGACCACCCCCCTGGGCACGGCCATGCTTGGTATATTACAATTATTAAAAATTCAAAATACACCATCAACAACTTGTCATAATACTCAGAATCATAGCTCCAGCTGCAGGGCAAATGTCGATCGACGCACTGACGTTTAGTTTATGAATTCGTTCGTTTTTAAGTTTAAGTTTCCTACCACATCACGGTGAATGTTCACCATTCTAGTATTAGTAATCTAATAGTTGAACATTTCTTCCTCCAATTTTTTAAGTCACGCAGAAATTAAACATTTTCAATGAAAAATGGAAATGCCCAGGAAAAGTAAAGGGAATTGGTAGACTTTAGGCCACTTATCCTAGGGGGGCTTCGCCCCCCCCCCCGCCCCCATAGTGGGCGCTCCTGATAAATAGGAACGCAACAACCCAGAAGCTCCCTTTCTTGACAGATATCCTAATTATATCCGCCCCTGAGCTGGCGAAGTAAAAGTGAAAGCAGAAAATAATATTCAAGTAAAATCTGACTATTTCCAACCATCCGAACGTAGTAAGTTTAACATTAGCATTCGACGACCAATATAGACTAAATTCTTAACCAATTTGCTATCCTCTTGCCCAATAGAAAGTCATTATAGACTCCAGTCATTGTTTGCCCGAATTCCTCTTACTTTTTGGCCTGGACAAAGACTTGTAGCTCACCGGGCTCCAGCGGATCATCTCAGGTCAACTACAACTCGTAGTTCGTGCTATTCCGCAGCTCCGTAGACCGTAGCCATGCATATCCTGAGATTCTGCTCATTATCGTGACTAAATTTAGCCCGGAAGGTGAAATTACCCTTAAATTATTATTTAAAATTTTTTTTTTTAACCGGGCATCCCTACTAGAGCGTACACGTTGTTCGTATCAAGTAACATTTAATTATCATCTAAAATATTGATAAATGAGTGCGGGTGGAAGAACCACGAATCATCAGATTACCGTTAACAATAAAAACCATGATTAAACAATTTTAAAATAGTTACATATTTGAGATGGCTACCGGTATTTCGTCAATTGTATTTGAAATCTATTTTTAATGATGAAAACAATTTGATGATATCCAGGGTGTTACTGCCAACCAATCGTCAAGATTGTGACATTTGGCTTATTGATGTCAGCAATAGGGCCGGCAGTCGCGTTTTACGCCCACTCATAACACCCACTAGGGTTGGCCGGACCCAGACCCAGTCGAAAAACTTTCTTTCTAATCGACATTTGAACCTCGACCTTCCGTTTTATAGTTCTCTGAACCATTTTGGGCTATGAGTGACGTCAAGAAGTAGGGGTGGCGTTTTTGCTTTCCTATTTTTACGTTATGATAACGAGAGTTTTGTATGGGTCGAAATTTTCAATTCTGAGATTTCAACGGATTTACACGTTTTGAGGTACCACGAATCAAATAAAGTTCTTGACTATCTATGGATGAATTCAGTACTTTCGGATAGGGAGGCAACCCAAATTTAACCCTAAGACAATTGTTTACCATGGAGCTACTCATATTAACTATCTCGCCACATATACTAATTGATAAATAGGAAGGCATGTACGGGTCCACTAGTTCATGTTTATTTAAATATTTTGGGTTATTGTGGCAGCCCCCCACCGGCCCAACCCAATGATACCCATTGAGGTTGGGTAGACCCAGCGGTACAAAATTTTTTTTCCATGTCCAGTCTTGAACATTGACCTTCCGATTCATAGTTCTGTAATACCAAGGAATAATTTGTTCTATGAATGGTGTCAAAAGTTTGAGAAGCAGAGGAGGCGTTTTTTAAGCTGACAATGGAATTAGCACCGGCTTGGCGTTATTTGAATGGACACGCCAACGATGACCGCTGCAGATGGCACTTGACGCTGTCGGCTGTCGCGACCTTTGACACCACCTTCTACATATAGTTCTGTCGTAGCAGGGCCGAATGCAGGAGTTTATTGAGAGAATCTTCCCAAATTGTTGATAAGCAATAGAGCGTCAGAGCTCATTAATTAATTTATCGCCCCACCGTCCATATATCGCTACTTCGGAAGAAAAAAAGACACAACTCAAAAACGGTGGATTTCGACCTAATAACGTTAAAATATTTATAAAAAAATCTGTATTCTGCCAGTTAAACGGCGTTAATGTAGTGACGTGTGTATATTTTCCGCGCGAGAGCAGTTGTATTTGGCGAGGACTTTCAGGTAATCCATTATAAAAAAAAACTTTTAACTTCAATTTTTGTAAATTAATGGATTTAGAGTTGTGCCCTTTTTCTTCCGGATTAGCGATATTGACAAAATCACTCATTGAAGACCTTATGAAATACCGTAAACTCTGATAATACGCAATATGTCGCTATGAGGAACCAGTAGAATCCGGGCTGATGGGCCGTGGTCGAAGTGAAAGCGAACTTCCAAACGTTTCGTCAACATCTGCGGTCGACATCTTCAGTGGAACTGCGTAGACTTCTAAGATTGTATCTCGGAGGCTCAGCAACTGTCGCAGTCGCAGTCGCAGTCCAGACAGACCAGTCGCTGCTGAGCCTCCGAGATACAATCTTAGAAGTCTACGCAGTTCCACTGAAGATGTCGACCGCAGATGTTGACGAAACGTTTGGAAGTTCGCTTTCACTTCGACCACGGCCCATCAGCCCGGATTCTACTGGTTCCTCATTCGACTCCGGCCGTGAAAGCCTTTGCAGTTATAAATATGTCGCTACTTCGGAAGAAAAATGACACAACCCTAAACCCTTTTCTTATAATTAATTAGGCTACCTGACGGTTTTCGACAAATAGAAAACGGCGCAACCGCTCTCGCGCGGAAAATATACACACTACATTAACGAAAATTCGATTTTCTGAAAAATAATTTAGCGTTATTTAGTCGAAATCGACAATTTTGGAGTTCTGTCTTTTTTCTTCTGAAGAAGCGATATTTGCTTATAGAGCTATGACTCGTATCTGCACTTGGTTAAGTCGTGCTTTCGCCTGTTTCATTGCGTCAATGGTAAGCTTGTCTCGGCTTGTCCATTATCGCTTGTAGCCGGTGTAGGTTGAGATCGAGGACGTATACCAGTTTGCCAATGGTTCATACGGAAACAATACAAATAAGGTTCGAAATTCATCGGGTCGTTGGCATTGGACTAGGGAGTAGGGACCTATGGACCACATAAATAGGCCCGGGTCCATTAAAAGTGGGTCCAAAAAATGAGAATAGCATTATGCATTTTGCTTGGGGTTGGTACCAAACTGAGACAATCACTCACACATTTTTCCCTATCTTAAGCCTGTTTCGCTCGTATTGGACCTTCTGGAACCCATGTCTCTAAGTAATCCTATCTAAACCTACGTCAGGACATGTAGAGTAGTGGTACAGACTCCGACTTTCACCCGAAAGGTTGTTGGTTTGAGTCCCACACTTGCTTCATTTTCGCTTCGGAGGGCATGTACAGTAGGCAGTCCCGGGTCGTCTTAGTTGAGTGTAAGAGAGGGCTCTATAGTCTATAGCCCTAACTCCGCTAGGTTGGCTTAGAAATAGAACTAAAAAAGTCGATTTTAAACCTCTATATCTTTAACAGTAACGTAGGTCTTCGCCCGGGGTTGGTCGAACTATGGGAAATATTCCCAAGTTGGCCCCCCCATTTGAAAACCGCAAAAAATTATGATTCCACGTACGAATTAATAAATAATTTAATAAATAATAAATTAATTAAAATTGCATAATTCACCGGGATAGTTTTACGATTTAGCTGGTAGCCATGCAACAACGGTACCGTATAGGCAATTTCTAGTCAAAATAGCACAATTACAAAATGAAAAGTTTAACGCTGTCACTGGCAACAAGGCTTGAAATAGATGAGTAAAATGAAATTACCACAGTTTTCCACGTATGCTATTCCCCGAAGTATAGACCTCAACCAAATGTATTCGCATTTGTTCTTAAAACTTCTGTTTATGTTGCTAACAACGAACTCTATCCTAATTTTAGTTGTAATACAGTTTGGGCAAGCTGCAGGAATCATAATAATGGATGAAATAGGCGACAGGTTGTAACATGTGTAGTATGTTGATGTTGTATAAACCGTACCAAGGCCACCCTAGTGTTTGCGAGGCCTCAAGCGAAAATTTGGTGCCTGTTGTAGGCTGTAAGGCCGTAGCCAGGATTTTTTTCGGGGGGGGGGGGCGGGTTTCAGTAATTTCATTGGATATTACATAGTAGTTTCTATTTCTCTTCTCAAAATCCAATTCCATCTAGTGCCAAGCCATTTCATTTCGGGGGGGGGGGGGGGTTTGAACCCCCATGAACCCCCCCCCCCTTGGCTATAATACCTAGGCTATTAACTGAAACGGAAATGAAAGTTATAAAAAATAAAAATAAACGTCAGCCCAATTTTAACCTATATGGGCACGCAGAACTGTCTAGGTACCTTAAATTTAATTAATCATTATAGTTCTATTATAATTTACTTTGGTGCCCATTCCATTGACCGGCTAGGGCTATTTCCAAAAATGGTGACGTGGTAGCAGACATTCAAGACTTAGGTGGCGTCTCCACCGACCTCGCATTGCAGAATTGACGGAAATGTTTATTTTCCTCTATGCCATAGTTAAAATTGATCAATGATCATACAGTAAAATCACAAACAAACAAACTAAAATTAAAAAATGGCTTCCTGGGATATGTTAATTACAAACATTTTAATAGATTTCTATAAAAAGAAAAACAAACATTTCCGTCAATGTCATTTGCAATCTGCAATGCGAGGTCGGTGGAAACGTAACCTAAGTCTTGAATGTCTGCTACCACGTCACCGTTGTTGGAAATAGCCCTAGCCGGTCAATGGAATGGGCGCCTTAAATTTAATTAATCATTATAGTTCTATTGTAATTTACTTATTTACCTTACAATATACCTTACCTTACCTATGTAATATATATATATATATTAGAATCAAACCCGTAACAAACGGGAAACAAAAATAGTTATGACATGTATTTTTTTGGACCCAGGGTCTCATTGGATGTTGCATCCGGAGGTACCTGCGCCGATATCCTCTTTGTAACACACTTTTTTCAATATATTTCCCTCACTTGGTGGAGTAACCAGTGAGGACAAAATAAAAAAAATAAAAATAAAAAAGAGTTAAAGTGCAGGTTAAAAATTATAGTATGGCACATTGGAAGGCCTACAAAATAATTTTTCCATTTCATTTATTAGGCCCCGACCAATGAACAAGTCAGGATGAATTTATACATTGCTCAAAAAAATAAGATGAACAATGGGTTAAAATTAGAAGCCTCTGTGCCCTCCCCTATCTATAACTATCTGTGCAGTCTTGATATACATTGCATAAGCAGGCCTATGTGCAGGGGGTAAAGTTGGGGGGGGGGGGCACGGTCCAACTTACCCCCCCCCCCAGCCTCGAACATTGTAAGACGTGGTTCATACTTCAAGGTCCCCTTTGCAACAATATGAATATAGGCATTCCTTTTTTAGCTTTGTAAAATCTACAGCTATGCTTTACTACTATTAAAATGTGTAAAAACCTACTATTTTGCTCTTATATTTTCAATTTCTCCCGCCTGATGACGTCATAAGGTCTATTTTGTTTCCCCCGCCATCATTCTAAAACTTTACGCCTCTGCCTATGTGTAAATTTAGGTACAGTAGCCATCTAATTATGATTTCGGGAGGGTAATTTTCTAACCTGCCTGACTGCCTCAGCCTGAAAAAAATCCACTACACGGCCATGACTCGAACCCACCACCTTTAGGGTAATACTACACTATATATTCTGTTTTGTGTTTCAGGGTGTCCAGCAAAACCGGGTAGTTCTGACCAGCACCGACCAGCCGACAAGCCCACTGGACAAATCTATGATACGTCTGGTCGATGGACCTAGTGTGGTGACCGGTCGGGTTCAGATATTCCATAAGGGCCAGTGGCGGTCCGTATGCACCAATTCTAGAAAGTAAGTTGTCATTTAGAGTCTCTTAAACTAGGTGTTATCGCCGCATTTTGAAAATACCTTGGCAAGACCATGTAACTAATGAGGAAGTCCTAACCCAAATAAATGAAAAAAGAACCCTTATTGCATCCATATCCACTAGGAGGGCACGCTGGATCGGGCACCTGCTTCGGCATGATAACATAGTCAGCTGCGTCATTGGGGGGACCATAAATCGACGGCGACGGCCACGAAACGAATATCTCCAACAAGTTAAACATGATTTGGGGATAACGTCCTATGTGGAGTTGAAGAGGGCATGTCAAAATCGCGGAGATTGGAGACATCGCTGCAATATGTTGCTGCCAACCAGCCATCATCCGGCTGTAACTTGAAGAAGAAGAAACTAGAAATTTTTTTACGTTAAATTTACTCAGAAAAAAGGCAAGCTCCTCTTATAGGTTAATAAGATACATTAAAAAAATAAGGAGGCAGTGAGGGACTCGATCCCACGATGTATCAGATGCACTCCGACAGGGCGTATTCAAGCATTTAATATAAAATTATGTTATTTGCGTACAATACGTATTAGGTATTGTATTCGTTAGGTTTTACTACAATTTTTTGACTAGGCAACCATGTTTTTATTGCACATTAAGTCCCATGGTAACTAACCCTGTTAATGTTTCAGCTGGACTGTGGCTGATATGGAGACGGCATGTAGACAGCTGGGCTTTCAGGGAGGTAACTGGTGGGGCTGGGTTGACCGAGAAAGAGGCCCGAGCAAGCCAAGACTGTTGCTACAAGACCCCCGCTGTTCCGGGCTGGAGTCAACTGTAAACGACTGTGTAGGATGGAACTCCAGACAGCTCGGCGCTGGAGTCTGTGGTAAGTAAAGAAAGTAAAGTACAGTACAGTTGTTATTTTATCCGTAAGACCTACCTATTTACTTAGTGTGGTACTTTCAAGTTTCATCCCAAAAGGACCACACTTCACTTGTGATTTCTGTCAGTAGCCATCGTCACAATGACTGGGTTTGGATTGTTTCGGGAGCCCTTGCACCCTCTGGAGACTTTAACTTTCTGGTATTACTGCTTTCCTATTTATACATTAGTATAAGGAAAATTTTGTATGGTCGACATTGTCGATTTCGAGATTCCTATAGATTAGCACGTTTTGAGGTCCAGGGAACCTAAAAAGCGTTTTTTTTTTCGAAATTGAAGAAAAAAAATATTTTTTGAAGATATTATATTATGGATCATCCGAACCAAATACAATGCAATGTATACCATAAATAAATAAATAAGGACTTTTTATTGTGTAACTGCAAAGGCTTTCACGGCCGGAGTCAAATGAAGAACCAGTAGAATAATCCTCGCTCTCAACACAACAACAACAACAACAACAACGTCCGGGTATAAAGGTCAGTGCTCAGCCCCCTACCCAGTCACTACTCACTCGCTACGGAGCCACCGAGGTACAACCTTCGAAGTCTACGCAACGCCACTGAAGATGTCGACCGCTGATGTTGACGAAACGTTTGGAAGTTCACTTTCAATT
This sequence comes from Psococerastis gibbosa, assembly GCA_963971405.1. Classification (NCBI taxonomy): domain Eukaryota; kingdom Metazoa; phylum Arthropoda; class Insecta; order Psocodea; family Psocidae; genus Psococerastis; species Psococerastis gibbosa. The sequence continues at coordinate 49,007,384 of OZ020485.1, forward strand.
CGACCACGGCCCATCAGCCCGGATTCTACTGGTTCTTCACTTTTTATTGTTTCTATTATTAAGCCAACCATACCGTTATTATTGAAGGCAAACAATTTATTAGGCTATTATTACTTTACAAAACCTAATTCTTTCTCTTTTTTTCAGATTATCATCCAGATCTAGGTCTAAACTGTCTTCCAAACCATTCGGGTCAGCGGTCGGTTCACCACTGGCGTGGGCTAAAATTTGAGAACGCGCTGTTTGAAAAGCGGCTGCAACGGGACAACACATTGTTTGTGCCTGTCTCGCAGTCGACTCTGCAGTACGTGGACATCTACTATGCAGGCGCAGGCCGCGACTACAATACTACTTCCGCATTAGAGACTGAGGGCGTTCCGCCCACTATGACTGGCATTAATATTGCATTTTCTGCCTATAATGGTAAGATTTAGGTGTGAAATTTGATTAGTAGTAGTAGTGTTCGTCGGGTTAATAACGACTTAGGCCTCACATTTGGGCCCATAGAGCGACCCCGACTTGACTGTCCTATGCCAGCCCATAGTAACAGTGGACCTCCTGATTATAGTGGATTCTGAACCACTTGGGAAACACAGTGAAGTCACACGATTAATTCGGAGGTGACCAGGACAAGTCCTACCATGTTTCCCTGCCGGCACTGTGCACACGACCAAGTTTTCTGCAGCTTTGAACCTGCTCTGGTCCGCTGGATTCAACTTGGTATGGCGGCCGGTTGAAATTTGATTAAGTTGTCTTTTTTGTTTATTTATAAAATCCATCAGTGATCAGATCAGATCAGTTTGTCTGTCTATTTAACCGTCTGTGGCATAAGATATACATTTTCATTTATCTGACTCTATACCATCTGTTAAGCATCATAGCAGCTGCAACCACGACATTCCACTCACCTTTCGACACCTCCTTTCTCTTCCAAATGCGGACGTTAAGCTCCCGGTGGTCTCAACTAACATCGCCTATGCACCTTTCCCTCAGTCCCCCCATATATTTTCTGCCTTCTGGTTCATAGTTGAACACCGTCTTAGGTACTCTAGTACCACCCAGCAGTCTTTCCAGCCAATTCTGAGCCTGCCCTGCTTTTATGTCATTTATAATGGATTTCTTCTGGTATATATTGCTTCCAGTTAGGCGTTAGTTCCTATTCAACTTCTATCGCGGCGGCTCTGACAGCTCCATAGATTGTTTGCAGGACCTTTCACTCCCAATCTCTGAGTCTCGTTTTCATTTTCTTTGTATAAGCGTCCACACTTCCGACGCATAGGTTCCTATATGATGGTTCAATAGACTATCTTCTATCTTCAATGTTTCCGAGATAGAGACGGACAAATTCCAGGTAGACTATATTTTCTTTGTTTTAGTCTGAGTGAATTACATAATTTGTAGTAAGACTACCTTGGGTTCGAAACAGTAATCGAAATAGGACAGCCAACTACCCTTCAGGATTGGGTCACCCAGCCAGGAGTACCGAGGTAGACATGGACTATTTGGCCTGACTCTTGTCCTAAATTGTTTTTCATATTACTAGGTATGAACATATCAGACCCATACGGGCCAGTGCTTGTCAACAATGCAACAATCCGGCTCAACCGAGGCTACGGAGTGTTCGTCAACTCCTCGTACGGCGACGTCGCGATAAGAGACTCCGTGGTCGCCGACAACGGGGCTGATGGGGTGAGGTTCGTGAGATCGAATCCCCGGCTGGACGACAAATTTGACCGTACCGACGTCTATGATTTTTGCATGTTTCCCACGACCATCAGCCAAACGTATCCCGTCTCTGTGATTATGGAGCAGGGGCTGTACAATCCTACCACCAAAGAGTGTTCAAAGGTGAGGACAAAATACTACACAAAACCTTTTTTTGTAGAACGTAACAGATTGTCTGAAATTTAATATAGGCTAATTATTGTGAGCCGAGAGAGTTATGATTAACGTTCTTCCAAAGAATCCGGTATATATAGGCCTACGAGTGAATTTTTCTGGATTACCCATTAGAAACTAGTGTTTTTTTCTTTCTTATGTTCTATAAATAGCGATGTATGTTATGACGTTGCAGTTTTGTTTACCTTTAAGTTTAACGTTATCAATCAATCAATCAAAATTTATTTCCAAAATAAAATTTTTACAGTTTTTTGTCACTTCCCTATGGGCTAGGCCCGTTTAAGGGTGGAAATTTTACAATATTCTAAAATACTAGTATAATACAATGAATGCATGCAGCCAACCATGGCAATGAAGATTATTACCAAGCTATCTACCGAAAGGCGCTTATTCCACCAACGTCAATAGTGATAGTAAATGTAGTATTGACTTGGTAGCAGACATTAAAGACAGTCTAAAAATGTCTGCTACCACGTCAATACTACATTTACTATCACTATTGACGTTGGTGGAATATGCGCCTAAGACCCCAAAATGTTACCGAAAGAAATATGCATAAATTAGAAATTAATTGCAAATAAAACCGAAGTCATAAGTCATGTATTGGCCATTTTAAAAATACAATGGTATTCTCAATGGTATTTCGTCAAACAGAAACACAGAAACACATAATACATAAGATATAAACTCAACTGTTGTAGTTGTGGTCAAAATATTCAGGCACGGAGTAAGGGCGGTTCACACCAAGAAGCCTAATCACGCCCTTCCTAAATTGGGATGGTGTTAAAGTTTGAAGCCTTAGGAGGCTGGGTTACTGGGTAGGTGGTTATGAGGGCAATCCAGAAACTAGATTACGTTTTCGTCTGTGTCCGCTAGGGGCGGGGCTAGCGCGGCCATCTTGGGGTCAGAGCATGCGCAGCTCAGTGGGCATCTAGCCGTGCTAGTGAGAGGTTCGTGCTGTGCTCTGTTCAGATACTGTGACGGTTTAAAATGTCTGCGTTAATTGAAACTCCCGCGAGCTGCGAGGTGCGTGCAGTAATAAGGTTTCTGACTGCAAAAAACTGTAAACCGATAGAAATCTATCGGCAGCTTTGTGAGGTGTATGGGGACAACATTATCACTGAAGGTGGAGTGCGTCAGTGGGTCATAAGATTTAAAAATGGCCGAACCAATGTTCACGACGAAGATCGAAGTGGGAGACCCAGCATAGTGACTTCCGAACTTGTCGAAAAGGTCGATGCGAAAGTCCGTGAAAATCGAAATGTCACAATAACGGAACTGTCTTTGAGTTTTCCACAAATTTCGCGAAGTTTGTTGCACGAAATCATCAGCTGCAAGAAGAGGTAACGGAGTGGTTGAAGGCGCAGGCGGCCGAATTTTTCGACGACGGCATTTCCAAGCTCGTACATCGCTACGATAAATGCCTTAATTTGCATGGTGACTATGTAGAAAAGTAGTCTTTGAGTGTGGCTTTCATCTGTATATAATTAAATTTGTTTCCTATACTTTGTTTATGTTTTATTCCAAAACGTAATCTAGTTTCTGGATTGCCCTATAACCTCGCACCTAAGTGGTGGGGTGAATTTCCCATGGCGGCTGTACGATATTGCTCCTGGTGCAAGTCACCCCCACTCCGTGTCTGATGGTGGTGAGTTTCTACATTAAAAGCATATTTGTGCAAGTGAATATTGCGTGTAAAGATAATTAGTTAATAGTAATTTACTTCAATTTGCAAGGTTACTAACAAATATCATCAGAATCCTTCTATCTCCTGAACTTGTATACCCCGTTATTAGTTCCCGCCATCCTCAAATGCACTGTTCTCTGTGTTAGGCTAGAGTGCCTAGAATGTAAGTCCTAGATCAATAGTAGCTAAAATCTAATTCGTAAAACTTAAATAATAAGAAGTCATAAAATAATAACAGAAAAATGCTCCCGCCAAAAGAGTTTCAAAGTAGTTTGTTGGTGACCTTGGCGTCGATAAAGTTCGTTGTAGTCATGTTGGCAGTTTTGACTACAAAAGTAAATAAATAAACCGGTTTGAGTCATTGAGTGACAGACTGGAAAAAAATTAAAATTAGTGTAAAGAAATGACACTCATTTTACTTAACTATTCTAATAATAAAACTATCCTAATAATGAATTTTGCAATAAGACTGCCGACTTAGACATATAATAACGAAGACATGCCTCCTGTGCTCATCAACGGACTGAAATGTCCCGGTAAGTAATAAGTAAATAAATGAGTTACAATATCCAATATAGGGTTTCTCTCGTGACTTCGTGGAAATGAAACATTATGTGTAAAGTAAAATAAAACAAATTTGCACAATTTCCACATAAACATATAGGCCTATATTGTTAAAGTTAAAAAAAATTATTTTTTATTTTTTTAACTTTTAACAATATAGGCCTATATGTTTATGTGGAAATTGTGCAAATTTGTTTTATTTTAATACTTTACACATGAGTTACAATATGCCTAGTAAGATAGAGAAAAATTCAAATTTTGCAAATGTATACGAAATAGTCTCCATAGTAGCTTTGTAAAACTTACTGTCACTCATTGTGAAAAATCACTTTGTAAAGTTTTACAGTCAATATGCAGAAAAATAGAGTTTAGGGTATAGGCTATTTTCCTAAAGCTATACCTATATCTAACTCTATTCTATGCCATACCGGAGTTAGTGGATGACTACTGGTTTTATTGCTGTATACGCTACCTATTATACCCACTGCTTTTGCAGACTGGCTTGGGTATGGTATAAGTTAATTAGTCACTGGTCTATATATTAGGCCGTTATTAAACAAAAAAACATTATGTTACAACTGTGTACAGTAATGATGATGTACGTCTTCATCAAAAGATACAAGACCCATGGCAGCCTATGTCTGGTACCTACCCATAGCCCAAATTCTACAACCCAGAACTTGAGCTATAGGTGCCACAGCGTGAGAAATATCGTACTGACTCTGTTTATCCCACCTCGGTGGGTCAGCGACAAAATGAAAACAACAAATTGATTGAGTATACCGTACACCGTATACGTGTACTGTATACGCCTACCCAGCAAGAGAAATTTTAATTGAATTTTGAATTTGACCACGAAGCCAGATTTCCCAGATATATTATAAGCATGCTATAGAATATCTACTCATGATCTTCTACTAGCTTCTTAACTCTACTTTATTGGAGTCTTCCAACATAGTAGTACTATGGTTGGACACAGTCCCAGGCCACAGTGTGGGCCCATAGGACAGGGGACCTCCTGATTATAGTGGATTCCGAGAACCACTTGGGAAACACAGTGAAGTCACACGATTAGTTCGGAGGTGACCAGGACAAGTCCTACCATGTTTCCTTACCGGCACTGTGCACACTACCAAGTTATCTGCATCTTTGAATCTGCTCTGGTCCGCTGGATTCAACTTGGTAAGGCAGCCGGCACTTCCGACATAATGGAATCGGATTATTTTATGTGTTACGCAGTCTCGCGTGGAGTGTGTCTAAATTTTTAAAACCTGGCGTCTTATGACGGTTATGCCATGGTTGGGCGTTAAAATTACATTGTTTGTTGTAGACATTTATGACCAAGTATGGACAAATCATAACTGTGGATGTGGTGGCCGTACAAACAGACCGGAACGACAGCGCTGTGATAGAGGTCTACGACGGGGCCTCCGATGGGGACCGCCTGCTGGCACATTTCTCCATTAAAAATCACACGAAACTCCAGTCTGTAACCACGACGTATAACAATGTTCTAGTCAAATTCATCGCCGAACCTAAAGCTCAGGTAAGTAAATTGTTAAACCAAGCAACTGTACCCAATATTATTTATTACTAAATTGTACCCGAATGTTTTTTTCTTTGCTTCTTTAGACTCTAAGTATCTTTAGTCCAGGGGCTCCCAAACTTTTTTGTCCGTGGACCACTAGATTATTTTATGATTTTCCGTGGACCCCCATGGCTTTGATAGGAAAATCGTTAAATTCTAGGACCAAGATCAAGTAGCTTGTGCTAATATTTAATTAAATGTTTAGAACTGGTATCGGTATTTCAAATTTCCAATAACTCAGCTGATTTATTTTCTTATTTCTTACTTTGGCCCGTGGACTACCAAATATATAGGTTGGGAACCCCTGCGTTATTCGATTCGATGTTGTCCGAAAAAGGAAAGAGTTGGTTGAAGCAACGACAGAAAGATCTGAATTGAACAGTGCAATGCTGTAACTGACGTCTGTTCGAGTAAAAACAACCGTTCAAAAGGAACTGCTTGAGTATGCTGTTAGTTCTTTATGAATCGAGTCTTTCGAACCAGTCTTTTTGATGTGTTAAATTTTTTTAACGGTGAACTGAATTGGTGAACGTGAAAGGATTCACTTGCGATTACTGAAGTGGTATGAACGGATTCAGTAAAGTTTGGGGAACTACACAGCTCAATAAAAAATACTATAGAATGGAAAGAAACCAAACATGTGTTTCTCCATGTTCGTGTTTCGTTTCTTGGCTTTGCTATGTAGTTTGTTTAAATTGAATTATGGATTTGTTTCGCTTTTAGGTTATGGCGTTTGTGAGACTGACAGCTGGGCCTCTGAAGAAATTTGACCTAAATGTGACGAGGTCTTCCATAGTAAATAATAATGGTCGCGGTGTTCTGGTGGAAGGTCTTCGCAGTTCTGTCCATATTCATCAAACTTCTGTGGCTAATAACAACCATGTTGCAGGTGTGTAATTTAGCAGACTAAATTGGTTCACAATATACAATAGCCTACTTATCATCATCTTATAATTTCTCAGTTTACGCCAACAATCCTCCTGTATATTCGAGCCTCTGTCTCAAACAATTGCCGAATCCTATCAGGCCAGCATGTATTTGCTTTCTGACAATTCCTAACATGTACAACGTCTTTGAGACCATTAGACATAGCAGAGACAGGGTGCACAGAGTTCAAATTATTCGAACTGCTGGTTACTGTAAGTCAATAGTTGAAACAAAATGCATGTTTCCACGAGCTATGCCAATGACTATTTTTTTTGTTTGATCCGTTAGCCTACTTACTTCATTGGCCGTCCACTGACCTCCCATGCAGACACGAGGCAACTCGTGGTGTGGCCGGTCGATCAAGTAATCACACTGACATAATGGATAATATTTATGTTCTAATATATTTAAATATATTAAAGCCCAGTACACACGGACGGTTGCCGCCTGTTCGGTTGGTGAAAAAAACAGTCTATTTCTCTGAACGTACTTCCGAAGGTTTCTAGGTCGCTAGTGTCTCGTTGGCGGGTCGAGAGGAAAACCGTGCACCTGCGAAAAGTACTTACTTACTTACTAGCCAACGCCCACCCTTGGCAGGTTAGCCATTTGGTGACGCGCTGACCAGTATCTCCTTGCTGTTTCCCGGAAGATGTCGTCCGTTTGGGCTTCCCCTTCTTCTACCAGGGTTGGGTACTCGGGTAGATGTTCTGTGTTCATTTTGCCATCTTTACACAGGGGACAGATGTCCGAAGCAAGGGCGCCGATGCAGGTGGGAAGGAAGGTAGTCGTGGCCGGGGGTGGTCCCGAAGACAGCAACGCTCACTGCCCTCGGCAGGAAACTGAGTATTGGCGAGTCAATAAGGGTGGCCCTATTTTTTCCTGCGCACCTGCAAAAAGTCAGCGAAAAAAATCTGCTGAAGTAGACTCAGTGGTTTTGCACAAGCCCATTTGTTCCCATGGCAAATTTTCCTGCGAATCACTGACGCGCTTGAATCGTCCGTGTGAAACTAGTCTAATATTGATTGATATTAATATCTTTTTGCAGGCATCCATATTCTAAATGGGGCTGGAGACGTCAACGTAACTGAGAGTCGAGTGGCGTTCAACTATGGGGACGGCGTCAATATTTCGTACAGTGGCGGCTCCACCAACGTGTCCCGGTCCAGTCTTTCGTCCAATGTCGGCTTTGGAGTCGCAGTCTGGATCAACGATACGAAACATCCGGAATATATTCAAATGCATCAGGAAGTTGATGTTGTTTACAACGAGGTAAGTTTACCATGGACTTTGAGCGGGGAACCGGTGGGTAGGGTTAATAATAAATTAGTGTTCAAAGAGCGATTTTGCCAATATAGCTACTGGGAGCGATTATTTAATTAATTCATCATGTCATTTTCCAAAAATTTGGAAAGATTTCACTTAATTATGTAATAAAACTTATAATCATGTGATCGTGAATTTCAGGTATTCAAAAACCATTTGACTGGTGTGCTAGTTGGAAACTTCTGCGGAGACGGTATTGTAAACATAACTGACAATTGGTTCAACGAGTCCATGGATACGGCCCTGGAAGTCATGTCCTGCTGGCGCCAAAATTCAAACGTAACCTTCCTCCAAATCGGACACAACAAATTCACAGGAAACAAGAAATTAGGCATCAAAATATCGCCAGCACTAAATATGTGGGGCCGAATCGAATACAATCACATTACAAATCACCTGTACGGTGGGATATTAATAAAAAATCCCCCGAAATACGAGGAAGAATTTAATTTTGATGTACTACCCACAGATTTAGTTGTGCAATTTAACGAACTTCAATACAATCAGGGCGTATACGTTGTGAATATTGGCTTATCCCCGTACAGTGACGTACAGAAATTGCTGTTTACCCGAAATTTTGTTAGATATAACAAAATCATGGAGCCCTTTGATAGGGGAGAAGGTTTCAAGGACGAAGGGAAAATTCGGTTAGTTCCTCGAAGTCGTGTTGCAGCGCCAGTGGTTGTTTCTTCAAGTAATGTTGATGTGTTTCGTAATATTATACAGAATCATGACTCGCAGTATGAAATCGGCAGCCATCTTGAAGATCAGAGCAAAACTATCAACTGCACGTACAACTGGCTGGGTTTCTCGCAGGAGGAGAAGATCTACCCAAGGTTGTTCAGTCGTAAGGACAGATATAATCTGGCGAATATATTATATCTGCCGTATTTGCTACACCCGAGTAACCCGTCTACGTCGACGATAGTGATTAATCCGACGTTTGTACCGCAGTTTTGGGCACCTGGGATTAACACCGTCGGTGGTGAGGTCGATGGTATTGAGAGTCTTCGGCCAGGGGAGTATATCGTCGAAAGGGACATCAATATCAGGCCTGGAGGGAGGTTGACGTTGCAGCAGGGTGTGACGCTAAGGTTTCCACCCAGTGTTGGGTTGATGGTCGGTGGACGGCTGGAAGCGAGAGGCATCGGGCCGGATAATATTCTATTGACGCTCAAGAGAGAGAGGATTGAGGCACCGCCGGATGTAGAAGGCGTTACCGAAGTTGTGCCTGTCGAGGGTCCGACGCCGGTGCGGCTACTTGGTGGGTTTTTTTTTTGTTTGTTTTATTTTCAAAGAAGATTCCCTTTTTGGTTGATGTAAAATATAATAACAACCAAACTATCTAAAGAAAAGCTCTTTTTCTTGGGAGGTCGTTTTATGATCTTCTGCTGCCGTCAGTCCTTTAGCTCTTGCAGCATATTTAGTGAGATGAGACCTTGAGACAGCTGCTCTGAAAAGGGAAGTCATGCTCTTGCCGAACCCCTGCCGCAGGTTTTTCAACGAGGATGTTCTTCCTGTCCCTTCAATCTTCACTTGGATTATAACATGCATAAGGCGATATTTTTCGTTCCTCATCACATGGCCGAAGTACGTTCGTTTCCCTTACTTAACCGCTAGCCGCAACTCGGCTTCTGGATTCCATTATAAGCCAAATAAATTTCAGCCGCTTGAAGTTTACCTTACCCAATGACTTAAATAACATGAGTGGACATTACACCAGACTGAACTAAAGCATACAAATAATTGATTGTCGCTGTAAAAATATATACATTTTTTAATTCCAGGAGGGCTGTCCAGCAGTGAGGGCCGTCTCCAGGTGAAAATCAACGGGACATGGGGCACAGTCTGCAACTATGGCTGGACTATGGCCAACGCAGCCCTCGTATGCCAGCAACTTGGCCTCGTCCTAAACCCAAGTGACTGGCTCCTAGCGCCCAGCCAGATTCCCCTTGCCGGCAACACCGAGGAAATCCTCCTCAGCAATGTCCAATGCTCCGACGAAGACTATGACATTACCAAATGCAAAGCTGAAACCAAGGACGACTTCGAGTATTCCTGCACGCACGATCAAGATGTCGGAATCCGTTGCCACGACCCCGTCTGGGCCGGTATTCGCTTCGGAGTTCTCTCCGAACCTTCCACTCTGCAATACGTCAAAGTCGAGTACGCCGGGCTTTTGGACTACGCTTCAAACACGTTTAAACCTGCCGTACAAATTGATTTAGCCAGGCATTCTTTGGAAAATGTAAGGGTTGTCTTGAATTCACATGATGGCTTGGGTGTTATTTACTCTGATTTATACTCTGCCGGGGCTAGTAATGTTATAAGAAACTCGGAATTTTCCGCTAATGGTGGCAACGGAATAAGTTTCAAACAGCTGGGCTTCCAAATTATCAATAGTGTCATTGATAGTAATCACGAAGCGGGTATCCGGCAGAATCCCGTTATAACCAAGAGACAACAGCAGGAGTTAGCTGGGTGGTTTAGCGAGAAACCGGACACGTATATTTTTAACCCCGTTTTAATACCCCAGGCTGCGAATTTTGATCTAGACAGGGACGAAAGCCGTTATATTATCACGCAGAAAGTGAAAGGAGTTGATCCTATTGAGAGGATTTATACGGTTCGAGCGAAAGCTGGGTTTGTTATTGGGATACAGTTGTTGAATCCGGTGCATACGAGAAGTACAGAAGAGATTTGGATATACGATGCCCTGTCTTTGCCGACAACTTCCGAAGTTTGGGATTTACGACGGGATTTGACTGTGTTTCCTATTACCAGTTCATCTTATGGTATAACAATACGATACAGAAGTGGCGAGAATGCAATAGGTGGTGCGGTTTTGCTTCTGTCAAGTGTTATTGCTCCGGTACAATATATTCCGAATCGGATAGTCCGCGGTGCGTTCCCCTCGCTGACGTTAACGGGTACGAAAGTTCGTGGCAACCGAAAAGGACTGTGGGCGTCGTATTATAACCGGTATATCGATGAGTTTGGTGATCACTATTTGCGGCAGGCCAATGAATCGGTGCGGATGGTGAATTGCGAGATTGCGCGGAATAAGGAGGAGGCCATTTTTGTTTTGGCGCCATATTGGAATGTGCATCGGTCGAATATTTCGGAAGTGACGTATAGTATTAATTCGACCTTGATTACGGATAATGGGCGCGGAATTTATCAGTATAGCAGGTGAGTTTAAGTCAAAGATTGTATACTTGTGTACGAAAATAGGGAATCATGAAAAACACTTCTTTCATCTGTCTCTGTCTCAATGAGTATGAGTATCAGTATTTATTAATTAAGAAACATTTTACAATCACTGAAAACCAGAAGGACCACACTAAGAGCACCCTATGAAGGGGACCTGCGTCGTGGCCCTTATAATTACAAAAACATTATAAATCGGAGAATTCAAATCTTTGGACACACCAGAGTTCCTATCGATATTACTTGTGATTTTTAAAATATTTACGCCTATAAGGTTTGTCCTTTCGGAGAGCTTTGATGTTGTACACCTGAAAGGTTTTTCCCCTTCCGATTGCCACTTAACTTTTATTATCATTTGCAGGGATCTGAGACAGTCCAACAATCTGTTCCACTGGTTCCTCCACGACAATAGCATTGAGCGGAACGGGGGTGGGGGCTTCGAAGTCAGTCTCCCGTACGTGTGGCAGTACAACGAAAATTTCACGCATGCGCTTCGCTTTGTAAACAACACATTCCGCGCAAACCAGAACTTTGGGTTCGTTGTCGATGGACACTATGCTAGTCTTAACATGTCCGATAATTGGTTCCAAGACAACTACTGCCGGCAGGGTCTTATATCTTTCCAAGGTGAGTTTCAGTAGATCATTACAGGTCTCGTGGCTTAGGCGGGTGAGCGATAAACGCCAACCTAGAGTTCCATAATATAGGAGAGATGAGACAAGTGTTTTGCTTTTTGACTGATTTAGACAATGTCCAACATGTGCACGGTTATTGAGACCATTGGACGTATAGTATACTAATATATACTATACTATAGGAAATAGGGTGCCGACTGTTTTTTCCATAGGCTATGCCAATGGCATACCATTTACCCATTGCAACAGGTGTAAGTCTGACTTAACCTATCACGTCGGTCGTCGTATAAGTCGAATCCATTTTTATTAAATGTACTTTCATCATTTCAGGAATGGAAAAACAAATGCGCATCAACCGCAACACAATCTTGCAGAACATTGGCTCCTACATGGTTCAATTCAGCGCAGACAGCCAGTCAGAAATCCTGGGGTACGTCAGGGCCAATTTCAGACACAACATCGTCAAGCAGAACCGTCAGCACACGCTGCAGGCTACGCGGGGATTTCAGCTCGTCGCTGCGACGCCATCTTGTGTTGTATGCTTCCACGGCACCCAGGATGTCCATGTGAACTTCAACAGGTTTGGAGAAAACGCGCTGGACTATGAGTTGATTGCTGGTGTGAGGACTGCGAAGCTGAAAACGACGGTGGATGTCACAGAGAATTGGTGGGGCTCGAATGATCTCGTCATTATCAAGGTTAGTGGAATTAGAGATCTATGTTCGAGTGATGCGTTAGATTGTGCGCGAAAAATCTAGTCAGGAATGATAGGCTACGTAAGGGCCGATTTTAAGCACAACATCGTCAAGCAGAACCGTCAGCAAACGTTGCAGGCCATGCTCCAGCCCGTCTCTCCGACGTCATCTTGTGTTGTCTTGATTTTGCGGAGCTATCAGTTGAAAACGACGGTAGATGTCACAGGATATTAAGTTCACTTTCAAATCGACCACGGCCCATCAGCCCGGATTCTGCTGATTCTTCACAGGACTCCGGCCGTGAAAGCCTTTGCAGTTACATTCACAGGATATTGTTTTTGAGTCATTGCCTCCACATGCTCAATCCACCGAATTTTTTGAGGTTTTGACAAAGAAGCGGTATTCTATTTCCAGGATCTCGTCTATCTCCACGTTTGTTCTCCTTCATCTGCAGCCTGATCATGGCGATTATAATACCAGGTATTTATTTAATCCCCCTTTATTAAAAATGTCAACAAACAAATTTAGAATAGCACTTTCCATTATAAAATTATCCTGTTTACATTTTTAATACAAGGGGATTAAATAAATACCGGCATTATAATCGCCATGATCAGGCTGCAGACGCCGCCTTCGCTCAACCCTAGATACGATACGAAACGATATCTCCACTATCGTATCGGATGGTTGTAGTTTTGAGGCATAACCCATGTTCGGCATCATACGTCCATGTGTCGCGAATTAAGAGTCTTGTGGACTTTTAGGCTAACTCCTACTCAAACTTGTTTAATTCATGCGTACGCCGGTTACATTGTGTCAATGGTAAGCGTGGCTCATTTTTTCCATTATCCGTTGACGTCCAGGACGTGTACCAACTTTCCAATGGCCAAATATTCATGTGGAAGCAATAACAATAACGTCCAAAAATCCATGGTGTCGTTGGCATTGGGCTATGACCAATGAGCCTAGGTGGGCTCATTGGGCTATGACCAATGAGCCTAGGTGGGCTTTGCTCCATAAAATGCCAATAACAAAAACTAACAAACTATTTTGAAAAAGCTGAAAATGTTAAAGTAACTCTTTTTATTTCAGGAAAGAATTTTCGATTTCGACGACTGGAACAACCATGCAATAGCCAACTTTCGGCCCTATTTACTTGAAGACAACGTTGGCGGGTCTCTCTCCGTCAGTTGGGAGACTCCTACAGTGATGTTGGACAGCGACCTGGGAGGTCGGTTGACCGGTGACTTGGTCCTTCACGCGAGAGACAGGCCATATTTGATACGAAGGGATATCACTGTGATGCCGGACACAACGCTCACTATAGCGCCTGGAGTTGTTATGGAGTTCGAACCCAATGTGGGCATACTGGTTTTGGGTGTTTTGAAGGTGAGTTTATTAATTTAGATGCCCTCAAGTGGATACGGACCGGGGGCTTGGTCCAGCACGTAAGGGACCGTCCGTATTTGATGCCTCGAGATATCAATGTGATGCCGGACGCTACGCTGACTATAGCGCCTGGAATTGTTATAGAATTTGGACCCAATGTTGTCGTACTGGTGTTAGGTGTTTGGAAGCTGAGCTTATTAATTTAGATCTCATGCCAATGCCAGCTATCTTCATCATCATCTGCTGACATAAAATCCAGTAGACCTTCTCCCCTCCTTCCTCTCTCTCCAGTTCTAATAATTCAGCATAATAATTCCTCTGATTCAGCCCCAACCTGCCGAAATCGTCGTTACTCTCGTTTCTGTTCCTCTTCCTTGGTATTCCTCGCCTTCATGACATAGCCTCCCTTCAATCCACTTATTACTTACGCCTGTGCAATAAACTTTATCGCGTGCATTGAACTGTTTTTATAAAGAATATGCCATGTTTCAGGCACAAGGACAACGCGGCTACGAAATACTCATGCGGCCATCGACGGGCGGTAGTCCAGTGAGTCCTCCGCAGGTAGCAGCACTGAGGTCGCCGTCCATTCGGCTCTGTGTTGGCGGGAACTGTACCGAAGACGCGCTCGGCTCCAACTACGGATTTTTGGAGTACTACAACAGAACAACCATGCAATGGGTGCCTGTGTGCGATGATCGGTTCACGGAGAGAAATGCTCAGGTTGTCTGCCGAGAGTTGGGCTTCGATGTGCTCAATGTTCGATTCAATCTTGGCCCGCGTGTAGAGTTTCATCCCAATTCTTTGTCAAGGTAAGTTTAGAAGGACAGGACAGAAAAACAATTTCTAGACGAGAAAGTGAAAATTATGAGAAAGTACCGAGAAAGGTTTAAGAAAGGATGCGATGAGAAATGAAACCGGTACAAGAGTGACGGAGTTATAGGCAATCAGATGGGAAAACCTTTTAAGAATGAAAAAGGAAATACATATCATGAAAATAAATATCCATTGTCAAAAATATCAAGTCCAGCAAGAAATTTTTCTACGCATTTTGATCTTTGATCTTTCTACCACAGATTGACCGCAATTATTGAATTTGGCTTGTACAAAAAACGATTGGTGTGGTACTCCCGAGGAAGGAGTTCAAGAACTGTGGCCTATTGCTGTTAGTGAAGCCCATATGACATACATCAAAATGTAGAGGAGCATTTCTCCTAATTGAAAGGATGTTTTTAGTGGCCCCATGATATTTCATGTGATAATCGACTTTGTAAAATAAACGCATAATGTGGGTACTCCAAGTTGCTCTTAAAGAGAGAATAACAAGAACAAGACTGCAGTGTTTCGGACACGTGAAAAAAACAACAGCAGCAGGGTAACTAAAAGCATTGAAACCACTGGATTGTCGAGAGCTAGGGGGCTAATTTTTTAGTTATTTTCCTTGCAGAATTTGGTCCTACCCGGAACCTCTTCAATGTAGCGGCAACGAAGAACTCGTCAATGACTGTGCTGTGCGCCTGAACGGGCAGCAGTACAACCACATACATCGGTGTCACTGGAACTCGGACTTTGTCTTCGTACACTGTGGGGCGCGGAATCTGCCGCGGCATCTGCACTACTGGGGCGGTATTCGGTTCGCCAACGGTGAATTCGAGACCAACTCGTACGAGCAGCGGAAACACGACGAGGTGACTCATCAGACTGCGCGCAAGATTGAGAGCAACTTGGAGTATGTCAATATTACAGGTTAGTAGTGCAGACTGAGAATAGAAATTAGCATGTATTACAATCTTAGTGGTCTGTGGATGCATACCGCAGTTATAGATGAAACTTCAAGCTTCTACTGAACACGGACCATCAGCCCAGATCGACAGAGATGTCCAAACTGTGTTTCTTACTCAGTAGATTTTAACAAAACAGCCATTGCCATATATTAAATACAGGCACCAAGTGGCTCCATTACTAAAACCTACCCGCCATTTTGGGCAGAAAACTCAGCGTTTTACTCTGTTTAGACAACGCTATTAGTCTTAGAGTTTAAATAGGAGAGCTGGGACATTCGAGCCTATTAAAAATATTTTCTGGTGCGTTTTTTCAATGAGAAATTTGCCATTGGAACAAAGTAGTTAGTGATTGGTTGGTGCAAAAAAAAACCCGTCTATTTCTGAATGCATATGAATGAATATTTATGACGCTGATGCGTACCCTGGGCGTGACGAGGGGAAATCCGTGCACAGGTGTACGTCAACTTCAAGTCAGTGTCAGAAATCTGCTGAAGTAGACTCTGGTTATCCAACTACCAATTTGCTCAATAATTCTGGAGTCGAAATCGTCCGTATGTACTTCACTGTCATTTATTTATTACAGGCGCAGGGATCCTACATAACGAAAAAAGCCCCGCCATTTTGGGCGTCAACCGCAGCCCCACCCTCAACAATCTCAACGTGACACTCTGTGCTGACAACGCCATCAGCCTGATATCTCCGACAGAGCACGTCCGGTTGCTGTTCAACAGCATTGAAAACAACCTGGGGACCGGCATAGGCGTAGCGTCTCTCACCGGAGAGGGGCGGGAGTCCGAAGAGAGCTCCTTCACACCGCTCAAGGAGGTCTCGCTGCCCTACCATGTCTTCAGCTTGGTTGATATGTGCGACACAACCAAGGAGATTCTGCTGGAGGAACGAGTTATCTTATACTACAAATACGATAATTTCCCCGTGAATTGTGTCAAGATTTTCCGTAGTGTATATGGGGTGAAGCCATTTGGATTTAGGTAAGGGTTTTAGTTTTCTTTTTTGAAAGAAAAAATAAAGCGTGGAAATAAAAACCGAGTTAACCGCCAAAAATTCGAAATTAGTTTTATCACTTAAATACGATCCAAGTGACATGACCAATGTCCTGAAAACGACACCAAGCGACAGTGGCAAAATTGTAGTTGCAGTTGGTAAATAGAAGGAAAGTGTGTCATACGATGATTATGGCATAGAAAAATGGAAAACCATTCGACCCAGAGATTATTAAGAGACACCCCCCCCCCCCCCCCTCGTATTCAATTTATTTTTAGAAAATCGAATGTCACAGTAAACATTCATGGCAGAGCTTTCGTTCTGGACTCAGTAAAGACAGCAGAGACATATTTATTTCCATTTTGATTAATTAGCGGTTCGTACTAATATGCTTGTATTGCAAATGTGTATTGCACATTATATTGATTATATTGTTTATAGGTTACTGCAGTCAAACCTGTTCAACACATCAGGGCAGCCTGGGTGGCCTGACAGTGTCTCCATCTATGACGGTAACATCTACAATGTGTCTGCGGCCAAAATAGCAACTATCGAAGCGGGCTCGCCGCTGGAGAAGAAGCTGATTCGCACCGCCGGCCCTGTGATGAGCATTCGACTGTTCGCCAAAGGAGCCAGTGGCGTACATGGGTTTGTCGCTGAAGTGGTCACTCTGCCAATTTCAGCTATTGGATTCAGTAAGTTGAATGAAAATAAATTTTGCTACGTCCTGATACACCTGATGTATTGAATTGCTGGCCCGTTACTAACACCGATTGACTTCAGCTATTGAACTTGATTTGTTTGGCGTTTACCTTCGTTGGTAGATAGCTTATACGATGAGCGAGTCTCTGCACACCATGCGATCGTACGCTTCGTATTTTTTTATTTTCTTCCAATGGCATCTCCATGGAGACCTAGCGTATAACTCAGGTATTGCCTAAAGATAGGACGCGACTGAATAGGTTATTTAGATACATTCATTACAATGATAAGAGTGGCCAATCCCACCCTGACTGCTATTCACTGCAAGTTTATGCCGCCCATGTTATTTTTTACCTTAAAAATTACATGGTCCATGTTTCCAGATCGTGACGTGCAACACAACATTTCCTACTCTGTGATATCCGGTAACGAACGCGGTGCCGTTCGGTATGAGAGTGCCGGGGAGGTCAATCCGACCCTGACTGTACAATGGAATCAATTTACAAACAATTGTAAGCACTTGTATGGGAATTTCACCACTTGTGAGGCGGCCATTTTTGCTGATGTTCAAAACACGCAGAACTTCTATTTCCGCGTAAGTTATTTTCAATTGTAAATTAAAATAATTATTAGCCCAAATCTTAGTCTTTAATATGGTGGCAATCATTTTGTTTTTATTACAGAATAATCTTCTGAGGAGAAACCAGGGTGGGCTGATGATCAAGTCGGACTCGAGGGGTCGTGCTACCGCACTTAAGGGCTGGATCCATAACAATTTGTGGGCGGAGAATTACAACCGGGCGGCGCTTCACATCGAGGGGCGGCCTGGCTCCGCCTATCAGGAAGTTACTATCTACAGGAATTATTTTACCCGGAATTTGGCCCCCTACAGAGATATCCTGGTGCTGCGGCAGGTAATTTGATCTTTTTTTACCACATTCCAAAATACTTCATAATAACCGAAATAATAAAGGCGTACGGTAGGTATGCGCACCATCTGGGGAATTAATATCATTGAGTCCGTCGTAGTAACTTTTATCACGAAACCAACTATTGCTTTCCTATTTATACCGTAGTATAAGGGAAGCTTTGTGATGGTAGAAATTATTGATTTCGAGATTTCAACAGATTTAGCTACATGTTTGAGGTCACAGGAACCCAAAAAAGTGGTTTCTACGTACTGTCTGTCTGTCTAACTAATTTCGGGCCAAACTACTCGATAGAATTTCATGAAAGTAGGTTCGCAAATAGGGATGTTTTTCATTTCTTTTCTGATAACTTATTTGGGGGGGGGGGGGGGGGGGGAGGATGGTAACCACAATAACCCAATCCACCCACAACAAAATAACGATAAAAAAAATATTTTCTCTAAAACGGCTCTGACGGCATCTTTTAAATTCTTATATATTGCAGTACTTATTAATGTAACCAAACCCACTACGACCTAGAGATAGTTGGTTCAGGGAAACACGTAACAATTATTTCCCATGGAACTATTACGGTACCTATGCTAATTGTAACTGCAAAGGCTTTCACGGCCGGAGTCGAATGAAGAATCAGTAGAATCCGGGCTGATAGGCTGTGTTCGAAATGAAAGTGAACTTCCAAACGTTTCGTCAACATCTGCGGTCGACATCTTCAGTGGCGCTGCGTAGACTTTGAAGGTTGTACCTCGGTGGCTCCGTCACTCTTCTACTGGTTCTTCACCTATGCTAATTGATTAATAGGAGACGATGCATATGTTCACTAGTACCGGTTCTTTTACCAAGTCATGATTGTCACCAGGTCGTGTCCAACTTCACGTACAACTACATCCACGACAATCGAGGTGCGCATATTCTCGAAATCTCTGGGTTCGAGAAGGTTCGATTGTCGCACTACCAGACGACGTCGCATAACGGGTTCTACCAGAATTTCGCGTTTGATCGAGAAAACAGGGGGACAATTATTGCGGGAACTGCTGGCCAGCACTATGTCGACAATGTTTTGTTCAACCCTGACAATGATTATGAAATTGTTACGGTCAACCGGTCCAGGTGAGATATTTTGAGTAAAAATAAAAATATAATAACTAACTTTTCCATGGAATTAATGCAGTAGAGGCATGGGCGGGTAAGATGTGCGTCCATAGCGCAGGCCATGAAGCGGCAAATAGTGGTAACTGAGATTATGCTTGGGGGTTCTCGCTGCAAGCAATTACAGTCATAATAAAGCTAATTTAGATGGCGAGTTAAGTGCGCCGAAACATACTGCGCCGGTTCTGTTGGCAGCCCTGCTTGCTAGATTGTGCAATTGTTTTCTTCTTTTTTATGGTGGAACCCGACAAACTCAGTCACAATTCCTTTGACATTTCCCCTTATTACGTTTCACCGCTGGCAGCCTACTTATGATTAGGCGCCATCTATTCTATTTTATTATCATTGGCTAAAAGTTATTTACTAACAAAGGTTATTTACTGTGTTAAAAAGAGGTTGGCTACATATCATTTTAGAGTGAAATGCTCAGAAAAATGTCTTCTGTTCTGGAGTTCTGATACGTCTGACAACTCTACGATTGATATTTCATGAGATATTTGATTTTTACATTTTCCCTCTCCGAATATCTCTTAATGATAAGTGAACGTAGGGTTAAAAATGTAAACAGAATGATTTTAAAGTAGCACTTTGCTAACTAAAATTGTTTATATTTTTAACCCCCGGTTTAGTTATTATTAAACGCCATGGTAGGCATTTCAAAATGTATCAAAGTTATCAGAAAAATTTCTTTTCCAGTTTTAGTTCTAACCATTTACTTTTTTTGGATTTCAGGGCAGGGGTCAATAGGTAAGCACTGTAAATGTTGTGTAGTGTCTTTTTGCTAAAACGATCTATTGTATGTGTTTTTCACCCCATATTCATAATCACAATCACAGCCCTTAGCCATTTGTACTGTTATCCATTCACTTGACATGTACGAACTAGAGTTCTATGAAGGGGAAATAGGACATTCGAGGCCACCAAAAATAGTTTTGGAATTCCTGGTGCTACCTGGTGTCGAACTTGACAAATTTGTGAAATAAATATCCAAAACTATTCTCTTATTAGTCCAAGTTCAACTGGTCTGGTGGCACCAGTATTTAAAAATAAATATTTTGGGCGAGCTCGAGTGTCCCATCGCTCCTATATAGAACTATAGCACTCTTCTTAACGCTATCCCCTACACCAATAATTCTTCAATGCTTCTAGCAAGACTTTTTCGAACTTATTTGCTCTGCACATTGTTTAAATATATTATGACGTCTGCATTTTTCCCAGGCCTATCATCTCCGTCATAAAATTCTTTATTACCAACGATTGCCAATAATTGTTTTTTCAACAGTTCTCTGGAGGTGTGGAAGACGCCGATAAACGCCAAGCACAACTGGTGGGGCTTCAACGAGTCTCTGGCCGTGTCGGGTCGCGTGAAGGACCGTTCGGACCACCCGGACCTCCTAGAGGTGGACTTCAAGCCGTTTCTGCTCAACAACCGTAGCATTCTCAGTGGCAAGTGTCCGCCCGGGTGGACCTTGGTGGGGGATACGTGCTATATTTATATTGGCGCGCCTATGAGTTTTCGCGATGCAAAACTCTTCTGCCAGGTATGCATTATTATTGTTTCAGACAAAGGTAGTGCAGTGGTAAGATCCCACTATTTCTACATTTCATTTGGTCATCCTTCGGAGAATATATGTAATGCTGGATAAATAAATAAATATTGAATTTTATGCTATTACTAAGCGAACCTAGCCGAGTTAGGGCTATTAAGCCCTCTCTTACACTCAACTAGGAAGACCTGGGACCGCCTGTTTTACACGCCCTCCGAAGCATGGTAGCCAGAAGATGTAGCAAGTTCCCGAAACAACCTTTCGGGTGAAAGTCGGAGGCTGCACCACTACTCTACTTGTCCTGTCCATTCTAGATATGTGAGCTTTACAGCCAATAATGGAACATTATTTACTGGTTTATTTCAAAAAATTAAAATATTTAAAGACAACCAGAGGGGAAAAACCTTGCCGGTGTAAAAAATCAAATTTCACTCGAAACATCGATCGTTGAGCAATAAAAATAAATAATAAAAAGCAAAAAATATTAATTAGAAGAAATCACCGCTTGCTCATGGTTCGTTTCAAAATATTTTGAAATCTCTCCCTCAAAACACAATCTAACTCTTTTGCTGCCATGTTTTTTTAATCACGACAAAGTGTTTTCTTTTAGTAAATAATGCCATTCTCCTATTAATAGCGTCTTAACTATTCTTTAAACAGGAAGATAACGCAACCATGCCATACGTCGGCAGCAACTACCAAGAACTTTTCCACTTTCTCCGAAATCAACAAGAAAAATACCTCTACTACGACCGAGTCTGGGTTCAACGAATCGACCGCATCAACCAATGCACGGCGTTCACACTGCAACGCATCGAAATCGACCACTGCATGAACCTCAACCCGTTCATCTGCGAAATCGACCCCAAAGTCCACATCAACCTCATGAGCTGGCGTGAAGACGTCGTCACCGTGGCACTAGTGGGCGTCGTTTGTGCCACGTTCCTAGTCATCGCCATGATTATCGGTTTCTGGTTCACGAAATCCCGCCGACGTAACAAGCAACGGCTCGAACGTCGTAACTCTATCCGGCAATCTCTACGATCTCTAAAATCGATCGGTTCCACTAACGGACTCTCCGATGTTGGCGGATACCGGCGTAATGTGCCGATGACGCCGAAAACAGATCAAAAATTGGTTGATGACTATCGTAAGATGATGACGGGTAGTATGGATTCCATGGATAAGTCGCAGTTTACGTCGAGTTTGGATGAGACGCAGAGTTATGACATTTATGAGGCGCATAACCCGAGTTTGCAGCCTAATTATGATTTAGCGTTTCAGAATAGAGGTTTTCGTGATAATTCGGCGTTTGTCTCAAGAGAGGATAATGCGAGTAGTTACTACGACGACGGGACATTGCCTGTAGGCACTAGCATAGCTAATACAGATTCTATTATAGATATGAAACGAGGCCTAGATTCGAGTAATAGTTTCCGTCCTAGCGATTATTTCGCCCATACGCCCACCCCCGATTCCCCGGACCCGTACATGTACAACCCGCCCCCGTCGCAGACGTATAATGATTACAATAATAGTGTTTTAGAACTGTCGGGTGTTCGGAGTCGAAGTGAGGCACTTTTAGAGACTAATATCGATGATGGCACGACGAGTGCGCATTTGCTGCCGAAAGCTAAAAGTGAGGCGTTGTTAGAAACAAATTTTGATGGGGGCGATTTGCCGGAGTCGGAGGGCCTTAGTTTTGCGCATAGAAGTAAGAGTCAGCCTTTGGAAACGTCCATGTAATTTATTTTTGTTTGCCAATCCTACTTTCCTCACCATCCTCTCGGCAGTAATCCCATTCGAGTCAACTATATTGCCAATCCTACTTTCCTCACCATCCTCTCGGCAGTAATCCCATACGAGTCAACTATATTCTAACATTGCCAAAAGAATTGCCAAGTAATTTAAGAGTCGAAAACCCATTAACACTTGAGTGGCATATTTTCAAACGGGTCTATCTCCGTTTGACCTTACTTTTTAGGGTAGTTGGAAAACCGGTTCTCCCTCAATTCCTTATCCCCTTTACCTCGCAATTAACATGTGGGAGCCATGTTTGTTATGGTTGGTACTTGGTCACAATGGCAGGTCGTTGATGAGGTGGAGCTAGCACGTTTTGATCAAAGGAATGGAGTTAGATTTTCTTAAAAATAAGGCTAACTTATTCAACATTTAGCATTTACATGGGAGAAATTTTTTTTGACGCCAAAGTGTTATCTATCGATAGGCCTTTAAACAATGAATCCAATCCAATCAAAAACTCATAATCGATAAAAATGGAGATAGACCCATTTGAACATAGACAACTCACTTTGTTAATGTTATGTTTGGTTTATTGATTCATTTCTGAGCACTGGTTGCCGAAAAGAAATGACAGGAGAGTATAACTTATGTTGAAATAAAAGACTCCCCGTGAAGTAAACAATCGCACAGGTCTTGAAAAATAACAAAGACAATGGCGGACCTCCAGAGAATTTAAGCATTTGCAGGTTAGCCACACGACAGCAAATGTGTTATGGGAAGAGCCCTGAGGACGGGTGGAGGGCTTTGTGTGTTAATATCGCTCCAAAATTGCTGTAGCCTACGCATAAATGGTGCCTTAGATTGAACTCAGCTACAAATCAGTTTCACTGTAAATATTTTATTTCTAAGTCTTGTTCTATCTCTTTAGTTTAGACATTAGAAGTTTAAAATATCTTCTATTTCTGTCACTGTGGCATGAAATAAATTGTACAGAAAGTCTATGATTTTGTAAAGATCAAGGAGTTGTATCGTGGCCGTCCATTTTGAGAATAATTTAATTGTTATTTATGCAAATTTTGTAATTTATAATTTCAATGCAACGCAACAAACATAATAAGTACCTATTTGATTACTGTGGGCAAATCGGAGTACCCCCACTACGCGGTTTTATGCAAAGTCGATTTTCACAGGAAATATCGATCGTAGAGCTGTCAAAAATAACCGTTAAATTAGCAGTAATGATTCTCTACATTTCGATGTATGAGGCCTTCACTGACACTAATTGACCAATTAGTGTTACACAGAGGTACATAATTATGTATCAAAATGTCCCGAAAATTTTCTTCTGTTCTGACATTTTAGACAGCTGTACGATTGAAATTTCATGGGATATCAGTTTTTGGTCACAAAGTGAATTTCATTGAAAATATTGATCATAGATAAGATTTCATAAGTTAGAAGTAATCATTAATATCTTGCTTTTTTATATTAAATATAGAAGTTAAGAAGTCTGTAAAATCAACGGAGGTTGGGGTGCGTATTTCTTACGGGACGTACACTCTTAATTAAGATAACTTTTTTTATTAATTTTTCTCGCAGTTATTGTGTACACCGCGAAATGCCACACACTGCCCTGAGTCAATTACCTACTTGCAATGGACAACTTTCCTATAGAATTACCTGCTGTGATTGGGGGGGGGGGGGGTCAATTCCTAATTATAGCACTCATGATTAACTTATGGAGAACTCTCGCTCTGATTGTTGATTGGTTGGCTTCAGTGTCAATCAATCAATTCGCGTATTTCCCCCTTACCAAAATATACAATATTGCAGTAAGAGGTGAAGTCGTCATATAAATACAAAGAGAGAAGGAACAAGCAATTTCCCATTTTTAGACCCATGATACCATTAGACTTCTTTGTAATTGTATACATTTTTAAAAAAAAATTAAATTTCCCATAAATGTTTCTTTAGTTGATAATCTACACCCAAATGATAGGCTAATAGTCCAATAGCAGCTATTAATTTTAAAGTCTAGTTCATTATAATTCAATTGATCAACAAAGCCAACTGCTGTTTCGTCGTAAAGTCAATAAAAGTTATAAGGTATGCCTCTCTCCATAAGTCAATCATAGGCGCTATTTTAGGGAATTGACCGCCTCTCATCAGAAGAGGGCATTCTTCCACATTGTTTTTTATTTATTTTTATAGACAAGTTGTCCATAACCAACAGGCCTGTTTTAGGCACATTGCAGTAGATTATACAGGCCTAAGATGCCTAGCCTTAGTAAATTATTCCAGGGGTATTCATAACGTCGAATAATAATTTCCTTCTAATATCCGTCCATTAGTTGCAGGCCTTGAAGATAAAAGGGTTTCGGTACTGTTCAGGGCCGTTCAAAAGTGACACCCAATCTTTGCCCCTCCTCCTTAACCTGCAAAATGACTAATGAACGAATAAGAGATATATATAATATTACGCACCCTAATTCAAGTCATTGAATACTCCTTGGTTCAAATTGCCTTTAGCTCAAATGTTTAAAGTTGAGCATGTGATCTCATAGATTATATGAATAGTCAAGTTTTTATTAATTTTACACAAGTGTAGAGTCGTTTTTTATAGTTATTAAAATTTAGTATTTTCGCACCGTTTTGTAGCCTAAAATTTATTCGCGCATTACGATGCTCAAACTCGCTTTGTAATTGGCGTAGTTAGATAATTGTTTGAGCATTCGTTATAAGGGCCAATCGTCATGGCCTAGAATATAGTAGGCTAATGTATTTTTGTACGTAATGCAATGCCTTTGTTAAAATATACGATTGTAACCGTTTTCTTATTTATGTCATTGCTTAAGGCCCATCTATTCCTCGTAGACAATTGAAATATACAGAAACCTATTCTGCCGTGGTAAAAAAAAATGATGGTAGTACATTTTTATCGACTTCGATGGCAAGGTGGTAGCGTGCTTGTACTTATGCGAGTCTCTACAAACCTTGCGATCGGAGACGTGTCGTAACTCAACACGGGTACTAACGTACAGAGGCGACTGAAGAGGTCAATCGGATACATTCATTAAATTGTTTGTACTATGCGATTAACTTTTATAAAAATAAAAACACCAAGGCCAAGACAGTTGAAATTAACTTTCTGTTACTTCCTAATAAGGTATAGACGTATGGGGCCACCAATTCTCCCAAAATTATTATATTGACTATTAACTAATGCAGATTCGAAAATAGGAAGTTTACCACGCTAGTATATTCTGAGTCTATTAGTAACTTTTACCTTTTCGGGTTGGCATTCATGGTCAATTAATTCTTTCCTGAAAACAAAACAACTGGCAAACGAACAGCCCTCACAAATGTCTACAAAATCCGATTCCACAGAAAATATGGAGCTGTTATTGAGAACGCACAGTTATGGGAAGTGCGCACACTTTCAAACATGTTAGTCAATATTACTTTTTCTCAGAGCTAGCCGTGGACTAGGCCTATTGATGTTACAGCCACGTACAGTAAATGCACGTAAAAATATTGAAAACATTCTTTTATCCCCTGGCGTCTAATATAGCTCTAATATCAATATTTCTAGTGAAATATGATTTTGTTCAAAATACAATTGAGTGAGAGGTCTGGTGGTTAGGAGAACTACGTAGAAAAGCAACATGGGGATTTAACACAAGTTTTGCCTCCTTTCATCTCTCACACAACATTAAATTGGCTTTGTCATCTTTTTTGTTTTTCCGCGCCTGTTTAAAATACAAATGAGTGATAGGTCTTGTGGCAAGGGCGGATCCAGCGGAGTTTTTTCAACAACAAAAATTTTTACTAGGTATCTTATGAATTTACTCATTTAGTTATTGTCTGGTGGTGAGGACTTTAAGTACCTCCTCGTAGAAAAGTAACATGGGGATTCATCACATGTTTTATCTCCTTTTATCTCACTCACTCAACATTGTCTGACTTTGCACCCATTTAAACCTTTCGGTCAAAAGTTTCTGTATCCGCCCAAGTACAATAACACTGCTAGCCATGCAGTCTTCCGGTCGATAAGGCGCGTAAATCGAGACTCCCTCAACATTGATCCGGCCATCCTTCACATCAAAATCCAGTCTGTTCTTCTTGAGCCAGTCTGTGATCTCTTCGAGCGATGCAGCGTACGGACTGCTGGATAATCCGTCATTGCCAAATAAACTGATGACGTCAACTGGTTCCAGGTCTTCTGCAGGGGATTCAACTGAAGTAATGTCTTGTATAGCGTGCCTCATAATAATGTTCAGCTGATGTTTATTTTCGTTGCCCTTAGTTATAAGAATGACACTAAAAAGAAAAGATAATTTTATTAGTTGAGTCTGACTACGTGTTTATTATTAAGACGAAAGGCCTTTTGTTCAGGGCTAGGGCAAACCGTCCATTAATCGAATGACCACTGCCCCGCGCATTTGTAAAAAGGTTATGATCGGCGGATCGTGATAGCTGGATCAGCATTTGTGGCTACCTCCCTAATTGTGCAGTATCACTCAGCCTTAAAAGTAATTATACAATGTAAAATACGGTACTCTACGTTAGGACGACAACCTTACTTTACACTAGGCCTACCTCAGCGGCACCCGGTGACCACAAGTAGTCCAGTTCATTAAAAACACATTTTTTTTTTTTTTATATATAAGTTGGGGTACAGGTGTTACCTGTGTGCACTTAAGCCTATTGGCCTATTGTGCCCCCTACAACAAAGTATCTACATCACTTTCTCGAGGCCTATCTCCCTCACGAGAGCCAGGATCTTGAGGGGATTCAGAAGTGGTAGGTCTTTTACATGTAACTGCAAGCTTTCCGAGCATGCTGCTCTTCTTCGTGCGATTGCATCGCATCGCATCGCAGGTCCTCCGCACCTTCATTGCAGAATCTGCAAGACTATAGTTGTCTCCCTAAGAGACTCCAGATATTTAACCCCAGGACCAAAGACGCCAAGGCCTGTTCTTGGTTTGGTACTTCCTAGCCTAGAGCCATCAGTATACCACTTGATTGTGTGACTATTGAGAATTCCTGCTGATTCGCAGCATTCTTTCATTGTCCCTAATATAGTTTCGAATTCCCTCCTAAAACAGTATTTTGGATGGATTCTATCGCTTGGCATATCCAGGCAGTGGTCAGACGTAGTCAGAGAGGCTGAGTCTCTCTTAATTGCCCTTCCACTCCTAGTAATGCCATTTCTGCAGAAGTTTCCACTGCAACATGGAGGGGTGGGAAGTCCAGTACTATCTCCATTGCTGCAGTGGGACAGGATTACATAGCCCCTGTAAAGCATCATGTTAGAGAATACGGGCTTCTGAATGTAGCCATAATTTGGATTATTCAGAGAAAAATTCTCATGTGGTTTGATTTTGCCATGTCCATGAAGCCATGACCAATGATATGGTTACAGCAGGAAAAGACAGGCAGATTAAAAACACATACATTGCACTTATATTTTCAAAATTTACTTACTTTTGCGATACCGGGTCAACTGTGTAAATTCTACCTTTTAGCACATCGTCTACTCCCTTTAAACTAATGTGAACATAAGAATTAATTAAAGCAAATGCAATTTTCAAATCTTCTGGCTCCATGTTTGTTTACGATTTACGAATTTACGATTTGCGATTTGCTTTTATTTTCATTTTTGTGACAGGTTCAAAAAAGACTTTTTCGTTTTCATATTTATGTTAAACACTATCAAATACTTATATTAAATATATCTTAAATAAATGATACAAATGTTTATTATTTAATATTCTCACAAATTATAAATTAGATTAATATTTTTATTCAAGACACTAAGCATTTGTAAACAAACGAAAGTGAGCAGACGCCGACGCCAGTTAGCATTAAAAATGGCGGAAGACGAGGATGATGGGACGTGGTAAGTTACAAAAATTACATTTTCCTCATCTTATTGTCTTGGTTTTTACTACTTAGACTTATCTATTCTTCAAATCGAATATTTTTACACACAGTTATCAAAACAATTATATGCCCTAATGCTTGAGACACTTGTTTTTCGGTTTCTTAACTTTGACATTTCATAATATGTTTCCCCACCTGCGCAAACATTGGGTAGTGAAAGCAACACTGATGTTTATAATCTTGTTTTAATAGCCTCTTGGCCGGATGGTGATTAATTTAAATAATATGTTACACTTCCACTAATTTGGCTTACTGGTCTGCGTATTCTGTACCTCTGCTTTTCTATTAGGCTACACCATGTTGTATTATTCGTGTGCAATGCGTATGTTGACAGACAGATTTCCTAGCATGACTGCATTCCCATTGGTACCAATAATGCTAGTATGTAATTTTGTAATGGTTCATTTGGAATTGCAACACAGCCGGATTAGGGTGATCATGTGCGTTGTATTGTTATGTTGACGCATGCCTCATTTAATGAAGGGCAGATATAAATTAGAATTGATGGCGCCTAATCATTAGCTAATTAGTAAGCCCAATATCTGTGGAACGTAAGGAATTGATATGTTCCAACATAAAACAAGAAAAAAATAGCGGCTAAAAAAAGTAAATGTGCAATTCAATAGGAGCACTAAGTTTGACTCGCAATTTAAATACATTGCATTTGACTGTATTTTACGGTACAAATAGCATATACGAGGAAATTATCGCTGATTCGTTGAGTGACTGAGCTCCAGATGCCCATCCAGCCCTCCTGAAGGAACCTCATGGTGCGCTAGAATATATTAAGGCAATTAAAGGCACAACTACAAATTGAATGAAACTTTGATGAGTTGGTTGTAAAAGTGAAAACACGGGCAATGCTAGTGATCGAGCCTGCGAGTAATGTAGAGGTTATACGTTTTATTGGGCATGTAGCCTGTTGTGTAAGGTTCCTTTGAAAGTACCACATTTAGTTTTAATGGTGGGCAGGGGCAATGTAACGGAGTTGAAGTAGTTAGGTCTAGTTGTAGCCGATTTCCTCTTAAGCCTAATTATGCTACGCTCGTTCAGTTTCTTGCGTCACTTTTATTACTACGATACGAGGTAAGGGTTCTTTAGTTATAAGCCCCAGCTCTCCAATCAACCGAACCAGAATATGCACCTGATGGAATTCGTGGAAGTGAAAACAATAGTGAAAGATTCGACTAGGCCCTTATATAAGTAGCGTTAACTTCAATCAATCAATCAATCAAAATTTATTTCCAAAATAAAATTTTTACAGTTTTTTGTCACTTCCCTATGGGCGTTAACTGAAATAAAAATTGTCTTCCCGACAGATCTTTTCTGTTCATATTTGTATGTTTCTATTTCTGTAGCACCTGACTAGAAAGCCGTATTGTACTTCATTAATTAGACATTGTTATTTGATTTGCAATTCAGTTCGTACTATCTATCCTTTCGCTATCTTATCTACGATTCCCATGAATCTTACGATATTATCAAGTTCAAATAGATGATCCGAGATTACTCATTCGCATTAAATCCAATCCTGGTTGTAACTTCCGCCTATAATGCCGATATCGCATAAAATAGGCAAGGCCGTTGTTGTGAGCCATTCCGTCTAATTGAACTAATAATGGAAACCTATGTGCCACCACGAGTCACGCTAACCATCTAAGAAGGCTAACTACTAACTAAGCATAGTCACAATCCTATTCATTCTAAACGTATTTGTGAAACCGAAAGCCTGAACGTTTGGGCAACTCACTTCAACAACTAATAAATAAGAATACGAAAGCCTGTCATTTTTTTTAAAACTAAAATCACATAATGCATTTAATTTTCTTTCACGTTGCTATGAAAATTATAAAATAAACATTAATCCGTTTAAGTTGTAGATAGTCAATTTATGCATCATATCATTAAGAAATTGTTATGATTGAGCATCTCTTTCTCATAACTTAAGATCCTGCAAAGTTAAAGAACCGGTCCGAGTTTACTTGAACATGCTTTCCAATTTATCAAGTAGTAGCTAGAGAAAATGAGTAATTTCATGGTAAATAATTTTCCTATAGTTAAATTTGGGGTCTCGGGGGGGGGGGGGGGGGGGGGGGGAGTCGGTTGTCCACCTGCTGACGTCACTGGAGGTGAGGTAAATTCTAGATAGGTCAGACTAACAAATTACCGCACAGCAATAATGGCAGGGCACGCAATGCATTTGACCGTGAATTTTCTATCATTTTTTCAGACATTTTTTTTGCACAAAACCAAATAATTTTTCGGGAAAGCAACCTGTCCGGTTTAGTTACTCAATTTAACACCTAAAGCATGTCTGAAGGTAGAAATCATCGATTGAAAGGTTTCACAGAAAAATTATTTTTTAGTCATTTTTCATTAAAATTTAGTTATTTTTATTGTTTCACCCCCAGAAGCAAACTATCAAGGGGCAAGCGACCCCCCGCATTTTGTCAACATTAATAACGACTACAATATATGTGAATTTAAAAGAAATCGTTGGAGCCGTTTTGGAGAAATAATTTTTTAGACGTTTTTTATGAGTTTTTTGAAAATAAAACCCCCCAAAATTGAGTTAGTCCAAAATAAAAAAAATGGTCCCGAGGTATGATTTTTGTGAACCTACATGCCGAATTTCATCAAAATCGACCGAGTAGTTTGCCCGGAAAGCGACGAACAGACAGAGCGACAGACAGACATTTCGTAAAAATCACTTTTTTGGGTTCCTGGGACCTCAAAATGTGTAAATCTCGGAATCCAAAATTTTGACCATCACAAAGCTTTCCTTATACTATGTATAAATTGGAAAGCAACAAAAAATGGCATATAAAATATAAATATAAGGTGTATCGTTCGTAGAGCCACACATTGCGTGTCCTAAAGTAGAAGAAATTGCCCTCTACAGTTTGATACATAGTATGTGGCCGTTACTAACTCCAGTTGAGCACTGTTTTGGAAATCCTTCTAATTGGCATCACCAGTGTCCGTTGTGTTTCACAAATCAAGTTCTATAACACTGTGGCCGATGGGTGTTAGTGACGGCCCCATGATGTACCTTAAAATGAAGAGGAGCATTTCTTCTGCTTTATGACACCTCATTTATATATCTGCTGGAGGATTTAGTGGCCAGTACGTACGTAGAGCTAAAGGGGGATTGGAAGAATCGATGCCACAAGTTGCCGCCAACCAGCCAGTCGGCTGTTACTTGGAGAAGATTTATGGCCCTTCAATTAATATTTCCCGTGAATATTTGATTATTTACAAACGTAACGTTTCCCCTAATTACTTCCATTTCGATGAGAAGAGCAAAATGGATGGGTCACCTGATCAGACAAGAAGGACTCCTAAGCACCATAATAGAAGGGACCAATACAAGAGGGCGACCAAGGAATGCGTACGCAGAAGACCTCAAGAGAGATATGAGATGCGGAACCTACTTGGAACTCAAGAGAATGGCCCAAGACAGGGAGGAGTGGAGAAGGAGGTGGAAAGATTTGCTTCTAACCAATCGTTAGATTGAAACCAAAGAAGAAGACCGTTTTCCCCTCTCCGGTTAGTTAAGTTAGTAGACTTAGTAAGAAAGTCAAAGAAAATATGATAATGTTGTGTCTGGACCGGATATGCGTAGGATGTAATATCAACAGTTTTATAATGCGAGTAGCATAATTTGGCTTGTTTCTGGAGGATGCTTTGTTCAGAGGAAATTAATTTGGACATTTGCTGCTGCGGCTTTAAGGGCGCGTTCTTGATGCGTCCAATAGTTTCATCTTTAAGATAGCCGTGGCAGGATGGGGTTGCATGTCAACTTAGGCACGTGGTCTTGATACTTAATAGTTACAAGCAAAATATCAAATTTTTCCTGGAAACAAGTTGTTTCAATACAAATGAATACTGAATAAACGCACTAAAACGAAGTAATATTTCAAAATAAGATTGTAAAATAATTAAATGGTGCCAACTAGTTGACAGCAAAGTATAGCAGGATTACAGCGATATTTAAATATCTATACAAGCTGTTATTTTATGTTTCGTTTTTTTAATAAAATAATTTAAAAAACTCATTTCAGGGTGTTGGATTTAGAAGCAGCCCTTCTTGACGACTGCACGGCGCAAGAAGTGTACAAAATATGCCAAGGCCGCGAACTACCGGCGAGCGTGCGGGCAGAGACGTGGCAAGCATGTCTGAACGTGCGTACGCAGAACAGCCATCTGGACGCGTTCCCGAATATCTTCGACTTGCCGGAGCAGGAGGAGCTGCGGGCTGACTGTCAGGCGGCGGCCGAACGGCTCGGCAACGACGAATCTGACAAGGTACGTATACTGGAGTTAAGACCTGGCAGGCGTATTTGAACGTGTGTATGCTAAGCTGCGGTATGCACGCTTTTCTGGCAATCTACTAGTCGAAGCAGAGGTAGCAATCAGGCGGCCGCCAGACGGCTTGACAACGACGAAGCTGATAAAGTAGATCTGCTGGAAAGGTATAAAAGTTTGAATAACCGAAAGACTACGAGTTTTTAATGAATGCCGGTCAATGTTATACTAGATGAAAGTTGCTCATCGTTAAGCATCCTGACCAATGATAGTGTCACAGCTGGCCTACTATGGCGATTATTTTTAATCCTAACCTGGGATTAAAATTGTAAACAAGATTATTTTATGATAGAAATTGCTATTCAAAATTGTTTTGTTTACTAATAATAATACAATAATTTCTTTATTTTTCGGAATATGTTAACATTATTGCCATAATCAGGGCGTCCCCAAGCCTAATGGCGCGTGGGGAAACGCCCAAAGCCCTAACCTAAATTATCTTACGTATGCACAAACAATCTAGTGATGGGAATCCAACTGGCATTTCATGAAATCAGCGACAAAATTTGCTATTGATTTTTTAGATATGGCGTCTACATGGACACGTTTACATTCGTTGTAGAACTGAATAGCTTTATACAAGAAGGTGGTGCGGGTGCTAGATTTAGTGTAATTTGTCAACGATCAACTCTTTTAATCCCAAGAATAAGTTAATACTAAACGGTATAGTAGCCCCGCTGATTATGTAATAACGTGAGAGGGAGTTCCCAACGTGGCTCGGGATCCATTATATTGTGTGATGTGCTACCCGGCTTCTAGTATGGAGAGTCTTGAGCAACAAGACTGATGTTTTAGTGCAGTATTTAACTTGGTTGGTGGCATCTGCATGTATTGCTACCGGGCAGTCGACGAGGAATAGTACCTGTTGGTGTTAATCCTGGCTATCTACGATACGGTGGCTGCTTCATATATGGCCGTTATCTCTCCAGCTACCGAAAATTGCAAGGTGTTTCAGACACTTGCTTGCCCACGTCCCGTCAGAAGTCCCGACCGCCTGGACTAGGTCACTGGGATCGAAACACCAGTGAGTGTGCCGTGAATCTTTCTGAAACACAAGCAGTGAAGCAGACAAAAAGATATCGGAGATCACAAACTTATCTCTGTTCCTAATACCATTAGCATACGTGTCTCGCAGTCTAAGTATGTTGCCAGACCTAACCGTGCCTCTTCTTCTGGCCATTAAGTTCTTGTCTCTTAAAATAAAAATAATAAATAAGGACTTATTGTTCTAATACTAAGCCAACCTATTGGAGTTAGGGCTATCCCCCTGAGATAGACTTAAACAATGTTTCTGTAACTGTTTCTGGGCGTCATGTACTCATGTACCATCTATCTATCCTTATGAACTTACTACACATGCTGTTGTGCCCGATAACCATTGCAGTATTCGCCTGTCCGCCAATAGTTCATAAAGCTTTGCTACCTTGGTGTTATAATTTATCATAACTAATTAAAACGGTTGACCCAGGTGCCATTTTTAGACCGCTGCTTTCCTCTGCTTGCTAACTTTTGTCTCAATGAGGAAAATACACTGATAGCCGTGCTTAATATCAACGTTATCTTATCGGTTGATTCATTTAATGGAAGTCACTAATCCCCAAACAACATTATCCGAAACTGAAACCCTGTTATCTCTTCCCGAATGTCATCACACGCTACAAACTCATTACTGGCGCAGTGGTTAATGCCTCGGATTCTCATCCTAGATACATAGGGATCGATTCACAAAATTGTCAATCTTTCATTTATTATTTTGAAGTTTGTTTTTTAAATTGACGCATAGTTTGTAAATCGTGGTCACGAATAACTGACAGGGTAGTAAAATACAATCGGCTGAAACGAAGTTCATCACAACAGCCCGTCAGAAAACAAGCAAGGAAAAGATTAGAAATGAAGTGATGAGAAGAGAACTCAGTGTTGAAGAAATATTGGTGGAGATGATAGTGAGAGGTGGACTGTCATGGTCCGGGCACACAAATCAAATGGATAACAGCAGACACACAAGGAAATGACAGGAGGAAGAATTAGACGAAGAAAAAGAAGGCAAAGGAAGAGATACAGAAACCAGATTGAGGGCGTCCTCAGAACAGTGGGACTGTTACCAAAGGTTTTGAATAATCCGATGAGGACAGACGGGAGGGAGTGGAGGAGGCTCACACACAGGAACTGGAGCTGATTATTGATGATGGCGATGACTGTAGCTTACTGGGTATTTCATCTATGACACTGAACCTTATTATTATACATTTCAGGTCTCAGTGATATCAGGCATGGAAAGCGTCGTCACCTGTTACTGCAAAACCCATGAAGTCAGCTACTGCCCCGGCTGGGTGGACATTCTCCTACCAATCCTAGCGCTAAAACGGCCGCTCGACGAAACCTACGACATCTTCGAGGCGCTGCTCGAGCGTCTGGTGCCACGACAGTGCGAAGACATCTACCACGTGCTCCGTCTACTCATCCAGTACCATGCCCCCGAGCTGTGCTCCTTCCTCGATACCCATCGCATAACCGCGGACATGTTCGCGCGCGGGTGGTTCGCGACGCTCTGCGCGGGCATGTGCGATCTCAAGGTTGTCCACGCCATCTGGGACTTTTATTTGCAACTAAACGATCCGTTTTTCGTGTTTTTCCTCACTCTAGTCATTATACTTAACGGGCAGGAGCATATACTTAGTTTAAAGGATGAGCCGAAGGAGAGGATTGTGGAGAATGTAGCTCTGATGGCGTCGGCGTTGGAGCATAAGGATGTCAAGGACTTCTGTGCGTTGGCTGTTTATTATGTTGTTAAAACCCCGAAATCGTTTAAAAGGGTATGTTTTTGCTAAGATTATGTATTAGGCACTATTAAGAAAGGAAGAAAATTGTCTTTTTTTTCATGTGGGCGAATTTTGGGCCTTTCAACCCACTTCTACAATTAACCATGTGAAAATGGTCTTATAAAAAATATATAGTAATATTAAAAATCGCCATAGGAGGCCCGGAGGTGTGCAAAACCTTTTCCTAGTTTCTTCTATCTCACAGTGGCATCATTGCCAATTTTTTTTCATTAGGTCCGTCTGAAGGATTATCTCATTTCTAATCCGACGTAGGCTAGGGTTTACTTAGTTGAGTGTAAGGGAGCCCTAATTCCACTAGGTTGTCTTAATAATAGAATCAAAACAGGAAATATTTATTCATTTATTTATTTATAGAAGTCAGGGAGGATCTCAGGACCCTTGATTTGTCGGCAGAAAATGAACATGACCTGAAATTAAAGATTCATGCCGCGCTGACCCTGTGGGGGGAGAAGACGACGTTATAATAAAATAAAATAAAAAAACCTCTGCAGCTGGATTTGATTACAGATAATGATAATGGTGATGATTGAGATAAATCTTTTGAGAACATTAATTACCAATTGTGTGAGGTGGTTTTTAGTGGCTCCGCAAATGTTGTCCAGACTCTACTGTAGTTCTAAAATATAGTTTATGGTTTTAGGACTTGGAGGACATTCTATTTGGCCGAGGGGAGGAGCCACGTAGCCTACTGTCACAGGCCCTGTGTTTGCCCGTTTCTGCTAGTGAGCTTGTACAAAACGCCAGTGAAGTCGGCTTGGAGGATGATGTAGAGAGAGTTCGGTTTTTCTTGGTAGACTGCCGGCCTGCTGAGCAATACAATGCAGGGCATTTGTCCACTGCTTTTCATTTAGACTGTAATCTGGTAAGTTTACTACAAGGAAATATACCCAAGTATATTACAGAGGGACTATAAATTAATACTCTCGCTTATTAGTTTATGGGCGTCGTCCAGGTTTATGAGCCGTATATTGCAACCGCTTATGTGCTGGTATCTGTCGAATTTCTGTTTCGTATTCGTTGGCAGGTTTACAATGCACCGTAAGTGAATTATAACAAGACCACGTCTTGTATATCCAATATGCAGTATAGTGACCAGAACTGGGGGAAATTTCGTATGCCCTCTTCGGGCATCCCATAATTAACTTATGGCCTACCAATTAGAGCTTTGTATCATTAACAAAAGTGATAACTCTGTCAGATAAGTTGGATTTTTCTATCAATTATAACATTATACAATAAGTCTCGGATAACCACTATTCACGACAGTAACCTACAACTAACGGTCCTAGTTTAGGCCCGGAAAATTAACTCGCTGTAGTGCCTAGCGTTACCCATGACATGGTCTTCTTGCCCTGGTGCAAAGTATCTCTCACCCACCAGTTTGTTTCAGATGCTGCAAGAACCCGCGGCGTTCGGTATGGCTGTGAAGGGTCTACTGTCGGCACAAAAACAAGCCATAGCTGCGAATTCTCACGCTGGAGGGCAGCACCTATGCTTCTTGGGCTCGGGCCGTGACGAAGAGGACCAATATACACACATGGTCGTCGCGTCCTTCCTGCAGAAGCATATTCTTTACGTCAGCATGTTAACAGGTATGCACGTTATGTCAGCTCTACCCAAAGTAGTAGGCCAAGTGCACGAAAACAGTTCTCTGTGACAGCAGTACTGCTGAGAAGTCTGCTAGCCGGGTGCACACTGACATCTTGTTTTTTACGGCCGACTCCACCACCTTTGAAATAATAAAGGCTGTGACGCGGCGTTTTCTACGGATTGTCGCGATAAAGCCCGGAACACACGGACGATTCGAATGCCGAAAACACGCTGAGAAATTCTTCATTAGAGCAAAATGGTCTTAGTGAATGGTTGGAGCAAAACCACAGAGTCTACTGCAGAAGATTTCTCTGAGCCGGCGTGTCGGGGCAAAACTGTGCACCTGCGTGCGGTCCGTGCGTCAGAAATCTTATGAAGTAGACTCTGGAGTTTTGCAGCAATCCATTTAACCCCGTGGAAAATTTCTCAGTCTGTCTGGTAATCTCTGAGACATAAATGGTTATTGAAACGCATTACTTTAGCCCACGCGTTGGCACTGAAGCCATTCGACGCCTTGTCGCCCAATAAGGCCCGGTACACACGGGCGATTCGATCATGCGAGCAATGCTTGTAGACCTGGCAAAACCACAGTCTGCTGCAGCAGATTCCTGTAGCTGGATCGGAGCTACAATCTGCTGCAGTTGACTGCGGTCTTGCCCATGAAAAGTGTGTTTCGTGGTCGGCTATTTCAGGAATGTTGGCTTTAACGTCTTCCAAGGGCAGGCAGGTGTTGAGGTGAAGGGTAAAGTCTATGGAGACAGGACTGCAATTATTGCAGTTGTGCGGGATTGCTTAAGTTTTGAATGCCGCCACGGGCACTCACACGGTAGGTCTTAGGGAACTGGTCCGGCTTATGCAGTTGCTCTATGCTTTTTCCACTGGATGTTGACTGCTGTTTTTGCTTAACCTGTTTCTTTATAACGGTGGTTTAGGGACTGGCCACATCATTAAGGTGGCAACAGTGTCTTGCAAGAAGTACTGTGTTTTCACCAGCTATACCAATGTACATTTCTCTACTCCCTGTTGCAGGCGGCTACGAGGCGATCCACGAGTACTTTGGGGTCGACATGTCCGACTGTCTGGAGGGCCATGACGAGAAGGAGTGCCTTGTCTGCAGAGATTCGCGGCCGTCGAGCGCTTCACCGACATCGCCTCTGGGTGGTGGTGCCGCGCCCAACTCGGACATCCTCGGCAAGATCTCGGCTGCTGTCAAGACCAAAAGTGCTGATCTCAAGGACAAACTTATCGAATACATTGTCAATCCGTCGGCGACTGCAGAGCAACCTCGCGGCAGCAAGGGAAAGCTCTACCGCGGGCTCAGACCGGTCTTTAGTATTGACGACGATGAAAGCATTCCAGGTTCGTATTAGGTAGATTTATCTATAGGAGAGATGGAACAGAGGGGGGGGGGGAGAGGGGGTCCACCTCAATATATTAAAAACCCCTTAAAACTCAATTGCATATTCTGGAACGAACAGACCAATATATTATTGTAACAGTAGTAACAATGACAGGGCATGCAATGTATTTTCCATAGTTTCTTCAAAAAAGAATTTTTTGCCCAGAACCAAATATTTTTTTGGAAAAACAACCTGTTGGGTTTTGTTTCTCTATGAAACACCTAAAACATATCTGCAGGTAGAAATCATCGATAGAAAGGTTCCGCAGAAAAATTATTTTTTAGTCTTTTTTCATGAAAATTTAGTTATTTTTATTTTTTTACCCCCAGAAGCAAACTATCAAGGGGCACGTGACCCACCGCATTTTGTTGACATTAATGACGACTAAATATAATTGTGAATTTAAAAGAAATCGTTGGAGCCGTTTTTGAGAAATAATATTTTTAGGCGTTTTTTTGGAGTTTTTTGAGAATAAAACCCCCCAAAATTGAGTTAGCCCCAAATAAAAAAATTAATCTCGAGGTATGCTTTTTGTGAACCTACATGCCAAATTTCATCTAAATCGACCGAGTAGTTTGCCCAAAAATCGACGCACAGACAGAGCGACAGACAGACAATTCGTAAAAACCACTTTTTTTGGTTCCGGGGATCTCAAAACGTGTAAATCCTTTGAAATCTCGGAATCGAAAATTTCGACCGTCACAAAGCTTTCGTTATACTACGTATAAATTGGAAATGTATCGTATTATCTAAATTAATGTAAAAAATGTTAAACCCGCTTATCCTTCAACGCCCCTGTTTCGCGCCTCTGATTCCCGTCGTTGACTGCATGGGGCCTCATTTGGCTCATTTCAACTTCAGACCAAATGGTAATTCTGTCCATTCCAGCAGGTGACTTTTACGAATCACTTTTTTTTTTTTTTTTTTCTTTTTGTCACTATGGGCTAGGCCCGTTTTAGGGTGAAAATTTTAAAATATCCTAAATACATTGGTCGTCATGAAGTCCTGACTTATTTCATTGCCCTTTTTCCGACAGATCTCGTGTATGACAACTTTGAAGAAGAGGAAAAGCTGCTTGGAAGTAACCCTATCTCGCAATACCTCAACAGTCTGGACACTGGGGCGTTCTGATGATGCCTGCAAGTTGAAGAAAACGGCTGGGTGCCTGGTTGGTTCGCTGATGGTTCTCGCAATATCCTAACTAACTTGTCTCTGCCCTTATCCCATACGACGACATTAAAGTGTTCAAATAACAGCTGTTTCTCACAATATTATATCTATCTTGTCTCATTTCTTCGCTGCAGATTCCATGTACGACGACGTTGAAGAAGAGGAAGAGCTACAAGAAAGTGTCCCTGTCACGCTTTACCTCAACAGTCCAGAGAATGTGGCGTCCTGGCGATGCCAACAAGTCAAGGAGAACGGTTACATATTCGATTCTTTGCTGGTCCTGACAAAAACCCACCTCATAGTACTACGTGAGTTGGCCGGCAGGAGGGGCAACGCGGTGCTGGTTGTCAAACGAGCTCTGGCGACCATTGTGCGCATAACTGCTAAGAAGCGGCATCCGGATCTTATTACGTTCAAATATGGCCAACCGGATGCCGATAGTTCCGCCATCTATGATATGGACAGGTAAGAGCCGATTGTTATTCCCGAAAGTATACCTCCATCAACGATAATGAAATAGAATAGATCGTGCCATAAGGTAACTATGACCGATAGCGGGCGAAATGACAAAGGGAATCGGAGGGTGTGGTGGCAAGTCTGGTGGTGCTGGCTTGTCTAAAAAAAAACCGAGGATAACTATGTGATGGGGTGAAAAGTTGCCGCCACTAAATAAGCAACCACTACTAGGGCGCTCTTTTGTCGTGGGGTTGGGCCTAAACGCGGAGGAAGTGAATGAAGAGCTAACGTCATAAGGTTGCAGAAGGCAGCGGGAAACCACTGCATTACAATTCCCTAGTACAGTGATCATGACTAAGTACCTATACATTCGTAGAAAGAGAATAAAAAGACAAAGGAAATGAGACAAAGGCGGGTACAATGGGCATCCGCAGCTCGTGTAATGAAGCGGCAGAAAGTTGGGGCCGAGACTACATAAGTTTGATGGTTCTCGCCATAAGCTAAATACAGTCAAAATGAAGCTGTTATGATTGTCAGGGACCCAAGACCAATCGCGCAGGATTTACTGCCCCTGTATTCTGTTGTCAGCCCTGCATGCTGGATTGCTCTTTGGTTTTTAAATTGCCGCTATTTTTTACCCTAAAAAATATATCAAATTTCCGACAGTGACATTTACCCCCACGTTTCACCGCTATCGACCTTACTTAGCCTGTGGCTAGGCGCCATCTATTCTATTATGTTACCTTTGTGACCAAGCGATAGGGTTGCAAACATAAGCAAAAGGAAACGTTGGAAAATGTGAACAAATAAACAATTCAACAGACATCAGAATGACAGGCGTAGAAGTTCTTTGGCCAGAACAGGATCGCCTGAGTTGGATGGACATGTTTATTTGATTTGAATTGTATTTGGCAACTGGGGAGAACCACAACCAGCTTGGCTTATAGTTTGGTTTGTTTCTAAGGCAAACCAGAATCAAAACCAAGCTTTAGCCTGGGCTTAGGTTCATCATTACTGCCAAACTTCAGTTCTTGAACGGGTCGGGAGCCAGCCCAACAAGTATAACTTGTTTCAGTGGGCTTGATAGAATGGGGTATAAGTATATTGTACCTGCAAAGGCTTTCACGGCCGGAGTTGAATGAAGAACAAGTAGAAACCGGGCTGATGGGCCGTGGTCGAAATGAAAGTGAGCTACGGAGCCACCGAGGTACAACCTTTGAAGTCTACGCAGCGCCACTGTAGATGTCGACGCAGATGTTGACGAAACGTTTGGATGTTCACTTTTATTTCGACCACGGCCCATCAGCCCGGATTCTACTGGTTCTTCATATAAGTATATTGTCTAAGTGTTCTGGTTTTATGTTCCAGGTTTATAATTCCTAAGGCAAGCGAAGCTACCAAGGTGATAGCCCAGCAGGTCAACCCTCCTTCGTCTCATACCTCTGACAAGAGTTGAGCTGCCGCAACGTATACTATGAAATATTTTAACTTACCGACTGTTGGACTGTTAAAGCAGAGATTTAAAAATATTTTGTATTTAGTTTTCGTCGAATTTAATTAATTCCTCGTCTGCATCCATAGATATGGTAATGGAAAATAATAATAAAACAAGCTTTCTCCAAACGCATACTATTCACCAGACTGAATTAATCAGTATAAAGCACCTTATCGTGTTTTTGTTAGAGAATAGGCTAATGTTTCACATGAAAAATCGAGCATTGACTACGAATACTTTTTCTTTTCGGAATTTTTCAACTAATTATTTTTAAATCTTTTTGGCTGCGCAAGCGAGGAAAATAATTATTTTCATAAAAAAGACACTCGTATGGCATTTGCTTACAAATTATTTCGAAATCTCTGCCTAGGGAGTAATTCGAGCAGCCCCACTACACGTTGATTGTGCTAAGCCTAATTTTCCATGAACTGTCGAGCGAAGAACCATAAATGAGATTTCATATGGTGGGAGAAATGCTCCTCTGTATACATAGTAAAATACATAGTATGTATCCGGCACTAACACCTGTTTAGTCTCAGTTTTTGAAGACGTAAAAAAATGCAAGACCAGGTTGGGTAAGCGCCTTCCAAAACTGTGGCTAAATGGTACTTGTGGTCCAACATTACATATTAAGGCCCGGTACACACCGATGAGTGTGCAGTCGCAAGTTGCCGACGCTTTTTTCACTGTAACAAATGAGCTCGCAGAAGGTTACTTGTCGATTTTTGAAGCTGGCGTGAACATGACGGGAAGCCGACCCCACGAAAGTGCACGGTTTTCTCCGAGACCTGCCATCTCATAGTAATCTTCTAAAGTAGACTCGGTGATTTTACACCAACCATTGACTCGTATCTGTACTTGGCTAAGTCATACTTTCGCCTGTTTCATTGCGTCAATGGTAAGTTTGTCTCAACCTGTCCATTATCGCTTGTAGCGGGTGTAGGTTTGCCAATGCCCAAAAATTCATACGGAAACA
The DNA here is from genome assembly GCA_963971405.1 of Psococerastis gibbosa. NCBI lineage: Eukaryota > Metazoa > Arthropoda > Insecta > Psocodea > Psocidae > Psococerastis > Psococerastis gibbosa. Next base: position 49,050,395 of record OZ020485.1, read on the forward strand.
ATACAGATAATGTCCGAAATCCATGGGGTCGTTGGCATTGGACAAGAGACCTATGGGCCACTATTAGTAGTCATGGGTCCATAAAAAGTACTTCAAAAAAATACTACTACACCAACCAATCACCAAGTCCTATGGCTACAGTCGGCAACTCGTGACTGCAGACTCGTCTGTGTGTACCAGACCTAATCTCTATAGAACTACCTTTCTTCTACTTAATGGCATGTCAATATGATCAATATCTTATGACACTTTTTTACAAAAACCTGCAGTGGAGTGTCAGATTGCCTCTAAATTAAATATAATGAAACTCTGTTTATTCGAATGCTTGCCCAAGCATTCATTTATAAAATCGAATAAACTCGGTGTTTCGTTATCTTTAATTCGTGGTCGCACTGTATTTAGTTTTACTTTGTATGTATACAAATATATAGTAAATATATATAGTAAATATTTATTCTATGGATAGGAGTGACAAAATGTTTTGGGTAGGCCTAATCATGAATTGGCTGAATGCCAGGAAACTAATACTCGACCACAGACACTTGCCGAGATTAATTTTTTTAATGCACTAAGGATGTGTCTTATTTTTCACATTGTAAGTTCCTGTCATTAAGTTTGAATTATAGTACTGAGTAATAGTAATGAAATGTACATCTTGGATATGACGAATATGGCTTTTCTGCATTAAACAAATAAGCTTCGCCAAGTGTCTTCGTATTGTGGTCGGGCAGCACATATTTTGCATCTGTAACTTCTGACCTATTGTTTACTGTGATTGTAATGTGTAGTGACGTCTACGGCTCCGTGAAAGAGAGAGCTGCGCTTAAAACCATTTGAAACGTTATTTTTCTTCTTTTCTGTAAAACTGTCGTAATTTGAGATATTCCATTGACTGTTTGTGTTGTGCAGGGAACCGTAACATTTATCAAAATATTTTATAAACAGCTTGGTTATTTTGATTAAATTAATAAATTCTCATTCCAAAGAATTGAAATTACAGTAGACTCACAAGTTTCGCGTTATATTTACATTTTCTCGCCTGACATTATTATTATTATTATTACTCTAAATAACGAAGTAAAGTACATTATACCGATTTTGAAGAGTAGTAGTAAATCAGTCGGTGAAATAGACGGCTTTCTGAGAAAGCTTGTATTTTTATCAATGCCGTAGAGTGAGGAGTTCATTAATTTCTTCTAAATGACAGCATCTCCAAGTTATTTACTAAATATTTGAAATCTCTGCTTCTGTATGAGCGTGCCATGATTGGTAAACTACACTGAGTCGTCACAGCTAAGCTGAGGCATACTGTACAAGTGTTACGCGAACAAAAGTCATCTTACAAATTATATATTATGTGATAGAGCTTTCGTATTGCTAGGTTTTTTTCGAGAAGTCCAGCTCTGAGCATTTTGATATGACTCTTTCGAATTCCAAAAGTTTCTTAAATAATTTTGAACTGTGACGTACTGTATGGTTCAGCTTAGTGTAGTTTACCAATCGTCTTCCTCTTCTTCTTTAGCCAACGCCCGTTTTGACACGCATTTACAAATAGCAATTTAAGCTATAAAAAAAAATGCGGTGCTTTGTTCAACACTGTTATGATTCGGGTATTGTTATAACTTCATTTATAGGACTAGGTTTTCTCTGCATTGATATATTAATTTTTTAAGGAAAGAAACTCGAAAAGTCTTTGTAAGAAATAGCGGTGCTCCAGTGCACTGAAGCCTAGGCTATGACTGTGAAATGATTTTTATTAAGTGACACCAGAGGGGTCAAAGTCAAAGTATTTTCTCTGGCCTTAAAATAGTAGGAACTATCCGCTTTCGTGAGTATTGGTTACCAGTGATATGGGCTTCTTAAAATATGGAAATTGGTCTAGAGCAAGTCATATATAGATCATAGTTTTCGAGGAAGTTGTATGATCATTGGTTTCATAGCATTTGAGAATATTTGGCTGTTATGTACTTTCCACACTGTATAACTAAGAACGTGATACAGGGGTGGGGGAGGCAGGGGAGCTGCTGCTGGGCAGCGCGTCACCTAATGGCCGACATGCCAAGGGTCAGCGTTGGCTATTTAAGTTCCTTATCCATACTTTTCAAGCGATGGCGAGACCGGTCCTTAGTGTTTGTATTAATTTTGCCCTATTAGCTACAATTTTGTAAATAAACTTTGTTGCTTTTTACTATGTGGAGTTATAGTTTTTGTTTGATACCATGTGTAGCATCCTGTGTCCACTGCCGAAGCAGCTGTTACAATATTTATTTTATTTTGTGGAATTAGTGCAAAGTTATTTTATAATTTTATTCTTATTTGTAACGTAGCCTATCACTTCCACCACGAAGTCACTGGAGAAACTCTCTCATGGAATCATTGCCAATCTTCAGCCCTTCAGGGTTCGTCTCTAGAACTTTCTAATTTCTAATAAGACGAAGACTAAGGTTCATTCAAACCGCCCCATGCCTGGGTATGCGAGTGGATACATGTGTGATTATTTTTATTTAGTTTTATAATACACTGTACCTGTTGCTGGAACAACATGGAAATTCCCCAGAGGGACATGTTGTGTTGTGTTGGGAGCGAGCCAATCCTCGCTCTCAACACAACAACAACAACGTCCAGGTATGAAGGTCAGTGCGCAGCCCCCTACCCAGCAACTCGCTACGGAGCCACCGAGGTACAACATTCGAAGTCTACGCAGCGCCACTGAAGATTTCGACCGCAGATGTTGACGAAACGTTTGGAAGTTCACTTTCAATTCGACCACGGACCATCAGCCCGGATTCTACTGGTTCTTCATTTGACTCCGGCCGTGAAAGCCTTTGCAGTTACATTTATTATTTAATCTTAGTATGAAAAGGTAGCGCCAAGTGAGAACTACATACTGTAGGTACCTATTTGAAAAGCTACCTACTTAAAAGGTAATGCATAATAAACGACGTAGGTAGCCTTTTCATGCAGTTCTCCTTTTTCGGTATTAGCCTACCCTTTTTTATTGTTATCCTGTGTTATTGGTGAATTTGCTAATTGTAGGTATATATATACTGTAGGCCAATCTGCTGTGTCTTGACAACGATTTAATGTTATGGCTTGTATAATTTTGTGTTTTGTTAATTTTCTTGCACTTGACGATGGTAAATCGCGTGAGCTGAAACCGGTTGAGTATTTTATAATTGGCTTATTTTGTAAAACTGTACTTTGAATTTTAATCATGAGTGACAGACAGTTTTACGAAGTTTATAAAAAGACTATTATTATTAGCCTTTCTGCCTTTGTAGGAAGCATAGGCCTAACCGCCTAACTACTGAATTTAGCTATTACACTTTCCATATATTTCCTTGGACCTTGGAGTTGGACGTGTAGATGAATGGAATGGAGTGGAAGGTTGTAAAGTAAACTTGATTAAGTTGATTTAATTGTATTGAAGAAGTTTCGACTCCACTTGTGTATGAGTAAATTAACAAGTTTCTTTGTTTCTGCGGGAGTGGAAAACTTGCAAACCAAGCACCTGTGCCTATACTTGCCTCCTTTCATCACTGCCATGGTCGTTACATGTGTGAATCAGGATAGCATCCAGGTAGTGAGGGGTTAACTGAGCGTTTAACCTCGAGTAGGCCGCCCAGCCGACCCTCTAAAAACCACTTCCATCTCACGTCAGGAAGGGTCCTGTAAACGCTGGAATAAAACGTTCATTACATAAAGGATGGGATTGATAATTTGGGAGGAACTCGGATGGTGGTGAGGGAACGGAAGGATTTGAAGTGTGGCAGTACGGCAACTGGAAAGGCACGATTTACTGGGGTGGAGTTCGAGTATGTAGCGTTAGTTAGTTTGGTGTAAAGTAGCTGAAAAATAGAGTACAATGATATTAGTTGGGCCGGGGGGGGGGGGGGGCCTAGATGAGCTCGTTTAAAAGTAGAAGGCAAACCACCAGTAGTCCGTCAAGCTGCAGAGCGGGGGGGGGGGGATCTGGAGACCGGTGGCCGCGGGTCGAAGGAATTAAATGATTTACGAACTGCGAGCGAGCAAAGTATTTAGTGGGAGTTACTGAGTTCTGGGTGCATTCTGTGGTTCAGACTCTCGTGACCGGGTTGCCTCTGAACTTTTCGCCAAGGGGAGACTAACGATCCAGGCTGGGTAACCATATTTCAGGGTTCGTTTCTGCTAGCCACCACTGCCGTGGTGAACTCAACTTTCAGCTATAGACTATAACGCTAGCCGCTATGAGTATTCACTATCCTACATTTAAGTGTTCAAATGCATTTTTATATAATTAAACGTAATAGAGTTCTTGCGTAGTTAGTTAGTTTACGTGTCCGGGCCAGGGGCGTTTAACTTCAATGGAGGTTTTTGTTATACGCGGGAACTGTTCTGATTGGCCATTTGGCCCTGATCCCAACACACGATAGCCAACCACGAAATTGTAATTTTTTTTAATTTTATGTTGGTGACACCTGTTTGTGATTTACTATAAACATCCCGTGGCTGCAGATCCTTGTCAACATGGCGGCTAGTGTAGCTTCTATAAGCTAAGTACAGGGTTGAGACCGAGTCAGATATCCGTTCTGCAATGTGTAAGACTTCGACATATTTAACGTTGATACTTATCTCTGATATTTGGCTTATGATAAAGGGGCGCCCCGTAAGGGTTACTATGCCTCCCGCCGTTCTAGTTAATATATTTCAATGAAAACAACGGACATCCGACATTGGGCTCAGGGCTGCCACATTCCGTGGTTTACCTCGGAATTCCGTGGGAAATAATTTTATTCCGAAAAATTTCCGGGGTCAACAATTTTTGAGGTTTTTCTGTGGGATTTTAGGGAAATTTGTTTTTATTTTATTTTTTAAGAATTTTGTCGAAGGACCATTGATTCTCTCGCGGTTTCATAAAATTTTCGCAAAAATTCAAAAAATATAAACACTATTTCCACCCCGAGCCCTACACCTCTATATGATTTGCATGCTGAAGCAGGGGACCAATCGAAAGTCCACCATATTTTGGCCTAAAATTTTCGCGCCAAATGAAACTCAATAGTTATCTTATGGCAGTTATGACAGTTAATTGTTATTCTAGATTTCTGCATGTTTTTAAAAATTTACTAGCTTGAGTAGCTTCAGCTTTGTATAATGAATAAAACTTAGATGAACCTGAAATAAGATGCCGGGAATTTCATATCAGCCTATAAAAGTGTGAGGTTGAGAAAAAAGTCAAATCAAATGATTAAATCATGGGAGCCAATTGCATTATTTCCATCACAAACCTATTTCAAGAAAGGTTTGTAAGATTATACCTACATACATGCATTGGCGTAAATAGGGGGGTCCTGGGGGGGAGGCTAAGCCCGCAGGCCCCCCCCCCCCAGGATTTCTGGTGACAAAGACGTTATGGAGGCGAAAGGCATAGTATCCACAATAACGAAAGGGAAATTAATTCTTGATACTGGTATGCTTATTTTACATGAAAGACATCATGAAAAAATCAACACATTGACTTATTTTCACAAAAATATATTACTCAAAATGCTTAAGATCCCAATAGGCCTATTTCAGACCTATTTTTTCAAGCTTTTTCTTCGGGGGAGACCCCCGGGCCCCCTCAGTGGTAGGTTTATTTGTCGGTACAATCTCAACTGTACTGCTTGCAAAATTCGTAAAACCTCACTAATTTGGACCTATATACATCAATTTTCCTTCTCCGGGGGAAACCCCCGGCCCCCCATTCTCCAGGGTTTAATATGCGTAAAACCTCACTAATTTGGGCCTATTTATCAATTTTTTCTACGGGGGAGACCCCCGGGCCCACCTATCACCAGGGTATAAAATGCGAAAAACCTCATTAATTTGGGCCCATTTATCATTGTTTTTCTGCAGGGGAGACTGCTGCGCCCCCTTCTCCAGGGGATAAAATGTGTAAAACCTCACTAATTCAGGTTTACCACAACATTAATGGCTTGGATTCACGGAGAACAGCTTAGATCTGATAATGACAACCCAAACAACCTAGCCCCCCCCCCTCCAGTCTCCAGAAGGTTACGCAGCCCCCTATAATGCTTTTCTCAGCGCTCCAAGTATTTTTAATTGTCAACTGCCAATTTTGAATTTGCCACAATTAAAGGTACCTACTTATGGTATACGTGGGTGTAGCTTAGGAGCCTTAGACTATACTGCTCTAGCTTCTGAAAATTAGCAAGATTAAAAGATGAAAACTGGTGAAGTAGGCATGGTGACGTACAGCAGTCGATACTCTCAAAAATAATAAAAATCCGCCTATGCTTAGCATACTACATGAAAACAAACTTTATAGCCAGTTTAATTTGTAACATCCTTGGTGAATGAAAAAAATCATATATAAGGCGCTTATTCGACCAACGTCAATAGTGATAGTAAATGTGGTATTGACGTGGTAGCAGACATTAAGACAGTCTAAAAATGTCTGCTACCACGTCAATACTACATTTACTATCACTATTGACGTTGGTGGAATATGCATCTAAAGGGGACCAACATTTAAAAAAAATTCCGGGGTATTCTGAGGAACTATTTAACAATTTCCGAGGAATACGGCAGAAGTCATTTGGCAGCCCTGATTGGGCTGGACAACACACAGCGGCCTTTAATAATTTTATAAATTTTAATAAGTTTGTGAGCCAATATCAAATTGAACTACGACGGGAAGTGAGGTGAGTAAACATATTTCATGTGCCTGTTTTTTTTAAACATTTTCAGTTGTATACCATCCAACACCTTACATATATTACATGGTTTTAATTTTCAAAATGGAAAAACGTTAGCATGTGCAACTCATTTGTGTAGCAAAACAACTAAAATTTGTTTAATTCATCATTCATTCCTTGTTTGTGAAGTGTTCAAGTGAGAAGGAAAAATAGTAAAAGGTACATTTGGTAAATTACAATTTTTTAAATTCAAATTTTTAAAACCTACGCACTCACTTTGATAGATCTCTTGTCAGTGCTATGAGATATGCCCGTAAGATGTTAGCACAACCATATATGCCTAGTTAACAAAAAAATGTGAAATGTGTGACCTACAATAATTTAATCACGTTTAGTTGGACACTTACGAGTCAGTTTTGACCATGTGTAAGATCTTATTAGTAACTGTTTGAAAAAGGCAAATTACGTTACAATTGCATTTTAATCTACACAATAACTTGATACACAAATTGCACCTTAATGTAGCTGGCATATACAACCTAACTTGTGTGTTGACAGTGACCTTATTCCACTAACATTTTAACATATTCTGAATTGTAATGAAATATTGACTGTGGAGGCAAAAATAAGGTTTTGTAAGGTAAATAAAATGTTCAATTACAAGTAGAAATAGTAGCCTATGTGGCACTAATTGAACACACCTTTTAAAGTCATTCCACCTACAGACTGATCATAGCGATTGCCATGAACTTACTCCTGTGATTAAAACTGTAAACATACAAATTTTGAATAGCACTATGATTTAAAAATTCTCTTGTTTACATTTTTAATATCTGGGAATTATAATAACCCCTTTATTATAATCGCCATGATCAGGAGGCCTAACTAAACTATTTTTATGTGCAGGAGCCACCTGGACACTGGAGCACTTGAACTGGTGAGAAAATATTGACAGTAATTGACAACAGATAAGTATTTTAATTTTTTAAACTATTTCAGTTATTTATTTTATTAAAACCGGTAGAGATGAGTCTTAGGTGTTGCGTAGAATTCTGTTCACAGAAATCGAAATGCGGTGTATCCATGCATATGTTTCCTCCTAATAAAGATCTCAAAGAGGTTTGGTCGCTGCTGGCAGGGAAACCGATTAACTACGGTGAAAAATTCAAACGAGCCTCCATTTGTGGTAGACACTTCGCTGACTCTCAGTATCGTGATCTCCACTTTACGAAAAGGCTGATTCGTGGCTCGATTCCCCGAATTAACTTGCCTGTGAGGATTCTCATAGTCGGGTCAGATGAGTCTTCCCGTACCTATCCAAGTCCACCTGCTAGTTGCAGCCGTGAAGCAAATAATTCACCTGTTTTTCTTTCCCATGAATTCTTATGTACAACCCCAGAGCCTACTCGCACATCATGCCCCAATACCCTTCCCAATAGTTCTGTTTCTCCTGCTGGCTCAGTACAACTCGAACCGGATGCAGAAGATGATGGGGTGATTGCCCAGTATCAGCGCACAGCTATGGATTGTGAAGTTTCTTCTTACGAAATGGAAAGGACGCCGAAGATAGTCTCCAATGGCGAAGAACAGCATTCATTCGCCTCTGTTGGCGAGAACTTCTCTGATCCTGATTCCGTATGTTATACGGATGTCCAAGGTGACGGAGTTCTCGTTCAGCATGAGAGCACACCTATGGGTTGGGAAGTAACTTCACATGAAATGGAAAGGACGCCAATGACAGTCTCCAATGCCGAAGAACAGAATTCGTTTGCCTCTGCTGGCGAGAACTTTTCCGTACATTATACGGATGACCATGGAGACGGAGTTATCGCACAGCAAGCTAGATCCATGGATACCAATCAATGCAAGACATCGAAACTGAAAGCCCAGCGTAAACTTTTCATCCCTAGTCCACCGAAGAAAACAAAAAGCTGAACCCATTACAGTTGGGATTGATGAAGAAAGACCTTACCCCACGACGGGCTAAGCTTGGAGAAATGGCTCGGGCTTTTCGAACTGGGTACATACGTAAGTGCGCTGAGGCCGCTGGTTTGAAGGATAAATTGAAAGATCTGGAGGTACAAGTCAATGAAGCCCTTCAAGACAAGCTATCTCCTCTAGCATTCCATATTGTCGAAGGAGAACTGCACAACAGAGGCAGACCAGGCAAGGGCAGAAGATGGAATAACAAGCAAAAAGCACTAGCTGTTGCTTTTTATAAATTAGCACCGAGGGCCTACAATGCTATTGCGAAGATGATGTGCCTCCCTAGTAAATCCACGGTTTTGAGTTCCACCCACTCCCGAAATGTGGCCCCTTTCCCTGACACCCTGCATATTTGTGGACCGTTACTGCTTTTTCCTTTGCTTGTGTGTTCAGGTCGAAACTAACAACATCCACGAAGATGCTGCAGCAGCAAGTCCTGTTCCGGGATGGGTGAGGAGTTTAGTGAGTATAACCTCACACTCCCCGTAGACCATACATGGTCGTAGTCATCCGACGCCGTGCTCAAGCAGGGGGGCCAAGAAACGGCTAGGTGTTTAAGAGGCGCGGGCGTCTGTTGGGACGTGGGGCCCTGTATTCTCCGGAAACAGTCCCCCCCCCCCCTATAATCAGATTCTCCTCATCCGCGGGGAAAAAAAAAAAAAAACTACCAACTTTAGTGGTAGGCTATCATGTGTCAATGTGTTTATTTGGCGTTTGTGTTATTTTTAACAATGAATGACGGCAAGTTTTACATAATAGTTAGTAAGGAAACTACTATGTTTATCAGCCATTTAAAGTAATAAGATAGGTCATTTAAGGTCTCTTTTGGCTTAACATGTTATAAAATTAAAACACACTGACATGTTTAAAAAGATCATAATGAGCGCATTTCCATTCTGTTTCAGACAATGGCGAGGAAGTGTAAGCCTAGAATAATCGTTGTGGGGGACTCTATGGTCCGTGGGGTTAAATTGGACGGACGAGTCGCTGAAGTAGTGCCCTGGAGTGGCGCAAAGCTCAACCGATTGACAACCATGAAAATTTGTCGGATGGTGGTAGAATCGAGTTTAAAGTATGTGATCGTTATTGTGCACTTTGGGACCAATAACATTGGAGCCCGGAACATCAATACCCGTCAAACGCCCGAGGAGTTTGTGGCCGAAATGCGGAAATTGCTGGACCGGCTCCATGTTATTGAGCGCTGTTCCATTGTAGTGTCCTCGATTTTGCCATGATTCGACGAAGAATTGCGAGAGAAAATACGCACGAGTAATGTTTTACTTTGTCAACTCTGTAGGCGCTACGGAAACAATGTTCTATATTCTCGGACGTATATTCCCTTCATGATCTCATCAAATGGAACCTATCAGATTAAGAAAGAGCTCTTTAATAATCGTGATAAGTTGCATTTGAATGATGATGGAAAGATTGTGTTTTCCGCTTTTCTTAGGAAAGCGGTAGGCTATGCGAAATTCATCCGTCCAACGTAATGCCCACGTTTCAGGCAGTCCCTCCACCAGTGGCGTAGCCAGAATTTATTTCGGGTGGGGGTCTAGTTTTCGTGCAACATCAATGCATAAAGTTTGCCTGCTTCCGATAGGTTGATAGGTTTTCGAATGGGGTGCATTGGCGTAAATAACCAAAATTTCTGGGGGGGGGGGCATTACGACCCCAAGACTCATCCCCCAGAGAAAAAAAAGATAAATGGGCCCAAATTAGTGAGGTTTTCACATATTATACCCTAGAGAACGGGGGGAGAATTATTTTGAAAAAGAATAAGCTCGAAATAGTGGAATTTACACACTTTCAAAGCATTTATGTTTATATTTTACATGTTGAGAATATTACAGGTAATAAGAGGGGCCCGGGGGCTATCTCAGTGAATGTTTTTTATAAGATAGGCCTGAAATAGTTTGTCAGCATAACAGTTTTGAACTTGCAGACCATAAATTTATCATTAAAACTGGAAAAAGGGGGACTCTCTCTGGAGAATTTTTTACCGAAATATCTTAAAGAAGCGGTTTTGCTCATTTTTTTGGGGGGGGGGGGGCTACGCCACTGCCCTCCATCGTCATTGTCACTCCAGCTACCTCCTAGCGGCCAGGATTTGTACAGGAGCCTGTCGTTCCAGTTGTGACCGTAAAATCCGAAGTGCAGGAGTTGAAAATGGAATGAATCAACCGCTGTGCAGGAAGTAGGGTTGGAAGGTCGCTACACCTACTTCAGCCCTAGCCTGGTGACTCGGCGAACTTCAAGGGAATCCCTCGCGAGGTTGCCTCCTTCGCAGCTCGAGCCACAAACCAATATCTCCACTGTTTCAACCTGGTGGATTCAGCACTGTGTCGAGCCTGTGGAATGGATGAAGAAACTCTTGAGCATATTCTCCTGCAATGGTCCATTCCAAGCAGGGAGAAGGACTTACTCGTGACGGCATTGGGAGGAGGAGGAATAGAAAAAATTCTGGGACGGAAGAATCTTTGGGCACTGGTGAATGAATCATCTGGCCATCGGCATCACCTGAAGCTGGAACCCAGTAGTAAGAAGTAAGAAAATGGCAGTCGTCGGTGCTGACAAGTTGAACTCCATAGTGCAAAGTAAGTATTTTCTAGCAATCTCAGATAGGGGTGACGATAGTATATTAAGGGTGTACAGCCCGTAGGAAATTGGCAGCCCGAAATAATTAACGAATCATGTTATTTAACATTTGTCTCATTAAAGTTGTAAAAGACTACTTCATGCATCCTATGATAAGATATAGTATTTCTAATATTTTAAATTGTAGCTTTTTCATCGACATGATAATATTTTGTAAAAAATAACCTTATTATATGATGCATAAAGTAGACTTCTACAACTGAAATGAGCCAAATCTTTAATAACTTGCTTAGTTAATTAAATAAAAAGTTTTAAATTTCGGGCTGACAATTTCCTATGGGCTCTTTAACTAATCTGCTATTTTTCCTTTCCTATGTGTAGACCTACGCTATTATAACGAAAGCATTGGCATTTCGAGTACCTATTCGACAGATTTACATGCTGCTTTTACGGTTCCAGAAACAGGAAAAGTGACACTATCTATGTTGTTAGATTTGTGGAAATATCCTTGTGTAACGGACTGGTGCGAGTTTACCCAAATATGCTTTCAATTTTATTAATTAGTGTAGGTAATGTCAAATTTCCATGGTCAGTAATTGTACCATGGCTGCCTACTCATGTTCCGATCAATTAGTAACCTATAATGGAAATTAATATATAAATGATCAATTACGGTACCTACAGTATATGAAGTGGCAAGGTATTAAGATGCACAGGTCTCTACACACCATGTGATCGGAGAAAGGAGAAGCATCGTTACTTTTTCTTCTTCATATTTGTGCGGGTAGTTTGGCTTATCATATCATTTGAACTTTCAGGAGATGTCATGTCAGCGATTTATTAAGAGAATCTAGTTCGGGATGAACATGCATGCCGCCTTGATAAGGAGGAGAAAGATAGACGTGATGCTGGAAGAAGAAGACATTGTTCGCTATGCAAAAGCCTGAAGGATTCGGTTTATTGGCGGCGAATGGCTCATCACCGAGCAAGGGAAGGCTCGCAACCGATGATGAGTATAGGTGGAACCTGCTCAAGATGTCAGTCTCGACTTTCCAGAAGAAGAGCAAGGACGAGAATGTATTCCTATTTCCACATAACAATCTATTTCGACGTGTTGATACATTACATTTCGGGCTATTCACGTTATCACAAATAATTTGTAGATGGATTTTGTATGGACTGAGTTCAATTTAGTAATAAAAAGAAATGTATATTTCTTAATAAGTATAATGTGTGTTGGTTATTGAGTATTTCTTAATTTTGAATTTAATATGTTAGGTACGGCTTAGTGTGGAACTATGAAAAAAAAAATAGTTTGTTTAAAATAAGGTGAATACTAACAACGTTGTCAGAGTACATACCAGAGTAGTCATTAAAAATCAATTATATAATACAAAATAGGTCAATATAATATTAAATAGGAAGGGAGCGCGAGCCGGGCCGGCCGGGGCCCCGGCCACACAAAATTTGAAAAAAGGAGCGAATGATTCTGACGCGGGAGGGCCAACATTACTATTATTTTTTTTTGGCAGTTGGCAGTCTTTCCCTAACAAAATATTACCATTGAGTTAACGTTCTTATATACAGGGCTGCCACATTCCGTGGTTTACCTCGGAATTCCGTGGGAAATAATTTTATTCCGAAAAATTTCCGGGGTCAACAATTTTTGAGGTTTTTCTGTGGGATTTTAGGGAAATTTGTTTTTATTTTATTTTTTAAGAATTTTGTCGAATGACCATTGATTCTCTCACGGTTTCATAAAATTTTCGCAAAAATTCAAAAAATATAAACACTATTTCCACCCCGAGCCCTACACCTCCATATGATTTGCATGCTGAAGCAGGGGACCAATCGAAAGTCCACCATATTTTGGCCTAAAATTTTCGCGCCAAATGAAACTCAATAGTTATCTTATGGCAGTTATGACAGTTAATTGTCAGCTATTTATTACGACTTAGCTGTCGTGTATTTCCCGCCGCTAGCGCACTAAAAATTATTCTAGATTTCTGCATGTTTTTAAAAATTTACTAGCTTGAGTAGCTTCAGCTTTGTATAATGAATAAAACTTAGATGAACCTGAAATGAGATGCCGGGAATTTCATATCAGCCTATAAAAGTGTGAGGGTGAGAAAAAAGTCAAATCAAATGATTAAATCATGGGAGCCTATTGCATTATTTCCATCACAAACCTATTTCAAGAAAGGTTTGTAAGTTTATACATACATGCATTGGCGTAAATAGGGGGTCCTTGGGGGAGGCTAAGCCCGCAGGCCCCCCACCTCCCAGGATTTCTGGTGACAAAGACGTTATGGAGGCGAAAGGCATAGTATCCACAATAACGAAAGGGAAATTAATTCTTGATACTGGTATGCTTATTTTACATGAAAGACATCATGAAAAAATCAACACATTGACTTATTTTCACAAAAATATATTACTCAAAATGCTTAAGATCCCAATAGGCCTATTTCAGACCTATTTTTTCAAGCTTTTTCTTCGGGGGAGACCCCCGGGCCCCCTCAGTGGTAGGTTTATTTGTCGGTACAATCTCAACTGTACTGCTTGCAAAACTCGTAAAACCTCACTAATTTGGACCTATATACATCAATTTTCCTTCTCCGGGGGAAACCCCCGGCCCCCCATTCTCCAGGGTTTAATATGCGTAAAACCTCACTAATTTGGGCCTATTTATCAATTTTTTCTACGGGGGAGACCCCCGGGCCCACCTATCACCAGGGTATAAAATGCGAAAAACCTCATTAATTTGGGCCCATTTATCATTGTTTTTCTGCAGGGGAGACTGCTGCGCCCCCTTCTCCAGGGGATAAAATGTGTAAAACCTCACTAATTCAGGTTTACCATAACATTAATGGCTTGGATTCACGGAGAACAGCTTAGATCTGATAATGACAACCCAAACAACCTAGCCCCCCCCCCCCTCCAGTCTCCAGAAGGTTACGCAGCCCCCTATAATGCTTTTCTCAGCGCTCCAAGTATTTTTAATTGTCAACTGCCAATTTTGAATTTGCCACAATTAAAGGTACCTACTTATGGTATACGTGGGTGTAGCTTAGGAGCCTTAGACTATACTGCTCTAGCTTCTGAAAATTAGCAAGATTAAAAGATGAAAACTGGTGAAGTAGGCATGGTGACGTACAGCAGTCGATACTCTCAAAAATAATAATAATAATCCGCCTATGCTTAGCATACTACATGAAAACAAACTTTATATCCAGTTTAATTTGTAACATCCTTGGTGAATGAAAAAAATCATATATAAGGCGCTTATTCGACCAACGTCAATAGTGATAGTAAATGTGGTATTGACGTGGTAGCAGACATTAAGACAGTCTAAAAATGTCTGCTACCACGTCAATACTACATTTACTATCACTATTGACGTTGGTGGAATATGCATCTAAAGGGAACCAACATTTAAAAAAAATTCCGGGGTATTCTGAGGAACTATTTAACAATTTCCGATGAATACGGCAGAAGTCATTTGGCAGCCCTGCTTATATATTATGTTGTTCTGTGGTCCGGGCCATCAGGACACGTTCCGCCAGAAAATTGCGGCCTGGATGGCCTTGTCAGTTCCCTGGTCCAAGTCCCCTTGCGTGATAGGGCAGCTCATCCTTGGACAGATCAGAAGATGCCGATCGTCCTGCAGGGCTCCGCATTCGCACATGGGGTTATCAGAAAGTCCCCAACGCACGAGATTGCTATTTGCTACGGCACCGTGTCACTCCCACCCTCAACCTATTGAGACTTTTCTTGCGTAGTGACGTCACATTAAGAGGGCGGAGGTAACAGCGCATGCGTGATTGCGAAAATTATGTAAACAAAATCAGCTGTTCGGCCATTGGAGGATATGAAATGCATTGAGCGCTATTGATTTTTACAGTTTTAATGAATGAATGAATGAAATGGCTTGATACTTAATAAAATCGGGTTTTGAGAGGAAAAATATAAACTACTATGTAATATCCAATTAAATTTCTGAACCCCCCCCCCCCCGAAAAATCCCGGCTACGGCCTTGATTAGGATCAATAATGTATATTAATATATATATCGTCGTTTCTTTCCAGTGGCCATGCCCGTGCCCAGGTGGGTGGTCCATGGGGTCCGGACACCCTCCCCCCCCCCCGAAATAATTTTTTTATTGTAACCTGTTTTGCTCGATGACCATTAATTCAATAATAAATTACGTTAAAAAATGTTTGGAACCCCCCCCCCCCCCCCCCCGAAAACAAAAGCAAACGGCCTGTGGCCACACGAAAATTAACTGCTTTGGTGCTCAGATACGAAATTGAATTCTAGTGATAGTATTATGGAGAGACAATAACCCTTTTTACGCTACTAATATTTACAAACAACATGATAGGCTAGCGTGTCGACAGCCCAGCCGACTAGGCTATATTTCATGGTAGTTATGCAGTAAAGTTGTATGGTTAAGGTAATAAAACATTACTAATACATTAATTGTAATATGTATAAGCAAGCTTAGGCTCATATACCCATTTAAAAATCTGTTCTGCCCTCGCGGAAGTATCACAACCAATGAAATAAAATTTGATACACAATTAAATAATATTTAACGGCAATTATTTGCAGCTACTTTGCCGTAATTTTTTGTCAGTACCCGGGCAAGTAATGAAGGAACATATAAATAGCACTAATTTGCTATTTAAAAGCGAAAATTTCTTAAAATAAATTAAATTTCATTGGAAAGCCTATACACTCCATGTTAAAATGAGGGGGTGATGTCCGAGAATCAGGGGTACCCCCTCCCTCTCCGACAGCCCGCCATCTTTGTTTTACCTGCGCAAGAACTCCATTCACAATGGAGATCTTGGTCTTTCTTGCGCAGGTAAAACAAAGATGGCGGGCTGTCGGAGAGGGAGGGGGTACCCCTGATTCTCGGACATCACCCCCCTCATTTTAACATGGAGCGAATAGGCTTTCCAATGAAATTTATTTTATTTTAAGAAATTTTCGCTTTTCAACGGCAAATTAGTGATATTTATATGTTCCTTCAATACTTGCGCGGGTACTGACAAAAAATTGCGGGAAAGTAGCTGCAAATAATTGTCGAAAAATATTATTTGCTTGTGTATCTAATTTTATTTCATTGGTTGTGATACTTCCGCGAGGGCAGAACAGATTTTTAAATGGGTATGTGAGCCTAAGCTTGCTTATACATATTACAATTAATGTATTAGTAATGATTTATTACCATAACCATACAACTTTACTGCATAACTACCATGAAATATAGCCTAGTCGGCTGGGCTGCCGACACGCTAGCCTATCATGTTGTTTGTAAATCAATCAATCAATCTTTGTCCATGACCCACCAAGGTGGGATAGACGGCGTCCAAAACAAAAAACATCTAGAACAGAAACAAAAAATTTCATGCGGAAGCATACGTTAGATGGGGGGAGGGGGGAGGTTATGTTTGAGCATCCCAGCTTATTTCCCTGAACTCGTTCAAGCTGTACAGTGGACATTCTTTAATTTTCCTTGTCACCACGGCCTTGCATCCTGAAAAATCCTTATTAGTAAGGCTGATGGGTAGGGCGTTGTAGTATCTCATTGCCGAGTTTGGGAATGATGCGATGGACCTACTCAGCCTGCATCCGGGCAGATCCAAACGGTGAGCATTTCTTCTGTTATGCAGATGGACAGAATTTCTTTCAGGGAACAGTTCTATGTTGGCTTTAATGTGCAGTAAGCATGAAAGAATATACTGGCTGTAAACCGTTGGGATGCCCATAGATGCAAACAGAGGTCGGCAGTGGTCTCTCCACCCGCTGGACGCCACAATCCTGACAGCCTTTTTCTGCAACAAAAGAACATCGGCCACACCTGCAGAGTGACCCCATAACAGTATGCCGTAGTTGATGTGGCTGTGGAAAAGAGCGTAATATGTCATTAGCAAATATTGTTTGGTGACCAAGTTCTTTAGTTTTCTTAACAGAAATATTACTTGATATTTTTGAAATGCCCTTTCTTTCGAAAATAGAGAGTTTTTTACAAAGCTGCTCAGAGTGGGCAGTCCAATTTAAGCCCAACAGCTTAACACAATCCCTCTCCATGTTCGGGGTTCCAGTCTGGAGAGAACAGGTCATCTTTTGTGTCTTTCCTTCGTTGAGTATAAGCTTGTTGTCCTCGAACCACTGGGCTGCCGCCGCTAGCAAGGCATCTGCCATCATTCGAGCCTCGGTGAGTGAGGGGCCCCTACAGTATATAGTTGCATCGTCAGCAAATAGCAAGGTCTGCAAGCCTAAATCATTCACCATTATGAGGAACAGTAAGGGACCTAAGACAGATCCCTGAGGGACTCCGTACCTGACAGTCAGCCATTTAGAAATTGCTCCCTGAATGGACACACACTGCCACCTGTTTGAGAGGTAGGAGATGAAGGTTTGAAGAACCACCCCATCTATTCCATATTTCTTTAGTTTCTTAAGCAGCACCGCATGGTTAACACAATCGAAAGCTTTGCTGAGATCACAGAGGGTGAGTGATAGAGACTGGCCATTTTCAAATGCCCCCAGTATCTCCTTAGATAAAGAAAGAAGTGCGCTGGTTGTAGATCTACCTTTCCTAAACTCGTGCTGGTTTGGGTTAAATAGGCCACTGTTCTCGAAGTACTCCATTAATTGGCAGTTCATGACAGTCTCTAATACTTTAGCTAATGTTGGTATGATTGAAATTGGCCTGTAGTTTGAGAGAGCAGAGGGGACGCCCTTCTTAAATACAGAAATAGTTCTAGCCATTTTTAATTCTTCTGGGAACATTCCAGCTTGTAGGCAGACGTTTACAACAATGCAGATTGGCTCAGCTAAATATTAGTAGCGTAAAAAGGGTTATTGTCCCTCCATAATACTATCACTAGAATTCAATTTAGTATCTGAGCACCAAAGCAGTTAATTTTCGTAGGGCCACAGGCCGTGCCCAGCTTTTGTTTTCGGGGGGGGGGGGGTCCAATTTTTTTAACGTAATTTATTATAGAATCAATGGTCATCGAGCAATACAGGTTTACATTAACATTACATTAAATTATTTCGGGGGGGGGGGGGTCCAAACATTTTTTTACGTAATTTATTAATGAATTAATGGATAAATTCTTCAAACCATACAGGTTTACCTGCAGAAATTTATTGTGGGAGGGGGGGGGGTGCGGACCCCATGAACCTGCCCCTGGGCACGGCCATGCATATATATGTGTATTTTGTAACTTTAAATATTGTGGACTTCGTTCTGCCACAAAGATGCAACCTCCACTTGCATTTCTTAATTTTTTCCAGTGGCTTGGGGAACGATATAATTTGGACCTCTCTCATATGTGTTCTGTCCTGGTGTAGGCTATCACTATTACACAAGCCATAGCAGCAGTGCTTGACCATAACGCTAGAAATATGAATAATAACAACTTAAAACTGTAAAAATCAATAGCGCTCAATGCGTTTCATATCCTTCAATGGCCGAACAGCTGATTTTGTTTACATTATTTTCGCAATCACGCATGCGCTGTTAGCTCCGCCCTCTTAATGTGACGTCACTAAGCAAGAACTCCACTCAAAAATAAAATAAAATTTTTAAATGGCGACCATCCGGCCCGGCATCGAGTGGCATGCGGTCGGGTGAGTAGTCAAATTATTAATTAAAACCAAATTATTTTCATGTTGTTCCTGCTTTTAAACGTAAGAATATTGTAGATTATGAATATTTCGGCCCTTAAAACTAATAATTTCCTACTAGTACTTAGTACTCACCTAAGTAAGCAATGAGCCGACAGCGGGTGATCATCACCTTGCTCAAATTGGCGCGTGCACGATAATTTCAGGCAACATATAGGCTTGGTCAGATTTTAAGTGAAAAATGGCATTGAAATGAATAAATCATGTTAACAGAAATGCTTTTACTCAAGTTATTACACTAGAAACATGGAAATTATCTGAGAAACTTCCGACAATAGTATTTTGTATTAGGTAATCGCCATGCCCCACGATCAACAGGTGACCTGCAGCAAGCATTTCTTTTAATGTGTCAATTTCGTTTCAATAACGGTTCAGGGATCAATAGTTGAAGTTGTACTGGGACTTGGTGAAAAAATTCGGACAATAAGGTGTCATGTAAAGGGGGTAACATTCTGTTTGAGCTACCCCTCATAAAATCACAAAGTTTGGTTCTATATCGTTGATTTAGCCTTGCAGAAACCGATTTCCGATAGAATTAAAAGACGGAAAAGTATAGTTTTTGAGTTACAGTCGAATATTTGCATGAGCAGGTATATGGACAAATTTCTCATAACATTTTTTATGGAAGGAACATTGTCAGAGGCATGTAAGTAAGACAACCCTTGCTTAAAATATGAATTCCCTTGCAAACGGGATGTTTTACATCCATATTAAAAGCATTTTCATTCGACTTTTGATACAGCAGGGTAGCTCAAACAGAATTTTACCCAGCTGGGACTGGTAGGGGAAATACCTTGATGTAAAACTTTTACGTCAATCGTCAATGACATCAAAATTGAGGAAAAATTGACAAGTGGAATATCCGCCTAATATGTAGGCCTAGTGTGATGTATACGATCAAGTCTCTGCTTGCATGCGACAGGACTTACTTGGTCAGTCAGTTGTTTGCGAGCGGTCATAGTAAGTAGCTGGGTCTTTCTCTTCCTCTTATATGAACCTACAAGTACAGTACACCTAGAGTTTTATATGGGTGAGATTGGACATCCAAACATTAATTATTTGTATCCCGGGGCCACCTGATGCCGCGTTTCGTACAATATAACCAGTCATTGAAAAGACGTAGCAGGTGACGCCCGAATTCAAAACACTGAATGAACTGCCGTCTATCCCACTTTGGTGGGTCATGGACAAAGGTTGATTGATTGATTGTTGATCTGTCAGTGAGTTGACATAAAGTGGAAGGAATGTTTTATTTTCAGAAGGCGATATCACGTTCCATGCCAATGTTGTCCGGGCTGCTGTGTAGTTTTATTGATCTTCGGGGAGAAGGCCTCGGTCTTAATGCGTCAAAGGTTGGAAGTACTGGCAGTCCTGCTCGGCTGCTGTTCTCATTACCGCCTTCGCCTGGTTCACACGTTCGGATGCTTGAACCAGTTCCGTGCATAACGAAGGTGCTACAGGCCAGGGAGCCCCATCTAACTGTTAAAAATTTGATAGGTTTTTGTTTTACTAAATGTAGCCCATGATTTCCAAAATCAGCTACAGACCTCGGTAGAGTCCCGCCTTTGCTCGACGACCACGTCCACCGACGAAGAAGCCTCAGTCGAAAAACATTCCGTTTGTAGAACCGCTTTCCGAACCCGCTCTTGCTGCATCATTTCCCTCCCAAATTCTTCCTCTGAGAAATTTTGACATAATTTCTTATTTTTTTTGTCTTTCTTAAATAACCTCTCCGCCTTGTCCTTCAAAATCCTCAAGAACAGTGCTTTATTACCTTGTCCACTTTTATGACTTGTAATACATGAAATACACCACTCACCATTGTTGAAATACGGATGAAAATAAAAGAACATACATTGCGTAACTCCATTATTTTTACACCCGACCCCTATAGGGACAATTGAAATTAGTAAACAAATGAGGAGCTTGGTTACAAACGTGGCCAACTCCATTTTTTTTACAAAATGTGGTTTTGATCCGACCTTGCAGAAAATTGTAATGTCCACCTGCACGTTGTAAAATAAAGTGGCAAATGCAGCCAGATTTCGCACAGAAGCGCTGAGAAGTCTAGGGTTAGCTTTAAACTTAATGCAATTTTCAACAGAAAATCCACTCTCCTGAAAAATTCTACAACTTGGAGTTGGCCATGTTTGTAAACAGCCTCCTCAAATACATGGAACTAGAACAAGTGATTGTGTGGTGTAAGACTAAACTTTTAGTTCCAACAACCATCTGCCGCAAAGTTTGTTGCTCACTTACCAGGGTCGATAAAACTTTAACGTCATAATTCACGGTCCTGCAACGGTCGCCAAATATTAAAAAATATTAATTGTTTCCATATTCAACATTCCTTGATCATTATCCAAAAAGGCTCTTTATTCATTTAAACGCCTATCCAAATAGTAATTCCCTTTTCTATAATTCAATTGTTTTTTTCTTTATGTCAACACTTTTTATTTCTTCAAGTGATTTTGGAAATCATAGGCTACATTTAGTAAAACAAAAACATATCTACTTTTTAACACTAGCTACCTGAGCCTTCACGCTTGACTAGCAAAGGTAAAAACTAATATAGTTTCTTTTCGTTGTATTGCACCCTTCATTGGTCAAAATGTAATGATTTGTGGGCAATTGAGATTTGTTAGCTGAGCTTCAATCGCCTGTGGCCTTTGTTACTAGTTGAATGTACAGTAGTTGAAAATGATGGTAGCAGGGCAACAGCTTCGACTCAAGAAGTCCGCTAATAATATGTTGGAGCCTATTCATGTAGAGTAACTCACATATTGTAGGACTTATAATAGAAAATGTCTATTTTTGTTGATCTAGTCGAGTTGATAGAGAACTGGGCTATAATTATTAAATAGCACTCCTGTAAAATTATCTTTGTAATAGTGTAAATATTAATCTGTATAAATATGGGCTACAAATAAGCGTGTCGTGGACATGCTAATTAAGTAAATAAGGATATATTGGAATAATAGTTAATGATAAAGTTTAATTTATAGAACTGGTGTTTATAGTCCAAGTAGGGCTCTATATTAGGGTATATAGTGCCTTAAGTCCAAGTAAACATTCCACCTTGCAGTAATTTATATAAATTTTGGTAGAGATCTTATTTATTTTTATTCTTAAAATTTTGTGTCAGAAATTGTTATCTATGATTGCTGTTAACAATTTCTGACACTATCTATGATTGCTGTTATGTTTTCAAATTTGGAAGATAATGAAAGACTGACATCGATTAACAATTTGATATTAAATACCTGAGATTAGCTAACTTTTGCCTAATAAGCCTAATAAGAAAATACGTATGTTTATGTAGGAAAATAATTAGTTAACAAATTGGCAATTTTATTTTTAGTTCGGAACTTTACCACAACTACGCGAAAGTGGGTGTTATGGCATCGTGTGGAAGGCATGGGCTTTCCCAGGGAGACCTGTAGGTGTTTTGAGGTATGGGCACCGTGCGGTAAGTTTTCTATTTGTAAGGATTTTCTCAACAGGTATATTTCGCCGCGGAGATTCTGTGTCTGATTGTCGCTGGAATGATAGAATTTAATTTTCGTGTCAATGTGTGAATCTCTTGATCAGAGCTTCCCAACTACAGGCCGTGGCCCAAGATTGTGCCGCGGTGAGCTGCAAGAACTTATATTTGTGTTCAAGGCCCCCTATTTATGTGAGTATGTGAGCATACCTTCTCATCACTGTTATTTGTCAAAAATTAGCACAGAAATTCAAGAACAAAATGGAGAAAACACACTTTGCAACGAACCGCCTCAATTGAGAGTTTCAATAGGACTTTAAGTGAAGACTTCGGCCTTTGTAACTGCAAAGGCTTTAACGGCCGGAGTCAAGTCACACTTCTGCCTTTTTTCATGTCTCATAAGTTTTTGCATGCTTGAAGGGGTTGCAATTAGGGTTGTTTGATTAAGAATCGAGTTTGATAACTAAACCATTAGTTTCATACATTTTTAAAAGTTGGCCATTCCACCATACAAATATGACCGTTTACAACTTCAAAACTCGAAAACATAGCTTTTATGAGGTAAACAATAGCGCAATGGATGCTCATTGAGTGAAAATGGCACACGTGCTAAACCTACACAACTTTTTAATGATGCTATGGAACCTACCTGAAACGTTTTCCTAAGATGCGTTTTCGATGGAATTTCATTGCACCACAAATATTTAAATAATTTATTATTTGTGCAGTCGTTTCTTCGTTTTATTTCATACTTTATTATCGCAGACATGTTGAAGAACAAACTGTACAAAAAGGGAGCGTGACGTCATAGTCACGTGACTTGCTGGGAATATTAGAACTTAACACCCCTCGTCTCGTATGGTCCCCGCTATGAGCACCCTTTTATTCTTCAGTACAGCTCCAAGTTTCAGAGATGAAAACCAATTGTCCACATACCATTTAAAGTTTTCTGTCGATGACAGTTCTCGGCAAAGATAAAGAACAATGTCGCTCGAGAAGCCAAGACCGTGATCTGGGCAAGTACCCTTTCCGGCGTAAAGTTCAAAATCGTATATAATCCCACTCGCTCCTGCACGCGCAAATACTTAATAACCCCACTTATGCGGTTTATTGTTGATGTATTGTTTACACGAATGCCTGCCTTTGAATGGTATAACTTGCTCATCCACTGATTGAAACTCCTCGGAATTCAACACCAACAAATTGCTTCTTAGGTGATTTAGTTAAGGCCTAACCTTAAAAAAACGTATCAAATCCTACCTCACCACGTTTGACCATTTTAGAATTGTCAGCGAAATGTAAATATTTCAGTAGCAGTGTAAATCTATTTCTACTCAACACATCTGCCACGACTGGCACGCTAAAATGAGCTGACCAATAGAGATGTCGTGCAGGGAGGTCCACAATGCCCGTGTACAACAGTGTTCCGATGAACATCTCAATTTCTTGCCTGTTCGTGTTGAGGGTGAAATTATCCTTCTGCATAGCATACAGATTGCTGATGTGAGTAAAGCATGCTGACTTGCCGCTAAAACGCTCAAGGCGACTAACATATCCTGTAGTTGCTTCTGCATATTGGGGTCCAAGTAATAAAAAGGTAACTAATGAGGATTGACTTCGAAGTGAGTTTGTATAGAATATAGTGCTGCGCTTCGATCAGTGAAGGCCCGTAATTTTTCACTAGCAATAATGTCCTTCAGAACTGCAATCGTCTGCTGCTGGAGCCTTAACTGCCAAGACATGCCATAACACCCTTTCCAGAAAATGGAAGGAGAACAGTACACACGCAATAATAACAATAAAACTATATTAGTTTTATTTAAATGTCTAAAAAGGCCTAACCGGGGCCTGGGAGGAAAGGGGGGGGGGGGGGCACACACTCACTAACTGACACAACCGGGACAATCTATCCTATCTTAGAGATTAGGAGTAACTTATCCTATACTAGGAATTTGAAATAGAATACTTCAAGCCTAAATATATCAACAAGAGCCAAAGTGTACCGGCACGCAAAACAAAATATAACCACTGAAAATCATGGAAAAAGGTCCCATTTTGCTCTTGGTAGGAAACAACCCGCACTATAGATAAATAAATAAATAAGCAAGTAAATGTTATTTAAAATTATATAAAATTCTAGAGCAGTCGGCAGGGATGTCGAGCAACCCACAAACCCGCCAGGTACGACACGCAGCTGACGCACACGGTGGACACCAGGGTCCAGGAACTCTGTACAAAAAAACACATTACTTTGCCAAGACAACTTAAATTAATCCTTACGTAAAGAACGCGTTAATTTTAATGATTTTAGGTTCGGCTGCTCGGCTGAAGTTTTCGGAATGCTCAGGGGCATGCTCTGCTGCTGGGCTGAAGTTTCCGGTATGCTCAGGGACAAGCTCTGCTGCTGGGCTGAAGTTTCCGGAATGCTCAGGGGCAAGCTCTGCTGCTGGGCTGAAGTTTCTGGAATGCTCAGGGGCAAGCTCTGCTGCTGGGCTGAAGTTTTCGGAAAGCTCAGGGGCAAGCTCTGCTGCTGGGCTGAAGTTTCTGGAATGCTCAGGGGCAAGCTCTGCAGTTGGACTTGAGTTTTCGAAAAATTCAAAAGCAAACTCTGCTGCTGGGCTCAAGCTTTCGAAATGCTCTGTTGCTGGATTGTTGACTTCCTTACCATTGTAACAGATCGCTTTGCTTTTTAACCACATGGCGTAACCTTGTGATCCATCCCCTTGTCCCGCTTTATACTTTTTGACAAGTTCAGTCCCAAGCAACATTTCAATGTGCTCATGGCGCACATCAACTACAGCTGGATGGCTTTGAGGGTTCGGCTGGTAGTCTGACACACACTTGGAATAGTCGATATTTTCCGCTGAGAACGGGTAAAGGCCGCACACTCTGAAGCCGTTTCTGATGATGGAGGGATCTAGATCTTCTTTTACGACTTTGTCCAGAAGTTCTGGCAGTCTTACTTTCTCCAAAACGAGTGTACGAGGGTGGATTGAAAAGTCCGTAGAAACTCTAAACTGGTACAATGTATTAACAATGCTTACTACTACTTTTCAACATAGTCCCCTTGTCGCTCAATGCAGGTGGTCCATCTTCCCTCAAGTTTTTTTATTCCACCCAGAAAATAATCTTCCGTGAGCCCTGCAAAATATTCGGTTGTTTCGCGCATTACTTCCTCATTTGAGCCAAATCTTTTCCCTCCAAGCCATTTCTTCATATTGGGAAACAGAAAATAATCGGACGGTGCCAGGTCAGGGGAATAAGGAGGGTGGCGCAATAGTTCGAACTTTAATTCCTGAATTTTAGAGGTCACCAACACTGCGGTATGAGCCGGCGCATTGTCATGATGAAAAAGAATTTTCTTTTTTGCTAAATGGGGGCGCACAGTTTGAATTTCTGCTTTAAGGCGGTCAAGAAGGGATGCGTAGTAGGTGCCGGTAATCGTTTTTCCTTTTTCTAAATAATCTACGAAAATGACACCTCTTGCGTCCCAAAAAATGGTGGCCATGACCTTGCCTGCTGACTGGACGGTCTTTGCCTTCTTCGGGGCACGTTCTCCACTGGCTACCCACTGCTTAGACTGCTGCTTCGTTTCTGGGGTGTAAAAATGAACCCAAGTTTCATCTACCGTTATAAAACGACGAAGAAATTCTTTGGGGGCTCGTTGAAACAGCTTTAAATTCTCTGCACAAAGCTCGGCGCGACGGTGTTTTTGTTCAGCTGTCAGCAGTCGCGGCACCCATCTTGCTGACAATTTTCTCATTTTAAGGTGATTATGTAATATATTGTGAACCCTTTCGCTCGAGATCCCCACAATGTCAGCTACCTCTCGCAGTTTCATTCGACGCTCTCCTAGCACTAAATCACTGATTTTTTTTACAGTTTCTGCCGTAGTGACGTCAGAAGGCCGCCCAGAGCGTTCGGCGTCTTCTGTGCCCATATGCCCAGTACGAAAATTTGAGAACCACTTATAAACAGTTTTAATTGACGGAGCAGACTCCCCATAATGTTTATCAAGGCTTTTTTTCGTTTCTTGCACATTCTTCTTCTTTAAAAAATAATGCTTAATAACGACTCGAAATTCTTTTTCATCCATTGCTCACAATTACCTGCAACTCCCCGAACTTAAAAAATCACTGTGATGTCAATTATGATCGAATAACGCTCAAACTTTGACTGAGTTCCGATCAGACAGTTCGCTAAATGAGGTGATATTTGGCCTTGACGAGTGGCGCCATCCCTCGGATTTTCTACGGACTTTTCAATCCGCCCTCGTATTATTTTCAATTTTCCAACGTTGCACTCTCTCGGCATACCTTTTCTTCAGAGGTCCAAAAAAGCTTACGTCGAGTGGCTGCAAGATGTGAGTGGCGTTGGGGTGAAGTGCAATGATCTCAATGCCATTCTCAGCCGAAAATTGTGATAAGTGATATGTTAAGTGCGAAGAATGTCCATCCAAGAAGAGCACCATTGGAAGTGTTATTTGGTTTTCTATTAACCATTTATGGAATACGTTGGCAATGAATTCATAAAAGGTTTCACCTGTTATCCATCCCTTTTCGGTTTTAGCTACTCCCCAATTGTCTGGAATATGATCCTCCAGGCCTTTCGGGTAGCGCTGCCCTGGATATACCACCAGGCTTGGGCCTATTTCTCCAGCTGCCGAAACAGTAAAACAGACAGTGATACTTTCCTTTTCATTATCATTATACCATACCAAGAGACTTGACCTCTCCGATATACTACCGCTTGAGATAACTGGTATGAAAGGGGCCACTTGTATACAGTCAGATGAAGCAAGTAGTAGCGTGACCTTGCCAAGGTTGAGAATCTGGAAAGTCACACACAAAGTAACACTTTTTCCAACTTACCCCTGCCAGACAGGGCTGAAACTTCACACAGTAGTGGCAAAGGGTGTATTACACTGATATACCCTTTAAGACAACCCGCACAAGCGATAGAAATCGTATAAAAATAAAATTATCAGAGCAGATGTCAAGACAAGACAGTGAACAATTCAACAGATCGGTGGAAACCCCGCCTAAGTCCTGATGAATGAATTAACATTCTTTTTTTGTCCCAGGTAGGAAATTGCTCCTTGTGGTTTTCTTATAAATGACACCATGGGTTTTTTACGGGAAATTCACAGGCAGATTACCCCGTTAAAGCCTCATTAGAAAAGTATCGTAGGCTGAAAGAAACAGTAAAGACTGATTGTTACAATGTAAAAGTACTAATACACTGATTCAGATGACATCTCATTACAGTTTTACATTTAACATTCAATTCAATTGTTACACTCAGCCCTCAGTTTCTCTATGCCAGTGATAGGGTTTGCTCATAGCCTACATTACTTTGACTTATCATATGGTTTTTAAGTTTGACTTATTACAAAACTCCACAAACATCGCATTGTTATAATAAAATTATTATGTAGTAAGTTTCGACATTACAACTCTCTTCATAATAGAATATTATAGGCTAATAATTTAATGCGATAAGTAACAGTTAATTATATTGCATTAATACATGAAAATAAGGTGAAGTATTACAATTAAAACACTTAATTTTTTACAAATGAAAGTGTGCACGGAGTAATTGTACAACAATTAATTAGGCTTAGCCGTGTTAATTTTACTTCAAATTTGATTTGAGATTTTTTGTTTGTTTTGTTTTAAGGAGACTTTATGTCGATACTTAACTTATCTATTATAAATTAAGTTATAATATGGTAGCATACATCATTAATAAGTCTCTACTATATACTTAACTTATCTATAATTTATAATAGATAAGTTAAGTATCTACATAATAGTCTCCCTAAAACAAAACAAACCTATGCATTCGTATATGAAAAAAAAAAAAAAAAAATAGCCTAGCAACGCAGACGTCACTAGCAGCTGCGGCACTAAATGGCCAATTTCGAAATCCCTTACAGGCGATGTAGCGAGAGAAAATTTGGAATTACTATACTGAAATGCTGTTACTTTGGGGGCATGTATCACAATATGGTGCTGCAGTGAATTGGTGATACAGCATTTCAGAGAAGCAATTCATAATTTCTCTTCGTTGCATCGACTGTAGCTAATACATTCCACACGACCTACGATTACAGCACTAACACTATGATATGTGGTCTCCTTGTACATTTCATTAGTTAATTACCAAACAATAATTCTGTAATAAGCTAAAAGCAAAGAATCTAAGTAAGATTATTGGCAGAAAGTAGGGCCCCAGGCCTCGCCCACGAAATGGTGAAGGTCAACCACCTCAGGTGATTACGAAACGTTTGGAAGTTCACATTCATTTCGACCACGGTGCATCAGCCCGACTTTCACTGGTTCTTCATTCCACTCCGGCCGTGAACGCCTTTGCAGTTACGATGAGCCATAATATGGAAGTAATTATCCTTTACAATTCAATGCTTAAAGCTGGCCATTCACGAGGGCTCCAAACAGAGCCGCGCCAAGCCGATTGGCGCGCCCTGTTCCATTTGGCGTTAGCGCCATTTAGAGGGTTCATCACGACTACACTGAACCAGTCGCTCCAAATGAGTTTCAAATTGTACAGTGTAAAAGTACCTCTTCCATTTCGTCGCACTGTAAAATTTGAAAGATTTGGAGCGACTGGTTCAGCGTAGTCGGGATGACCCCTCTAAATGGCGCTAACGCCAAATGGAACAAGGCGCGCCAATCGGCTTGGCGCGGCTCCGCTTGGAGCCCTCGTGAATGGCCAGCTTAACATGTTCTCGAAACGTGCGATGACGGTGTCCGGTTTATTTTTACTCCGACAAAGAACGCATATGACGAACAGCTAATGCTAACTTGGCGCTAAAAATACTAAGCCCCTCAGAGTTTAAATGGAGCCCATCCCTGTAAAAGCTGTTATTCGGACCAACTACTTTATTTTCACCCCTGACAAGGAATGGGCGGTTCGTTTCAACAAATCTAACATTATCGCCTAACTTTTTTAGGCGACTGCGCATGAGAGAATTTGCTGAAACAACCGCCTTCGCCACGTCCTCTTCAAACCGTGGCAGAATTGATGACACAGCCACTGTACATCGGGGTATAACCATCAAGGCATGTATCAATGCGAGGTACTCCTCAACAAATTGAACAGGAGTTTGTCGCCTAGATACATGCCTGGCGCCTAAGTTATTTGTCCAGAAGTGCAACACGACGCAAACTTCAGGAAAACGCGTCTCAATTCTGTCACAGTTTCAATGACCTGGGTCCTTGTCATTTTATTGCTTTCCAATTTATACGTAGTATAAGGAAAGCTTTGTGATGGTCGAAATTTTCGATTCCGAGATTTCAACGGATTTACACGTTTTGAGGTCCCAGGAACCCAAAAAAGTGGTTTTTACAAAATGTCTGTCTGTCGGTCGGTCTGTCTGTTCGTCGATTTCCGGGCAAACTACTCAGTGGATTTGAGTGAAATTTGGCATGTAGGTTCACAAAAATCATACCTCGGGACCATTTTTTTTTTTGGGCTAACTCAATTTGGGGGGGTTTTATTTTCAAAAAACCCCAAAAAAACGTCTAAAAAAATTATGTCTCAAAAACGGCTCCAACGATTTATTTTAAATTCTCGTAGATTGTAGTCGTTATTAATGTTGACAAAATGCGGGGGGTCGCTTGCCCCTTTGCTTCTGGGGGTAAAAAAATAAAAATAACTAAATTTTAATGAAAAAATGACTAAAAAATGCGAAACCTTTCTATCGATGATTTCTACCTTCAAGCATGTTTTAGGTGTTAAATTGAGTAACGAAACCGGATAGGTTGCTTTCCCAAAAAAATATTTGGTTTTGCCCAAAAAATTATTTTTTGAAAAAAATGATAGAAAATTCGCGCTCAAATGCATTGCATGCCCTGCCATTATTGCTGTGTGGTAATTAATGTGTTTGTTTGACCTATCGAGAATTTACCTCACTTCCAGTGACGTCAGGTGGACAACCGCCCCCCCCCCCCCCCGAGACATCGGAAATTTAACCATAGGAAAAATATTTGCCATAAAATTACTAATTTTCTCTATCTAATAATTTTGATAAATTGGAAAGCATGTTCGAGTGAACTCGGACCGGTTCTTTATTACTGCGCCAGGCCAGCAGTAGATGTCCGTCAGTTGCCCAGGTATTGCAATGCCCCGCACCATACTATCACGAAAGACTGCAATAATTTTCTCCATCTGCAACGAATAAATCGAAATTAGCGTTTTCCTATTTTCATTTTTAATTTTAAATTTAAAGATACTACTATTAGTAGTATAAATATTTACGTTTAGTAAAACCGGTTATAGAAATGCTCGGGCTTTATTTATTTTTATTATTATTTTATTTTATTACATTTTAATAGAAGAACTCATATGCACCATAATAGAAGGGACCAATGCAAGAGGGCGACCGTACGCAGAAGACCTCAACAAAGATATGAGATGCGGAACCTACTTGGAACTCAAGAGAACGGCCCAAGACAGGGAGGAGTGGAGGAGGTGGAAGATTTGCAGCAAACCAATCGCTAGATTGAAACTAAAGGAGAAGGGCTTTATAGCAAACGGAGTTAGTAAAAGAAACATGAAAAATTTATCTACTCAGGCAGAGCTTATCTAACATTTGTAACATTACGAGAAGCGAAGATACCTAGAATCTGCAGGTGAGGAAATTTTGAGCGTAGTAATAATTACAATTTACTTTGGCATAGGGCCAAACGGGCCGCTTTTTTTCGCCTTCTGGGAAGATTTTTCCTTTAGTGCTAAATTATATTTCTTACACCAAGAACTTAAAACTATTTTCAAGAATAATGTGAAAAAATTGTCAATTACAAGATCTCAATGTTGTACACAATCAAACCACCCAAAATCTACCTCTTTCCGTAAATTCTCATGTAATATGGGGATAATATTAGCCTGATGGAAGTTTTGTTCTAGTAAACTGTCACCCTGACCTCGAAATATGACAGAATGGCTAATGGTGCTGACATTAATAAGAGCTCCCGATGGATAATACAAACACTTAACAGTGGTTTTGTACTCTTTGAAGGAAGTAAATATATGATCTGAGAGAAACTCGTCGGTTGTCAGGGTAGCCAAACATTGTCGGCACCCGTTAGTTAAGGGCAAAATACGTCTAAATATATGTATATCCGCATACGTAGGAAAAACAATTTAGTTCCAAAGCACTGAAATTATTAATAACCTTTTGTTCCTGGAGGCTATCGGTACAATCGAAATTTGCTAATTTTGGGTTTACTAGTACGAGGGGTTTCTACATGGCTTGGACCAGGTACAGGTTCAGGGTTATCAACATCATTATCATCAACCTGCGATTTCTCGGCATCATCGTGCGATTCCCTCAAAAACGACTACAAGTCAACTAAGAGTTCCCTTTCGTCGTCTTCGCAGTTTGAATTTCGAGGTTTAACATGCATCATTTGCTTAATCATAGAAGTTTTTAGCGCCGCAACAAATTGTGTAGTGTTTGGGGCTGTATTGAAGGCACCATGCATGCGAATTTTACAAAATTCATTTACGCATGGGTCTTGGTTTAAAAGTTTAGTTGGTAAACACACGGGTATTTCAGACTTCAAAGACTCCCATAAACCTAAAACAGCTTTCATCGATATGATCCAACCCCTCTGAAACGGAAATGTACTACGCGTCACTTTCCCCTTCAAGTTTTTCAAAATTTTCCAACCCTTAATGTTCCCTATCATATAATTGAAATACGCCTTATGCTCTGACTTGTCATGAATTGCCGTTCGGTAAGTTTTACCACGAATTGGACGTCTAGACATCCCGTTAAACAAATCGAATAGTTTGTCAAACATATCAACAAATTCAGCTGTATGCAGACTTTTGGGTTTCAAACACCCATGGGCAACTAGCGTGAGAATGGCGGAATGTACTGAGTGGCTAAATATTTCACTCGCATACCTTACCTTCATTTTCGCCTTGCCCTTCGGATTGATGTGATTCTCATTAATATTCTGGCTAAATTCCATCCTACCTTGGTCAAACCTGTAAAATTTTTTTATATCTTCCCATGATACATGTTTATCTCGGTCAAACTCGAAGCTTACAAGGGACTTGTTTATTAGGGCGTTACGCAAACTTTTAATTAGTTGTGGCGGGTCAATAACTGAAGATTTTCCGTTGCTCTACATTTGCCAACACTAAGTACAAAAGTACCACATTCCGTAGCCTTCACTAAATTGTAGTCGAAATATTCCTGATAGTAATCGGAGCTAACAGGCCCACCTACGGTCACTAAATTCCTTATAGCACCTCGATTAGTTGACGCATTGTCACAAATGGTTGCAACTCAGTAAATCCTGCCTCATCTAGAAAAGAAAGAAAATCTATTAATTCCCTAATCAATTCACTCAATTGATTTGACTTTACCCCATTGTGAGCGAAGTAGTACGCTACTGGCATTTTCCACGCCTCTGCTGCGCCTTGAGCAATAAACAAAAGAGCCTTATCAGCTACCAATGGGCTTACTCTACCATTCCCGAAGTCTTCGTAGCCTTCAATACGCCCTGAACTAAAATTCATTTCTAAATGTGGTGTTATTGACATCTCATCAAATACTAATGAACAGAACCTGTAACTGTCTCTAACCTTCTTCCTCTTTAACTTCAAAGCCTTCATGATGCTGGGGTTTTTGCCTACTGTAAAAGGAACCTCACGCAAATCCTTCAAAACGGTTGCCTTAATCGGTATTGGGAAAATCTTTGATATTGCAGGGTAAGCCTTAGGAGCTAACTTATACATACCCATTGCTAACGCTCTAATGTTGTTAGTATACCTACGACCTTTGATTGGCCTATTCCTATTCTGAATTTCATTTAATGCCAACTCAAAAGACGCGGGACTCAATTTATTATTTAATAATTCAAAAATCTTACAATCTACGCTGCTTATGGCCTGCTTTAGGTCTGTTCGTTCTGCTAACACTGACACATACCTGTCCTTAAGAGCCCTACTTATTGACAATAATCAGCGCCGCCTAGGTGTAACGTCACTTTTTCGGTATCCGACATCCCTCAATTTCAAACTAACATCCTTCAATAGTGGTCGCTTCCGAGGCCCTACAGGCGTATCAGTAATCAAGGCACTACTAGAATGGCCGCATATTGCAATGTTAGCCGAACGTGAAGTCTGCTTTGGAGTGATACAATCACCTTGCTCACCCCTTGTGGCAGGCTCAACAATATCCTCCTCTACAGCTTCACCTATCACTATTTCATTAACATCATCTCCACCCTGTAGAAAACCTTCACAGCTTATGTCCATCAATCGCTCAGGCTGTATGTTTTTGGAAGGTTTGGAGAGACCATAGCCTTCAATGATGCATTTCGGTATTGTAGCACAATCACCTTGGACACGCCTTGTGCCAGGATCAACAATGCCTCCCTGATTCATCACTGACTTAAAGTAGGATTTATGGTCTACTATACTGGGAGCGTGAAAAATGTTTGCCGCATATTAGGAAATGTTTGGGTACTTTTTCCAGCCCGCATAAATTAGCCCAAACATCTCTTAGTTGGATGTTAGAAGGCGCCCTGTGCAATGATACCCCCTTTTCTTACTTTTTCCAGCCCGCATAAATTAGCCCAAACATCTCTTAGTTGGATGTTAGAAGGCGCCCTGTGCAATGATACCCCCTTTTCTTCCGCTGCCTTACAACCAACAACAGCACATCTATGTCTCATTTTAAAGTATAATTGGTAGATAAAAATTAAGAGGCCTATAACTCACCGAATCGACACGACCAACAGCAGAGCTTGAGCTGACAAACTGCTGCAACTGCCGCTTGGCTGGTAATGCTGATGTCTCTGTATCGAGATAAATTAAATGAATTAAAAATTAATGCTATAAGAATGTTCGGCAATTGAAACAAAGACAACAATGACGGACAAACTACAAATAGCCTGTAGGCTACAATACCGAAATTTATCATTGAAGGCTATGGTCTCTCCAATCCTTCCGAAACCAAACTTCCTGAGCGATTGATGGACATAAGCTGTGAAGGTTTTCTACAGGGTGGAAATGATGTTAATGAAATAGTGATAGGTGACGCTGTAGAGGAGGATATTGTTGAGCCTGCCACAAGGGGTGAGCAAGGTGATTGTATCACTCCAAAGCAGACTTCACGTTCGGATTTTCTTTCTTTTCTAGATGAGGCAGGATTTACTGAGTTGCAACCATTTGTGACAATGCGTCAACTAATCGAGGTGCTATAAGGAATTTAGTGACCGTAGGTGGGCCTGTTAGCTCCGATTACTATCAGGAATATTTCGACTACAATTTAGTGAAGGCTACGGAATGTGGTACTTTTGTACTTAGTGTTGGCAAATGTAGAGCAACGGAAAATCTTCAGTTATTGACCCGCCACAACTAATTAAAAGTTTGCGTAACGCCCTAATAAACAAGTCCCTTGTAAGCTTCGAGTTTGACCGAGATAAACATGTATCATGGGAAGATATAAAAAAAATTTACAGGTTTGACCAAGGTAGGATGGAATTTAGCCAGAATATTAATGAGAATCACATCAATCCGAAGGGCAAGGCGAAAATGAAGGTAAGGTATGCGAGTGAAATATTTAGCCACTCAGTACATTCCGCCATTCTCACGCTAGTTGCCCATGGGTGCTTGAAACCCAAAAGTCTGCATACAGCTGAATTTGTTGATATGTTTGACAAACTATTCGAATTGTTTAACGGGATGTCTAGACGTCCAATTCGTGGTAAAACTTACCGAACGGCAATTCATGACAAGTCAGAGCATAAGGCGTATTTCAATTATATGATAGGGAACATTAAGGGTTGGAAAATTTTGAAAAACTTGAAGGGGAAAGTGACGCGTAGTACATTTCCGTTTCAGAGGGGTTGGATCATATCGATGAAAGCTGTTTTAGGTTTATGGGAGTCTTTGAAGTCTGAAATACCCGTGTGTTTACCAACTAAACTTTTAAACCAAGACCCATGCGTAAATGAATTTTGTAAAATTCGCATGCATGGTGCCTTCAATACAGCCCCAAACACTACACAATTTGTTGCGGCGCTAAAAACTTCTATGATTAAGCAAATGATGCATGTTAAACCTCGAAATTCAAACTGCGAAGACGACGAAAGGGAACTCTTAGTTGACTTGGAGTCGTTTTTGAGGGAATCGCACGATGATGCCGAGAAATCGCAGGTTGATGATAATGATGATGATAATCCTGAACCTGTACCTGGTCCAAGCCATGTAGAAACCCCTCGTACTAGTAAACCGAAATTAGCTAATTCCGATTGTACCGATAGCCTCCAGGAACAAAAGGTTATTAATAATTTCAGTGCTTTGGAACTAAATTGTTTTTCCGACGTATGCGGATATACATATATTTAGACGTATTTTGCCCTTAACTAACGGGTGCCGACAATGTTTGGCTACCCTGACAACCGACGAGTTTCTCTCAGATCATATATTTACTTCCTTCAAAGAGTACAAAACCACTGTTAAGTGTTTGTATTATCCATCGGGAGCTCTTATTTATGTCAGCACCATTAGCCATTCAGTCATATTTCGAAGTCAGGATGACAGTTTACTAAAACAAAACTTCCATCAGGCTAATATATATACATATTACACGAGAAATTGCGGAAAGAGGTAGATTTTGGGTGGTTCGATTGCGTACAACATAGAGATCTAGTAATTGACAATTTTTTCACATTATTCTTTAAAATAGTTTTAAGTTCTTGGTGTAGGAAATATAATTTAGCACTAAAGGAGAAATCTTCCCAGAAGGCGAAAAAAATCGGCCCGTTTGGCCCTATGCCAAAGTAAATTGTAATTATTACTAGACTAAAAATTTTCTCACCCGAAGATTCTTTGCATCTTCTCTTCCCGTAATGTTATAAATGTTAGATAAGCTCTGGCTGAGTAGTTACTTTTTTTTTATGTTTATGTGTTTTACTAACTCAAATTGCTATCATGCCTTATCGTTTCTAAAACAAGTTTTACTAAAAGAAAGTTTGCGTCGTGTTGCACTTCGGGACAAATAACTTAGGCGCGAGGCATGTATCTAGGCGACAAAATCCTGGTCAATTTGTTGAGGAGTACCTCGCATTGATACATGCCTTAATGGTTACACCCCGATGTGCAGTGGCTGTGTCATCAATTCTGCCACGGTTTGAAGAGGACGTGGCGAAGGCGGTTGTTTCAGCAAATTCTCTCATGCGCAGTCGCCTAAAAAAGTTAGGAGATAATGTTAGATTTGTTGAAACGCCCATTCCTTGTCAGGGGAAAAAATAAAATAGTTGGTCCGAATAACCGCTTTTTCAGGGATGGGCTCCATTTAAACTCGGAAGGGCTTACTATTTTTAGCGCTAAGTTAGCATTAGCTGTTCGTCATATGCGTTCTTTGCCGGTGTAAACTTAAAGCGGACACCGTCATCGCCCGTTTCGAGAACATATTAAGCATTGAATTGTTAAAGATAATTATTACTTCCATATTATGGCTCATCATTCATAGTCGTATATTCATGATGAACTGGAATACTGCACGATAAGATGTACGATACGGTGTCCGGTTTATTAATAATTAGTGTTAATTTTATTTTTCGCCCTTGATACTGCCCAGTTTCAATTTTATTCTAGGACTGTTTTGATGAGTGCTAAATTCTACTTGGACCGGGCATTGGAGGAACAGCGCATACAAATATTCAATTGCATAAAGCGGTCTCTTTGTACATTGTCCTAATACTTCATTTCATTTAATTTTTGAAGTTTCAGGCTTCATGACTCGTAATTGCACTCTTGTTTAATTTTCTACCTTTACGTCCCCTCTTCTCCATTCACCGTTCCTTTATTATTTTTGTCTTCCTTACTGTCTTCGAATAACCTTGACAGAGACTAACATTGTATTTTAACAGACAAATAGGCTTGCATTCTTCGATAGAGGTCTAATGCCCTTTTAAGGGCAGATACTAGGACCTTTTCTACTTCCATTTTTCGGGAGGAGGCAAATTTCGGGACTCGGATTCTTGGATTTTTCCAGATTTAATATCTGGAAACTTCACACCTGAGGTGGTTGGCCTTCACCATTTCGTGGGCGAGGCCTGGGGCTCTACTTTCTGCCAATAATTTTACTTTGATTCTTTGCTTGTAGCTCATTATAGGGTCATTGTTTGGTAATTAACGATGGAAAAGTACAAGGAGACCGCATATCATAGTGTTACTTCTGTAATCTTAGGTCGTGTAGAATGTGTTAGCTACAGTCAACGCAACGAGAGAAAAGTATGAATTACTTCTCCATTACTTCATCACTTGATACATGTCCTCAAAGTAACAGCATTTCAGTGTTGTAATTCTAACTGTTCTCTCGCTGCATCGACTGTAATTTCTGGATTTCGAAATTGGCGATTTAGTACCGCAGCTGCTAGCGACGTCTGCGTTGCTAGGCTGAAATGTTTTTTCATACACTCATGCATGGGTAAGCAAGACAAGTATTAAACCTTTCCAAATGGAAGTCGTTCTCAGCTGCCTCACTAAACAGCCTGCTAGAGCTAGAACACTCGGCCTTAATTTACTCTTGTTACCGTGCTTAATTCATTGTTGTACAATTACTGCGTTCACACTTTCTTTTGAGATAAATTAGATGTTTTAATTTTCATACTTCACATTATTTTGCTGTATTTATACAATATAATTAACTGTTACATATATATATCATTTAATTATCACGTTAACTCGATATTATTAGTAGGCTATTAGCCTATAATACTCATCCTCAAAGTAGCCCCTACTGACGTCTAAACAGATAAAAGTTATAATGCCGAAATCTACTACATATTAATTTTATTATAACAATGCGATCTTTGCCTTTAATTAGTGGAGTTTTGTAATGCCTAAGCACACTTATTATTAATAAGATTCAAAGACGCCACTTCAGTTACCTAACTTATGCTTCCGTATAATATCTAGTGCATTATTGAAATGTAATGTACAGTATAATCTCCAGTATTTTCTAACAATGTTGAAGCTTTGGCAGTTGCAATGATACTAATTATTGCGTCTTTGGCACTTTTAATATAAATAAGAAGTATTAATCAGTACAATAAAAAAGAGAAACAAGTAGGCATTGTAACCTTCACTGGTTGTTTCTACTGTATTGTTAATATTTGGCAATAGACCTGTTGTCAGTAAGTTACGTAGGTATAGTACCTACTTTCTATTCACCGCCTGATAAGTCAAGTAATGTAGGCTAGGAGCAAACCCTATCACTGGCACAGAGAAACTGTAAGGGCTGATTGTAACAATCAAATTAAATTTACTAAGTTACTTTTTTTACTGTGATGACATGTCATTTGAATCAGTAGATTAGCACTTTTACATTGTCACAATCAGTCTTTACCGTTTCTTTCAGCCTGTGATACGTTTTAATCGTGCTTTAACGGGGTAATCTGCTTGTGAATTTTCCATAAAAAACGCATGGTGTCATTTGTAAGAAACCTACAGGGAGCAACTTGCTACCTGGGACGACAAAAAGAATGTTATTTCATTGCAAAATAATATTTTACACGCAATTCAAATGCAATCCTCTTGTAGAAATAAAGTAAAATTCACCTAATGTTATGCGCTTCTTATACGCACCGTATGGGAGTAGGTGAGCTTAAATTTTATTTCTTTATGAACATTGCAGTTAAATTCCGTCTAAAATATCATTTCACCATGAATTAATATTGTTTTTGTCGTCCCAGATAGCAAGTTGCTCCCTGTGGCTTGTTAAGAATGGCCCCATGTGTTTCAAAAGTTTCATATCCTGTGCGGTAATGTTATAAACATATATTGGACTATTGACTAACTTATTAAATAATAAAGCTACGGTACTATCGAACGCTTTTGGAGAGCAATACAAAAGTATATCATACAAAAATATGACACAAATAACGGAGGGAATTCCAGTCATTAATGCAACTGATGAGCATATTCCTATTCATATTCCATCTGACGAGGCATCAAATAGAAGCAAAAACAAAAACCAGTTGATGACTGAGATTAATAATCTAAACCAGCTACTAGAAACGAGTAATGGCGAGAAGAGGAAGTTGATTGCCCAGAATGTTTCTCTGCAAACAAATGAACTTCAAATGAGAGAAACACTTCGCTCAATGGCTGAAACAATTCAGTTCCAAGAGGATCAACTGCAGCAGTCAACATTAACCATTGGACGACTACAGGACGACTTATCAGAACTGCAGAAACAAAATGCTGAACTACTAGAGGAGCGCTCCTGTGATAGAATGTTACAATCAAAGTTCGTTCAGCCTGAAGAACCCAGTGGTAACGATTTAATCCATAGAATTAGTGTTATAGAAAACAATGTTAGGCAGTTGATGACAGCTTCGGTTAACAAGAATAAAGTACAGAATGAAGGAGTGATGTTCGCCGGAACAAATAGTGACGGCGTGCATAACAATAACAAAAACCTGAAAAAAAACATGGAACGACAACATAAGAATGACAGTCATGCTTTTAGGGGTGACATGAGGAAACAATCACAACAGAAACCTGAAATCTCCAAGCCTCGACCAGAGAGCCAGAATAGTAAACAGCCCACCAAAGTTGAGTATAGGTCTCCGTCAAAACCAAATGTCATCCTCGGTGACTCCATTGTCAAATTCTCATGGAAATTTTTAGACACTCGCTCTTGGCAGGTTAATTGTTCTCCAGGGATTGGCATGAAAGGCCTCCTAGAGAAATTGAAAAATTTAAGGGGCAGTTTTGAAAAGGTTAAAAATGTATTTCTACATGTTGGCTCTGACGATCTGTTTAGTCATGTTGATATACGTTCAGATCTTCAAAACTTAATAAAAATATGTAAAAGCAAATTTAATACTGCAAAAATATTTGTTAATAGCGTATTAAAACGCAAAGATACTACTTTTAAAGTACTGCGTAAATTTAATAAAGAAATCAATGATGTCTGTCTGAAACTAGGTGTTATTTTTCTAGACGCAAACTTTTTGCTGAATAAAAATCATTTTCATTTTCTAAAAAACATGCAGCGCACTACTGCCAACCTAAATTGGACATAAACCGGGAGCCTGTTGACGCCTACAATAATACTGAACGTAGGGTGTTAACGGTGCTTCATCAAAATATGCGTTTTGCAGAGAATAAAAAAGCTCCATTAGAGTCGGTTCTGAAAGACTTTAACCCTGACCTGTTTTGTCTAACTGAGCTTGCCCTATATGTGTATGAAGTCGAACACTATGGAGTAAATAACTACCAATTGATTTCATCATACTGCAGAGTTGGCAATCGGGGTGGTGGTGTGGGCTTGTTTGTCTTAGATAAGTACTTTTTGGACTGCAGACCGATTGACATCAGCTCTTATTGTAAAGAGAAAATACTTGAAGCGGCAGCTGCTTATATCTCCATAAATTATAAGAAAATTATTGTTGTTACTGTTTATAGAACTCCCTCTGATCTAAAAGCTGATGTAGATCAGTCAATTAATCTACTAACCGAACTCCTTGAACACTTGTCGAATTTGGAAGAGGGCATCATTGTGATTGGGGACCTTAACATTTGTTCTCTCAAGGACAGCTATAAAAGGAGGAGACTATTGGAATGCATGGTCATATATAACCTTCATTATGCTCTCACGGTAGCTACACGTATCACTGACACAATAGCTTCGGCTATTGACTGTGTCATTACGAACATAGACGAATCCCTATATAGAACAGGGACTCTCAAAACTGGTCTCTCTGATCATGATGCTACCTACTTCCAAATGTATTCTTTAAAAAAGCAGAAACCATTAAATATCTATAGGTATAACATGTCTGAAGAATCTATTACCGATTTTCAAAGGATGTTAACAGAAAAGGACTGGACAGAGATACTGCAGTGTCAAAATGCACAGGAGGCCTATAGTGTTTTTCATAATACCATTGTTTGTGTTTTTCAACTATGTTTTCGATTGATGCGTGTGAAACCCTTAAACGAAAACAAAAATTCTTCAATACTTGATCATGATATTCGTCAACTTAAGGCTGAAATTATTCAACTCAGTGACAGTTGCAGGTTACTTGGAACTGCTGAGTCTACTGATAGACTAGGATTGCTAAAACAGGAGTACACGAGTAGACTCCATACATATAAGAAGCACTGTTACGATAAAAATATAGCTAACTCAGGCAACAAGGTCAAGTGCGCCTGGCAAATCGTTAACAATGAAACTAGGAGATATAAAAACATTAGGAGAGAGGCTGAAATCAGGGATGACTCTGGCCAGGTTGTTGATTCAATCAGAGCTTGTTCGATATTTAATAAATATTTTCTATCGATTCCTAATAATGTATTAT
This sequence comes from Psococerastis gibbosa, assembly GCA_963971405.1. Taxonomy (NCBI): domain Eukaryota; kingdom Metazoa; phylum Arthropoda; class Insecta; order Psocodea; family Psocidae; genus Psococerastis; species Psococerastis gibbosa. The sequence goes on from OZ020485.1 coordinate 49,092,209, forward strand.
CTGCTATAGAGGGTCTGCGAGGTGGTCACTCCATGGGCTCTGTTACAGAGTGTGTAATAAACAAAAACATATTCATGCATCCAGTTACTGAGGAAGAAGTCTTTACTTGCATTCACAATCTTAAGAACCAAAACTCCTCGGGATACGATTACATTTCTAACAACCTTTTGAAGAAAGTTGCACCTTCCATTGTCAAACCTCTTGTCCACCTCTTGAATCTGTCCATGGAGCAGGGTATCTTTCCTGATGAATTAAAAATTGCCAAAGTCACTCCGGTCTATAAAAAAGGGGATCGTGATCAGGCTAAAAATTATAGACCAATCTCAAATCTTTCCTCTATTAGCAAGGTATATGAAACGTTAATTCTTGAAAGATTGTCTAAATTCTTCATAAAACTCAAGATACTATCACCTAATCAGTTTGGATTCCTTAAGGGTAGGTCTACTATAGATGCTGTTACTGCTATGGTTGAAAAAGTTATTGAGGAGATGGAAGCTGGAAATGCTGCTGCATCTACCTTTCTCGACCTTACAGCTGCTTTTGACTGTGTGGATCGAGGGTTGCTCATGAAAAAGCTTGAAAACTATGGGATTCGAGGGAAGGGTTACGACTTGATGCATTCGTACCTGACGAATAGAAAACAGTTTGTATCACTCCCTGATACTAATATTGAGGCTGACAATAATACTTCTATGCATCTACCTGAACTAGATTTGATGGATGTTACATTTGGTGTCCCGCAGGGCTCTATATTGGGGCCATTTTTGTTCCTAGTCTATATTAATAGCATTGTAAAGGATAACTTTGTATATGCGGACGACACAACATGTCTTACTGTTGCTCCTACACCTAGCGACCTTGAGCTCTCCATGTTTGTAAAGATCAACATGCTTACCCAGGAGCTAGCAACACACAATCTGATGGTTAACTCCACAAAGACTTCTATAATGGTATTCAAAATGAGGCAAACGAACAACCAGCCGGAACCGTGTGTTTTTGTGGCGAAGAATATGCTAAATAACGAATCGAGCGTTAAGTTCCTGGGCATGCAAATTGATTCTCATCTAAAGTGGGTCGACCATATTGACTTCATTTCAACCAAAATATGCTCTGGTTTGTTTGTACTAAGGAACATTGTTAAAGTATGTGGTGCTGCTACAGCTATCTCAGTTTATTATGCACTAATTCAAAGCCACATTACCTATGGGATTGAGCTCTGGGGCAATTCTAGTGCTGGCAACCTGCTCAGAATTTTTAAACTCCAAAAAAGAGCTATTAGGTACATTGTGGGAATTAATCAAAGAGAGAGCTGTAGACAGCACTTCATTGACCTGAGCATACTAACGGTACCTAGCCTGTATATTTTGCACGTGGCTGTGTATATTCACAAAAATTTAAGCAGTTTCCAGCGGGTAGAACATGTCCACAATCATGGAACGAGGTCAAGGTCAAACTTGGTTGCCATGCAACACAAAACCCGGCGGTACGAATGAAAGCCGTCTTTTATCGGTGTGCGCATATATAACAAACTGCCCAATTTAATAAAGACAGCCAAGAACTTGGCAGAGTTCAGAAGGAGTTTGAAGTGTTACCTTATTCAAAGGACATTGTACAACATTCAAGAGTTTTTTGAATAGGGAAGCACTTTGAACTTTCTTTGGATTCTGTTAAGTTATTGACTGCATTGTACAATTTAACATTTATTATTTACGCTATTGTATTGAAAATCCGTGCAATATAGACTTTCTATTCTATTCTAAGCAGATTACTCCGTTAAGGCGGCTATTCCACTGGCGATTTCACTTCATATTTGATTTTGTCATAGGCGTTTGTTTTGTTTTAAGGAGACTATTAGGGTATGTAGATGTATTATAAATTAAGTTATAATATGGTAGAGACTTATTAATGATGTCTGCTACCATATTATAACTTAATTTATAATAGATAAGTTAAGTATCTACATAAGAGTCTCCTTAAAACAAAACAAACGTCAATGTCAAAATCAAATATGAAGTAAAATCGCCGGTGGAGTAGCCGCCTAACTTGACCCATGAATTTGAAAAAGAGCGGGTTTACAAATAAGTAGCATTAAAAAAAAACCTTATCTCATAAGCTGAGCATAGGATAAAATAGAAGTCTTGCTAGTAAGCTAAATATAACAGCGCACCACAATTCCGACGCATGCGCAGACGCATGGAAGTTGGGGCCTTATGATAGCCAATCAAAAAATAGCAGGGCTGCCAACATCATTTCTTATTTTCCGTGAATTTTTACTATGGCAGATGACGATCTGTATTAGTTCTTTGTCTATGGTTGTGTGTCCTTGTTTGGCCCGCTGCCCCGCGCATTGTGTGCATACGGCACTCATAGTTTAAATTTAAAATGCTTTTTCTATTCAGAAATAATTAAGTAATTTATTTAAAATTACATTTTAAAAAATTTGAGTTAAAAAATAATTTAATTCCATAAGTTAATTTAAAAAGTCATGGCTTAACAAATGTCCCTCAAGAGACTACTATTGTTAATCGAAACTCCATTCTTTCCGAAGAAGGAAAGGCCAGCTCTTGAATAATCGACTGAAAAATTTGAGGTGCGTAAAAAGCAGTGTATTGCTCAATATGTCAATTCAACGGCTCTACGATCAATTACCTGTGAAAATAAAAAAAATATCACAAAAAAAAAACTCGTATTGGGGTAGCTCCGTTTCCCTATGGGCCGAAAACAAAGGATACAATTTTACAAGAAGTGTGCTAATTACATTATTAAATAATACTATAATTCGTAAGTATAAATAAAATATTTAAGAGGAGAGATGTATTTGAAGCTAAGATGTACCTACCTAGGCACACTAACTGAGAAAATATATATGTATTGTAATCGCCTGTTTTGGTGCTATTGTCTGAGTTAAATGCACATTCTGTAGATAATTCGAAAGCTTTGTGCTTTGAATATACTGTTTACTGTTCATTGTATTAGTGCCTACGTGAATTTTGTAGTTTTTTTCTGTTGACTGATATGTTCTTTACTTTTGCGGTTACTTCCCAATATGGACCTGCAGCTGCGTCGGACGCTCAATTACTAGCTTCTGTCGAACTCCTTGTTGGATGTTACTGATGGCATTTGAAAACTTCAAGTTTCCAGTTTATCGGTGAATACTATCAAAACTGCTAAGGCAGTGTGGGCAGTGCAATCTAATGTGTGAGGACCCTAGGGAGGATGAAGAGTACTGTGGCATTTCACTTTTCTTCTCTTTCATTGAATAACTTCTATCGAATTCCGATCACGGATCGTGCTTCATCTCTGTTGCGATAAGCTCAAGGGAAGGCACTTCTACTTGTGAGCTATGATAATTAACCATCTATCCAAATGAGTTGGCCCGTTATTCCTGTTATTGAGCAAAAAAAGCTCACAGTGTTTTTACATAATTATTCAGTTCCTGATGTGGTCTCTACAGTAAGCTAGATTCCGTGGGGAATGACAAGAAATGTTCCTGTTTGTGGCATTGCTGATAGACTACATTGGCTCCGGCTCGTCTGTGTTACTATTGAACACTCATAGTAATGGTGGCGATCGATGAGAAATGTTGATGAGAAAAATGCCAAGGGCTTGTCCGCCAATTAGCAATTCCTGCCGAATCAGAATGGTTTTGATTCTTATCAAGTAGTTGCCTATCAATAAAGAACATAGCCCATGTTGCCTCAATTTCAAGAGCCATGTAATGTTCCTTAAGTGGTTCATGTAAAACTTTGTAGCTGATAAACTCTACAGCGGTTTTCCTGCTCTTGTGCTACACCAATGGGTAGTTGTGGTAATAGTGACAATGTTGACTATGGGAACAATGCCTCATTTCATTACTGTTGCTGATGCTGCTGCTTCTGGAATAAACAATGGCAGTGTCAGAAAACACATCCAAGCGAATTCATATAAAATTGGCTTCGTTGCATTGATAGGGTTATCAATAGATCAAGAATTTTCACAAGATATTAGCAGATTCCATTACCATTATTTGGGCTCAAATACCTCTACCCCCAACCGTGTGAAAAGTTGGACGGTTGCCGCCACTTGTCTGTCGTCATCTTCGTTGGACTGGAACATGATGTCGCATGTAAGCGTGCAGCGCGCCGTTTATATTCAATAAATCAATGGGAATGAATCTTCGAGTTCCTGTTGTACGATGAATGGGCTATGCATTACTGAGCTATGATATGCGCAAAGATTTCTTCTGGACACTGCAGCATGCCGTTTATAGTCAGTAAATCAATGGGAATGAATCATCGAGTTCCTGTTGTACGATGAATGTGCTATGCATTACTGAGCTATGATATGCGCAAAGATTTCTTCCGGACACTGCAGCGCGCCGTTTATAGTCAGTAAATCAATGGGAATGAATCATCGAGTTCCTGTTGTACGATGAATGTGCTATGCATTACTGAGCTATGATATGCGCAAAGATTTCTTCCGGACATTGCAGCGCACCGTTTATCGTCTGTAAATCAATGGGAATGAATCTTCGAGTTCCTATTGTACGATGAATGGGCAAAGATTTCTTCTGGACATTGCAGCGCGCCGTTTATAGTCAGTAAATCAATGGGAATGAATCATCGAGTTCCTGTTTTACGATGAATGTGCAATGCATTACTGAGCTATGATATGCGCAAAGATTTCTTCCGGACATTGCAGCGCACCGTTTATCGTCTGTAAATCAATGGGAATGAATCTTCGAGTTCCTATTGTACGATGAATGGGCAAAGATTTCTTCTGGACATTGCAGCGCGCCGTTTATAGTCAGTAAATCAATGGGAATGAATCATCGAGTTCCTGTTTTACGATGAATGTGCAATGCATTACTGAGCTATGATATGCGCAATGACTTCTCCTGGAAGGAGATCGACTTTTGCCGGAAGTAACATCCATCGAAGTTGAGTTGTGTTATGATCTCCGTGCAAGACATCGCAAGAGCTAAACACTGACTATGTTGTTTATAATTTATGCTGATTTTTATAAAAATAAATAAATAAAAAGTACTTTCCCCAATTATTGGTGAAAGTACAAAACCTGCTCAAGTTAGGGTTTCCTGAAGACGTAGGCTAGGGAGTTATTGTATGCGCCATTTTATCGCTTAATAATCGCTTATCTAAAAGTGAAATCATCGAATGGTCCCTCAACATTAAAAACTACCCTTTATTTAACGCAATTCTAATATTTAACTAGCGCGGCGTTTTCGCTATTTATTTTTATTATAATTATATTGCCAGGAAACCCCAACTTAGGCACTGCCTGCGTGTTTTGGGGGTAGTTTTATTATATTGGCGTTTCCGAGGATTGTGTGTTTATTTTGGTAAAGACATGGGACGTGGAGTCCGCCATTTTTTTTATTTCCTATTCATGGCATGGAGTCTTTGTATTCCGCATTCCATAGCTTTCCTAATGTTGTTGGAAGCTGCCTTTTATAGATTTTGGGACCCCCAAATGCGTGTGACCTTGACGCGGTAGCAGGCTAAGCCTGGTCAGCTGTGCTGTTCCGAGGTGACGGAGGAGCAGTGCCGACTCTGCTATGTAAACGAATTGTTATTTCAAATTGAAATTACATTATTTCTGTTTTCATTTTTTGCTACTTTTTGTGCATTTAACTTCGAATATTTTAATATTGAACTATTCTGCACTCTTCCTGAAAATTGTATACTGGTACGCGTGTGAATTGATAAAATTATCTCGGCCTTTTCTTCTTCTGTTTGACACCGGCATATTTTTGTACTTGACCATTGCTGAGGACAAAGAAAAATTAAAACTTATCAATTTTATATGAGCAATGACAAACTCGTCAAATCGACTAATAGTCTAGGCCCCTTTATGAAAAAGTGAATGCAAGCCATGTAACAATTGGAGTAATAGTATTTTTAAACTAATTGGACCGCGCTGAGAACGATGGATTTTGGGCCTGAAGCCTGTAAATCCGACCTAAGACCTGCAATCGAAGATGGCGGCCGCTACCCCCATATCTTGCTTATCAGTTGACTCAGAAAAATGACATACTGTAGGCCTATATTTCGGGTCGGGGTTTTTTGCGGGAAGGCAAACTCATTGCAATAAAAAAAAAACCTTTCGGCTATGGCCGATCAGGTGTAGGGAGATTCCGCAGACCCTGCTTTTCCTCTACGCTACCCAGAGGCGTAAAGTTTTAGAATGATGGCGGGGGCAAAACTAAGTAGACCTTATGACGTTATCAGGCAGGATTGATAATATAATTGAAACATTGTAGAGTTTTACGCATTTTTTAATAGTTGTAAAGTATAGCTGTAGATTTTACAAGGCTAAAAAAGGAATGCTTATATTAATATTGCTGCAAAAGGGACTATGAAGTAAGAACCACGTCTTACAATGCTCGAAGCTGGGGGGGAGCGGGGGCAAGTTGGACCGTGCCCCCCCCCCCCCCCCCCGCCCAACTTTACGCCCCTGACGCTAGGCTATGTGTAATAGAAAATAAAAAAAACTTCATTATTTTCCCGATCACAACATCAACACACAAAACTATTAGGTGGCTATTCCCACCGCTGCCACCAACTATTAGGTGTCTAATCCTACCGCTGCGGGGGTAGCCACCTAACCTTCGCAAGGATGGGGGGGGGGGCTGTTGTAGTAAATGTAGTTTTATAGGTTTTACATTATATACAATAGATATATTAAGACACTCACCGATTTACATTATATTGTACACTCGAGCACTTTTTTTTTTTTTTGTTTTTTGTTAAGGAGGTCGAGAAAATCCATCATGGATTCCCCCGCCCAGTATCCTAGGATAATGGCGGAGGATATGTGAGACTCTTACTCACTAAAAACTCATGACCCCCGCTTCTCTCCTCCCCCTTACGCCTGGAACCGCCGTTAGGCATTACTTCAGACGCAAGAGATCATTGGAGTACAAGACACACTGTACACACAGACGCTGCTATCAACTAACTAAGTCGTCCAGCACTGGAACCGCCCATGCAACCGACGTAAAGACGCTCAGATCACACCGGCGGCCACACCACTGGAGGACCCAGCTTGGCAGGAAGTTACAACTAACCTACATAGCTAAAACAATTGCGTCACAAAGACGCTGCTATCAACTAAGTCGTCCAGTACTGCAACCGCCCATGCGACCGACGTAAAGACGCTCAGATCACACCGGCGGCCACACCACTGGAGGACCCAGCTTGGCAGGAAGCTACAACTAACCTACATAGCTAAAAGCAATTGCGTCACAAAACTTACAAACTAGCAACATATACCTATAATACACATTACAAAAGAAAAATACAGACACTACTGTCCACTAAGTCGTCCAGTACTGCAGCCGCCCATGCAACAGACGTAAAGACGCTCAGATCACACAGGCGGCCACACCACAGGAGAACTCAGCTTGAACAGGAAATTACAAGACACACTGTACACACGTGACGCTTTAATTTATTTACAGAAACACTAGAAATATATCCAAGAGAAAATACATACACTGCTATCACTATGTCGTCCAGTGCTGCAACCGCCCCTGCAGACCGACGTAAAGACGCTTAGATCACACCGGCAGCCACACCACTGGAGGACTCAGCTTGACAGGAGATTGCAACTAACCTACATCTAGGGAGCTGACCGAGCCCCGCCCCATGGCAAAGCCACAGGCTGCCCCCCCGAAAACGTGGCCAGCATCGCCGCCATCTGCCGCACAGCGGGGACATTTGGGAGTGGCCCGACAAATGTCCCTCCTGTGGCCATCCTGCCCGCACCTGTGGCACACGCTGCGGAAGTCCCTTGACCCGGTACACCCTCCCGGGCCGTGAGAAGGACGCAGACACTTCGCGCACCATCGTGGAGCAGATTCCTTGACGCGGCATCTGCTCCAGGCTACCACGAAGTGCCTGGAACTCAGCAGAACTGCTGCCTCCGCAGGAGAGAGGGACACTGTCGCCACCTGCGTGCCATCTCTAGATGGCACCAGCTTCACATTTTTTGCTGAAGGGAACCTCTCCGAAAGTGCCACCCTCACGTCCTCGGCCTCCAGAGAGGCGTCAACCCCAAAGAGGGTGACCCTCCTGTAGTTGATCGCCGCTCGGACCTGGCACGAGGGAAGCACCCGAACAAGCTCCCGCTCCAATGCAGCAGCATCGCCCCTCACCTCCAGCAGCATAGCCCCTTTCTTTGTGCGGCGCACTCCAGCAACCTGGGCCCCGACAACACGCATGTTACAACGAGCACCTCGCAGCACCTCGGCGTACGAGGCACCAGGAGGAGCCGTTACAACAACTGCCGGCAAAGCAGGACCACGCTTCCGCGCAGGGGCAGGCGCCCTGGCAACCAATTGGGCCTTCCAGACACTCTCGCGTGCTTCCCATGCACCCGCCAACCACTTCCGTCAGTGGGCTCGGCCACAGACGAAACATTTGGGGACACAGGGCCAACATTCTCAGTAGAGGGGGGTGGGGGATATTATCACCCGCCGGCCCTACCTGCACCACTGTCCTCGTAAGTACCGGGACGGGAACCGGGACCACAGGGTCAGGTCGTCCCGGGACATCTATGGGCAGACCAGAGGCTTCAACTTGCGTAGAGAGCAAAAAAGCTCTGTCAACAAGAGACTTTACATCCTTCCGGATTCGATACCGGCCGCTACTCTCCAGAAGGCGGTGAAGGTCCCTTACCGTACTTAGCAAGCCTAACAAGGCCATCGGATCAAACTAACACTTACAGTACAGAGGTTGAAAACAATAAAGAAAAGAGAAAAATAAACAACCTAAAAGAGGCAAAACAACCGACCCCAACTTGGGTGGCGAAAAGGCACTACGGTAGACGGACAAGCCTTATGTAAGCATACAGTGATGCCTAAAAACGAAACCTCTACAGCATACTAGTATATTATTCAGCAAAGACACAGTTTATGCACAACTCAACTGTGCTTAGAATTCGAACGCGTGCCGTGATTAACCTAACAAAAAAAATAAATCCGCGATAAAAACCGAATTAAATACGTATAAACGTCCAAGTATATAAAGAAATAGGTGAATATTTAAATTCAATAATAAATAAAATAAAGTAAAATAATAGAATCTTATAAAATGAATGGAAAGGTTTCTCAACAACAAAACATGGTCTACAGGCCACAGGGTTGCTCTAAGAGCTCCGAGAGCCCGAGAGAGATCCAAGAGAGATCCGAGAGAGAGCTACGCACTTTCTGTCGCTACTCTTATTTATAACCTCGCCTAGCTACGTCACATGAACAAGCTTTCACGGACTGCACCGAAGGCGCGCTGCTAATTCAGCACTTTTCTAGCACAGACCGTAGAAAGCAATTCATTGACAGCTGTACAGCGTATTACAATACATAGATACAGAATGTGCCAACAACTATACATTAATACGATACGTATACGGTGCCCACAGGCAGGTGCCTGGAGCACCTGACAAAACACTCTTGTGTTCCAAACTATGACGACTATGAACTTTTACTTATTAAATTATTTTTACTTTGACTGGACGTCATCTTGAAATCGTTAATTTGTCGTAAAAAGTGTAGATTACCTATAACATTTTGAACGGAGGGTGGTTTTAGGCTCAGGGGGTCATGAAATGAAAAGTTATGAAGAAATTTTCCGAAAGTCGAACATTGGTCGCCATCTCAATAGGTAGATGAATCTCCCTAAAATACTATCGCGAAATTATTTAAATGTGTAAAGCTACTAAATTTGTCAAGAAACTACGGCGAAATTATTATTTTATGTTAATGAGAAAAGCATTCGAAAAAGCTACTAAAGTTATTTAAATGTGTTAACTACTAAGGCGAAATTGTTCAAAGTGGGAAATAAATTTACATTTTATACATTGCCCTAATATACAGAAATTTACAGGGTCCCCTGGCATGACCTGACGTGGTCGAGGGTTACCCCTCTCTCTGTCGGCAGCCAATCCTTTTTGAATTATTAATATATCACGGCTTCTTATATTTTTATGGCCGGCACCTCGAGTGCGACTTTTAAGCCAGCCCCATTTCAAGGAGCCTGAAATGCACGTGTATGACTAGAAGCAATTCTCAATTAAACTGAAGGATTATAAGATCCGAAGCTTTCAATTGGGATGAATAGACTCACCGAAGGTAGAAGGAAACATTATTTAGCGTAGATTAGAAGAGCGTAGAGAAAAGTGGACTAAATAGATTTAATTAAATTAATTCGTTCAAAATTCGTGCGCTTATATTTCTGTCGGACGCCATTTGGAATAAGAAGAATAAGAGTGCCGGATATTGGGAAATTAGTCGCGACATAGAACGGATAAAGAAAAGTGGGTTTAGATGAGAGAACAAATATTAATTATTATTTAATTTATCCACTAAAAATAATAATATATATATGAAAAATAATCAAAAATAAAAATTGAATTTTAAAATACCCGCCAAACGGTTTGATGGTGGGAAGGTTTGCTCTTATACGTTTGCATGATGCGGAGATGGGCTACTGACAGAGTGGAAGATTTCGCCACACTTTTCAACCTTTCAATAAACTCGGTTGACTCGTTCGTAGTACACATAATGTAGGTGGGATAAATACCTCGAGAAAGTATTGCAGGCAAATAAGAATCCGGTTATTGGCAATGGAGGCTCTTGTAACAGTAGCCGGCAGCGATGGGCGAACGTCCGCTCCCAATGAGTTTCGACTTTTGACCACAGGTCGCAGAGGTTAATTAGTATCATCAAACTCTCCTCAACCTCCTCAGTCGTCTTCGTATCTGGCATAGATCCCGGTACTACTGATGGAGTCCCGCTCGAGCTCCTTCTTCGAACTTGAATTGCCCCCAAGCTGATAAGGGCTTTTCGGCTGTTTCGGAACGAGTCATATAGTTTTGGCGCTTATCGGGGTACCCCGCGCCCGCCATTTCTGCTCTGCACCTCTTCTGCCTGACCCGCTGGCCCCTGATGTTTCTGACAGCAGACTTTCGTGCCCCGATTTGAAAGGTATAAAATAGGAAGTGAAGTCCTCCTTCGGAAACAATCGGCTAATTTGCCTTGGGAGATACGCCAGCCGATGCGGGGTTGGTATCGCCGCCGTTTTTTTTTCAATGTCGAAATCGACATCGACATCGACAAATTACAGGGTCTGTATATTAAGTAACCGGACTGACCTCAGGAAATTTTTTATTGGCAAAATATGTACAATTTTTCTTTAGAAATCTTCAAAGTAGTCCCCATTGGAGTCGATAACACGCTGATACCGGATTTTCCAATCTTCGAACGATCCCTGGAAGTCGGCAACCTCGATGCTGTCTAGAGCCCTCGTCGTAGAACGTTGAACGTTTTCCAGAGTCCCGAACCGCGTCCCCTTAAAGTGTCTCTTGATCTTGGGGAACAGAAAGAAGTCCGCTGGTGTCATATCCGGGCTGTAAGGAGGCTGTGGCAACGTTGCCCTCGACTGACTGGCCAACTGCTCGGTGACGAGCAGGCAGGTGTGCGACGGAGCATTGTCGTGATGGTGGATCCACGAATCGACAATGTTGTGAACGGTCATCTTATCAATTCCGACCTCATCTGTGGTAGCCTGAATGCTCAGACGACGATCACTGTTCAACACATCACGCACTTTTTGCACATTTGTGTCCGTATGACTCGTTGATGGAGGACCTACGCGCTGTTTGTCATGGACGTCATCGCGGCCCTCCCGGAAATTTGAGTTTGACACAAAATTTGATGCTAACACGTTGCTCGATCGTATGGTCCATTTTCACTCCGACGACGTAACTGAACACGCACTCCGCTCTCGCTCGATGCTATCTCTCCAATCGCTGGGAGGCAATTTCTGCAGCCCGGTTCCCTTTCCCTAGACCTCCCACCACCACTACAGCACCAGATACCGGTTAGCAGACGCTTTGACGGCGCGGGGCAGGCTCAGTCCGGTTACTTATTATACAGACCCTGTAGATTGTGAGGTTTTTGATCGTTCGATATTTTGTTCCAAGGGCTTTGTCAACCACCTCCCCCCAAAGCTGCACTTTTTAACTATCGCCTCCAGCTTTTTTTCGATGTCGAAATCAATGATAAGGTGGCAAAGTTTGCTCCTTTTGCTACTGCTGTGGGGTCGGCTCCCTCCGCTGTAGCTTTACAGAACAGTCCTGTGGAACAGTTACCAACCACCGTTCTACCAGTAAGAACAGTCATAGTGACTAGAGATGCAACGGATATCCGGTTGCTATCCGGTGTCGGGCCTATCCGGCCATAATTTTACTATCCGGCCGAATACCGGATAGTTGCGTACTATCAGGCCGGATACCGAATAGTGATTCTGTTTGGTATTTAACTTTGAAAAATGATTAGTTAGTATACAAGAAAACAACAACAAATTATCAATATTCGTTTATTAGTATTACCTTTAACGTACAATTTAAACTTATCAAAATGCCTCCCTATGATCAGCATTAGGTATCCATTCAACCAATCGTAGCGTATCGTATTTTAATTATTAATCAAATAAAATAAGTGTTACCGAATAAATAAAAAAGGAGTTTAATATTCATAATTAACTAACGGCAAATTGTGGTGAATAAAAACGAGATTCTCTGCATTTTTGGGTAAAAGACGATTCCTCCTATTTTCATAAACAAGTCCTGCCTCTGAAAAAAGTCTTTCGCTATAAACACTGCTACACGGTGAGGACAGATATATTTGGGAAAATTTTATCAATATTGGGAATTGATTGGCGTTTGCTTCCCACCATGCATAAGGGTCACTCCGTCGATCACCTCGGACCATTTTTAAGTAAAAGTCAAGCTCGTTGGCTATAGCACTATGAGATTCTGAAAAGGATTTGATTGCTTACACGCCATGTTCCAGTTTGAAATCAGCAGATATCCAGTGGGCTGTAAAACTTAAAAAGCTTTCATTATTGTGGTCGCAAGTCCATATATCTGACGTAACAGACACCACGGCAGCTTTTGAAATTTTTTCCATCATTTTTTTATTGATTCGGTCATAAATGTCGGGTACTGTTTTTTCAGTCATAAATGTACGACTGGGGATCTTGTACCGAGGAACTGCCTTATGCATAAGCCTGTTGAAACCAACTCTGCCCACCATTGATAGTGGCTCATTATCTAACGCAATCATTTCAACAATTAAATAATGATATTCCTTAGATTTTGGGTCATTGATACCTCAATACTGTTTTCTTTCTACTGTCTCTGCCAAAGGTAATTGTTTATGTGAAACCGACTGAGCGGGAGCGCTCGTACTTACAAATGAACTCGTAGAAGGAAAAGTTCTGATTCCGCCGCATGAAGTTGAAGGTGGACCACCGTAAATTTCGGACAATTTATCGGGATGTTTGCTTTGCAAATGGTTTTTCATAGAAGTCCCTGCCTTCTTCCCTTCGCCACCACGAGATAATTTTAATTTGCAAATTAAACACACTACGTACTTTGCATCGTCTTTTTCTATTTCAAAATAGTTCCACAACGGAGATCGTTTATTTGCCATTATTTTAGACAAATATAATAAACACAGAATGAAGTAAAGGTTCACAATCACGTATACACTACTATACACATTAAACAAACAAAAAAACTTAACTATTTAGCAAAATAGGCGGGTGCACGTGTACTGCATGCGAAATAGTTTCGTACGTACTAACCTAACCAGGTTGAAACCCGCACGTTTGGCCGGCCGAATAGCGGATATTCGGTCGGTGATGACGCCGAATATCCGGTATCCGGCCAAACAACTATCCGGCGCCATCAACACTGATTGGAGATCTATGATCTTTTCCTGTGCTTACCAGCTTCCTCTTGAAATCCTTCTCCTCCTTCAGTTTTCGGTCCACTTCCTCTCAAGTCTTCAATTTTCCCCAGTGGAAATTTTTTTGATGCTCGGGCAGCTGGATCAAGGTGATGAGCGACAGAGGCAGTTGCAGTAGACAGACGGAACTCATTGTTAAAATTTACTTCGTATAGTCTTACAATAAAATTAAATTAAAAACACAACCGGTTTCGGCTCACGCCATCGTCAAGTGCGATTGAAAAAAGGTAAACAGACAGTAGACAGACGGAATGCTATTTCGTCTGCGTTCTTGCAATGGTAATAAGCTCATTATCAAGAGAGGAATCGTGATACGTCATTTCCAACATTGTCTCCCATATGATGTTCTGTCCTGTTAGTTGCAGCTGGTGGTCAGATTAGACTGCGTCCTGTCGCAGGTTAAAGACCTTATTGTCACTCCGGCATCATGCAGATGCTTAATTACAGTAGTTATCATTTGAGTCTGTACGTCACTTTTAACTTTATCAACCTAGGAAGGAAGCCACTGTAGCTTTAAAAGGTTGCGAGTAGCTCACGACCTGTAGGAATAACGCTTCCCTGACAACCACATCATTTTCACGCCTGCCTTTGAGTTTTATGCGTGGTCAAAGTGCTGGAATGGCTTTTGACTCCCTCCCCTCCCCGGGTGACCAACGGAAACCACAACAGTGCATGACCCAAGACAATGTATTGCAGGAAAACCGGGAGTACGTTCCTAGGAGTTCGCATGAAAAACAGCTCTGGAGCTAACGCATTTCTATGTAGTTCCACGAGTTCATCCCTAGCTGTCAGAAAAAAATTCGGTCATGGGTTCCTCGATCCACAATAATACAATGTCGTGATCATGTAATACTTGCACCTGATAATCGTAGTACTTGTGATTTATCTTTATTCGGATAGTGTCATCTTCGATGGTGCAACGGCATAAGTCATTTACTTGTTGCTTCAAAAGAATTCAAAAGTTTCTCGGATCGTCCAATCTATGATTATAAGGACTTTTTATTTCCAATAGTCCCATATGGGCATTACATTCAGCCAGTCACCTGGAGATCAGCCCAAAATTGAAAATGACATTACGTCATTGCAGTACAATGTAGCGGAAGTCGGTGACATCGATCTCATCGTCACTGCTCTCCATCGCAGCATAGGTACATTGATAGCTTGGTGCGCTAGGTCTTCGGCAATGCAAGGCAACACTTTGCAGGCGTCACTTGCGCATAAGCGCAGGGAGTGGCATAGACTAGTATGGTGATTCCCGGAGATAATTGTTTCATTCTAGACGCCACAGAGTTTTGGGCGCCCATCATTACGTTACATCCTTCACTCTTCGACATCGAAATTATCATGAAGTTCCCATGCTGAGTAGCATGCATTCGGCATGGGGGCTTTATAACTGCACCATGCCGCACGCAGTCTTAACAGCAGAAATGTCAGTGGCTTTTTCTGTCAATATTGAGAACATGGTATGCCTGAAGACCCTTGCAAGAGGTGCCTTTCGGCTTCGCCAATCACATTGAGTACCAAGCCTCGAACTTTGATGCGCTAGGTGCTCTTCTCAAGTGTTTTTGAACTTTCGATAGGCTATTGAGGGCCTAAGGTGCCCATACCTTACATTTAATGAGCAAGAAAATGCATTCGAGGGCAGAACAAAGCTTTTAACTTGTAAAATCGTAACTATAGTCCGTGATAGGCAAAGTAGACTAGGTAATTGCGCAGTCACCAAACTGGGTGGTCAGAACCAATAGTCATTTAAATATTATGCCTGGAATTCTATTACTAATAATGTTACTAATGTTGCAAGGGTAGAAACTGGAATGATTCCATGAAATCTAGTGAGCATTTTTAAGCATCCAATTATACTCTCTACATGTATCCGGTCATTAGCAATTTCTCGTGTCCCTTCCACGTCCACGGGATGTAGCTGACTTTCCCCTTGGTAAAGACCAGTACAGTGTCGTCAGCTTGTACATTTCCAGAAAGGAGCCGGTCTAAGACTCCGCTGTGGCAGTTGAGATGCATGTCGTTCGCATTGGATGTGAAAGATATTTCCCTTGAGGTGTGATATTTAACTGTGGCGATGCCTTTAAAATTGTTGTCTTCGTTGGTGGCAACTGCATTGCAACCTCGACGTAGCAATTTGGGATTCACGGGCGTACTAGCGGCTACATTGGCACGGTTCATGCGAATTGTTCCTACAGTGAAAATTGTGTGTTCTTTTAAAGTTTTCAATAACAATACACGGGAAATAAAGAGGTTATCCAAAAGCAACTTATGCCCTTTATCGCTGATGTTGTGGCAAATACGTAAAATCACGTCTCCGATAGGTCCATAAATAGTCCCAAGAGCTTTGGAAGACTGATATAGGGCTCAGAACAACGCACGTAACCATTTGGATTCGCCCTAACCCATATTTTATGCCCCCCATTTCTTCGTTTTTTTATTTTTATTTTATTTTTAAATATTGCTTAAGGCTGCTTCTCCCCTTGAATGGCACAATCATTTCATCGATTGCTCCGCTAAGTTACCTGCCGCGTGGAACGATGCGTGTAATATTTGGAGGATAGGGCGCACTTTCCTGTGCTTGGATCGGTGTTGTTAGCATAATGAAGAAACCGCTTGATTTCTTCAAATCTATTTTTACTGAGATATTGCCTAGATTCCTAGAATATAATAGGTACTTGTGACCTACTACCCTGCATAGTGCTAATGACAAGGCACAACATTTCGATTAGTAATAATGTCTGCAATTCGATTCTGGTGACCTGCATACAAAAAAGCACTATAAATAATTACTGAACAAAATCAAACATGTATAGTGTCAACATAATTATGGTGAGCCTGAAGTACCTATCAGGTATATTATACGGCGATTTTTCGTCCAATCGGCAGCACAGACAAAAGTTTAGATTTTTTTAACCTTTCGCCTTTTCCAACATTATCATCGATTGAAAATGCTGGGTTTGCATCTCAGCAACAGCATGTGGGGTTTTCCTGTTTGCATCCATCATTATCTTAGCGTATTCATCAATTGTATAAATTATTATAAATTAATAATAAATATATACTTTTTGCTTATTACTAAGCCCACTGGAATTACTTCTTATCATACCCTGTCAGCAATGGAATTTATTGTACGGTAGGTTACATGATACAATAACCTATGCATGTAGCTTGTTTTCCCGCTATAACCGTCACCGAAGAAAAAATCGTAGCCACTACTGTTTGAATGTAAAGGAGGAGACCCATAGTCGCCATTAACCCTATTTCAATGTTCCCTCCTGGTTCCACCCCATCGCGAACGATGAGGTGGTGAAGTTGTGTGAAGTGAAGTGATGTGAAGCTTCTAAATCTAGCTGTTTTTCTTCAGCCGCAGCTACAGCCATGGACTAAAGAAGGCTAGCTCCAATTCGCTCGGACACCTTCTTTAGTCCCTCTTTCATGAATTTTCTCTTACTCATGAAAGGGATGTTCAGCGCAGCAAAGATTGGTTCAGCGGCTTCAAAGACCTGATATCACGCCGTTCACACCAAATTACTTTCGATGGTTTCATCCTTAGGCTGAAGGGCGTATTTTCTTGTGGAGTTGCACATGCAGCATTGTAATAACAACTGTACCGTCATTATGCTGTGCTTCTTTATTGGCACCTCCACACCCCCATGTCTGATGAATGGTTTGTGGACATCATTTTTTAATTGGGTGAAGAGGTGAACCAAGTTAGCTGTCCTGTTGCCTGGTAATGTTCCAGGTGGCATAATTTTATTGTGTTTAGCTTATTAGACCTGGTGGCCATTTTCCTCATCAACTGGGTCCTCTTCCTCCATAGCAAATGGGCTGGGCTTGTATTGCCCTGCCTTTGCTTAGTGGCTGCCTCAGGGCTTCTGCAAAAGTCTGATTGGGCGCCACTGGTTTATTAACCCGAGTCGCCATGTTGTTAATGCACGATAACATGCTATCTAAGTGCTTGAAAGTGGGTTTCATCACGTGGCACATAGTCTTTGCCCTGGTTTCAATCCTAGCTAGATTAATGCTTAGTTGGTGCATGATTCCGCACAGATTATCATAATCAGCCCTAAGAATTGTTATTTTTTCATATTCAGCGCTGGCCCATGCCTCTGCCGAATCCAAGGCACTCACCGTGTCCGAAATGTCCTCATCAAAATCCTGGGCAATGCCACTCATGTCTTTGAATAGCACTTTGCTTGGGGGGACCAATTTCCTCGAAATCGGCCACAAGGCCCTCCGGCAGTGTCTCCTAAACTCCCCTTTGCATACACTTCTCAATGCACTAAAACTAAAAACCTTCACCGCGGTTACTACTGTACTGTATTAGCAGGTAATTCACAAACAGGCCTTTAGGGATGTTGCATGTTAACAATGCTCTGCATTGACGATGTGGACGGAGCAGGGGCTTGTAATGTCCCACCTGGGCTGAGGTTTGTCGGATACGCTTCCTCATACCGTGGTATCCCGGACATTTCCTCATTTTCCGCGATTCACAATCGACACAAGACCCTCCATTTACGACAAATTTGGACTCCTTCATTTTAGTATATGCCTTTTTACGTTTTTCAACCAGCAAATTATGAAGGGCACAACAAGCTAAATCCGTAACAGTGGCTGAGGTCAGACACATCAATAAATTCTGAACCTGCTAGGTAGGCTAGAATACCAAAACTAGACTCCACCATTCGCCGCGCTATTGGCAGGCGACAATTCAAAAGTTTTTCGTCCCTTTTTATGCCTTGTAAGCATGGGATACGGTTTCATTACAACATGGCTTAATAGAAACGCATCGTCTGCGTGCACCACAAACGGTGCAGTTAAACAGTATTATGATACGGTAGGTCCCGTTCCAAGGCGAAATCAACGAATTTATTTATGCATTGATGTCAGAAAAATATCGTTTTATATTACATAAATTATTAAAATAACTGCGGTAGTTCTGGCTTAGTTTTCGATTCAATGGCACAGACTATTTTAAGCTCAAGATTTTCTACCCGGCTTTGACATCACAGCAAGAACGTGCTTACAGATACTACCAAGTAACTGGTAGTTATAACAACTACAACTAGCTGCTTGGTAGCATGCGCGGCAATTTGGATACTGAAGGGATACTGAAGTTTACACTTGACGTCGCAAAATAGGTGCAATTGGTTGATTAGCACCTTGTGCTTTCCTACTTCCCATTCGTTGGGAGCCAACTCTACTATGGTCTTCCATTCCTCCCCACGCCGGTGTTTTTTCAGTAAATTTGCCGAACGCTGACTACTTTGCCCTCTGTTCAACTTAACTTCCCGGTCATGGACCTTCATAGTTATTAGTTCCAAGAGACCATGGAGGCATCGGTCTACTCTCTTGGTTTTTTACGTCGAGGCAAGTATGCTTGAGTTGTTGGTGCAGGTTTTCCAGGCGCATGTTCACATTAATTTTACAGCTTTTTCTGAAAGCTGCAGCCCAAAGCTCCACCCGACTAGAGTAGTAGGACGTCAAGATACTGCGAAAACATCCGAGTGTCCGGATCCTTGATTAATTCCGGCATTCTGAACAATATTTAAGCAACTTGTATGCCTCTTCTCGCTTGGCAGCATCCTTAACTGTGGCTCTCAATTTTTTCGTCCAGGTCTTATTGACATGCCAGCTGCTTAGGACTGTGTGCTGAGATGGTCCCATAACTATTTTCCAGGCATTGCTGGGCACTATACGATCACAGATAAAATGAGCTTACTGTAACTGTAAAACTATGTAAAGCGTATGTACTCTCATCAACGCCTACCACGTTAGCCTTGAAATTTCCTTTATCTTCGAAAAAAGGACGTTGGTATTTTTTTATATTACTACCGTTTCTTATAATTTCATTATTTTCTACTATTTCACTCACGACTATCTCTAGCCTGACGCTAGTGCAAGTCGATCATATGGAATCAAGGCTATCGGTATTAGCATTACAATGCCTCAGCAAAATTCCTACAAAAATTGGTAAGTTGATTTTTTCGCAACTTATCACGATTATTAAAGAGCTCTCTTAACCTGATAAGTTGCAGTTGATGAGATCATGAAGGGAAAATAGGTTTCCGTAGCGCTTACAGAGTTGACAAAGCTGAATATTACTCGTGGGCATTTTCTCTCCCAATTCTTCGTCGAATCTTGGCAAAATCGAGGATACCACAATGGAACAGCGCTCAATAACACGGAGCCGGTCCAGCAATCTCCGCATTTCGGTCATGAACTTCTCAGGCGTTTGACGGGTATTGCTGTCCCGGGCTCCAATGTTATTGGTCCCAAAGTGCACAATATTGATCACAAATTTTTTTAACCTCGATTCTGCCACCATTCGACAAATTTTCATGGTTGTCAATCGATTGAGCTTTGCGCCACTCCAGGGCACTACTTCAGCGACGCATCCGTCCAATCTAACCCCACGGACCATCGAATCCCCCACACGATGATTCTCTGGTGATTCTTCGACATTGTCTGAAACAGAATGGAAATGCGCTCATTATGCTCTTATTTAACATGTCAGTGTGTTGTAATTTTATAACGTGTAGAGCCAAAAGAGACCTTAAATGACCTATCATATTACTTTAAATGGCTGAATATAATAATAATAAATATGCAATAAAACGAAAAGCGCCTCTTAAACACCTAGCCGTTTCTTGGCCCCCCTGCTTGAGCACGGCGTCGGTTGACTACGGCTATGTGCATTCCTGTTGACTTCAACAGGAATGCACCTAGCCTACGGGGAGTGTGAGGTTATACCCACTTAACTCCTCACCCATCCCGGAACAGGACTTGCTGGTAGTTGGATGTTGTTAGTTTCGACCTGAACACACAAGCAAAGGAAAAAACAGTTAACGGTCCACAAATATGCAGGGTGTCACGGAAAACCTGATATAAAAGGCAAAGATAGGTTACCACCTGACGGCTGCGAAAACACAGGGGCGGTAGGTTTCTTACCAGCATTAATTTTGTGGTCAAGCACTGACATCAAATAGAAGAAGTAACAGTGCACGTACTCATTGTCCGACAGCTCCATCACTTCTTTGGCAAGCAAAGGAATTGAGTGCGGTGTCAAGAACTGACGGGGAGCACCAGGGTAAAAGACATCTGACCCATCAATCAAGATTCTTGATTTCGGGTCAACAGCAGCAGTCACAACATAATAAGGGAAACAGGCTGCTATCCTGGACATTGTTACCTGGGCGTTACCAAACCTATTGTTGCCCTGAGCCGTAGGTACAAAAATGTGGTATTTTCCAACCATTGCTGCCACCCAATCACTTAGGTGGTCCCTGCTCTTTTGTTGAATAGCAGTTATGTTCGTCCCCCTCTGGTGGAACAAACAACACAGGAGAGCCATGTCTTCTGCCCAATCACCATCTTCTTTAAGGACAACTGTGCCCCCGCTTCCATCTTCTACGCTCCATCTATGAGCATTACCAGCTACCGAAGCATTATATGTGGCTTCGAAAGCTATAACGACAGTACAGTAACGACAGTACAACGAATTTAAGGTGCAAAGACCATAACTGTTCCACTAATTGGTTACCATACATCTCAACGAACCACATTTTGAATTTCACGTAGCATACCTTTCAACGAACGAGCTACCACATTTTGAATTTCAAGTAGCATACCTTTAAACGAGCGAGCTACCACATTTTGAATTTCAATTGACAACTTTTATTCTAGATTTACTATACTATGTTAACTATAACTATACCGTACTACACGGAATACAATTGTACTGTAGTAAAGACCATTATAACATACTACACGTCGTAGAACAATTTAAGATTAGGCGTAGACCAGCGGCCTAAATCTTTTCCTTTAAGGGTTAATAGTTGACATTGAGAGGGTGAGTACACCTCGCCAACTACACACGGACCCATATACTTTGGTTCCAAACACTGTGTCGTTTTATTGACCGCTGACGACATGGGGAAGTTTTTTCGCCAAACTAATTCCCCTTTTTGCGGAGTCCATTGTCGTCTACGCAAATTATAGGTATGGGCTTGAGTGGCCTTTGCCTTATGGACCACCTGTTTAACCTTATCCCATATTTTAGCCATTTCTCCCTCTAAATCACCAGTGTATTTAGACGGATCAAATTGAACATGATCTGAATCGTCAACAGGGGAAGCCAACTCGTAAGGCGATCTAGCCTCTCTACCCATTGTTAATTTAAACGCCGTATAACCAGTCATATTTACAGAAGAATTTAGGGCGAACGTTACATACGGTAACACTTCATCCCAAGAACGCTGATCTGCATTGGCATAGATCGCTAGCGCTTGTTTTAGGGTTTGAATGTACCTTTCACAACAATTTGTTCGAGGGTCTCTTTTTGGGATCCAGTGACATGTTACATAGTGGTTTTCACAAAATTCAACAAATTCTTTAGAAACAAAGTTAGAACCATTGTCCATATAGATTAATTTCGGTACACCGGTACGCAAACAAATTTCTTCCCGGAATACTTTCAAAACAGCAGCTGTCCGTGCACTAGGCATCGGTTTTGCGACCACAAATTTAGTACTGTAATCAACTGCAACAAAAATATATTTCTTATTAGCTCTAGACGCCGGCAGAGGTCCAATGAGATCAATCGCCCACACGGAGTGCGGTTCTAAATTGGCCTCTTTAGGAATCATCAATCCATGCGGTTGCATGTGCGATGCCTTAAACCGTGCACACGTCGAACAAGCCGTAACTAGAGATTTCACCACGGCGCGGAGACCTGGAAAATAAAAGCGCGTGGCGCATCTCTCATAAGTTTTACGAATCCCAAAATGTCCAGCAGTCTTATCCTCGTGAAATAATCGCACTAAGTCCTTTCGATATTCCGAAGGTATCACATGTCTGTAAGAGCAAACACCCGTCACCGGGTCTTTAATGTACTTATATACATAATCATTTTTTACTTCAAACGCTGGATACTTATTAGGGTATTTCACAATGTTTTCCTTCAAACTTAAATACCATTCATCTTTGGTATCTTTAAAATCAAAGTTGTGAGGGGGTACGGCCGTAATAGATGCTATAGCGTGACGACTAAGGAAATCGGCCGCTATATTTGATTTACCAGGTAAATGCATAATTTTTAAATCAAAGCAATTTAACTTCAAAATCCAGCGTTGTAAGCGATTCGAAGGACACTTTAAATTCTGTATAAAAGAATTACTACGATTATCAGTGTAGACCACTGTCGTTTGTCGTCCCAGAATATGATAACGGAACTTTTCAACACTATATACCACAGCTAACAATTCAATTTCAACAGTAGGGTATTTCCGTTCAGCAGGGGTCAAACTTCTCGATGCATAGGCAATTATGCGGTCTTCCCCATCGATTCGTTGCATCAAAAGACTGCCGACACCTGTACCACTTCCATCTGTAAAAATTATGAATGGAAAATCGTAATTTGGACAATGTAAAACAGGCGGTTTAGTCAAACTATTTCTCAAATCCTCAAACGCTTTTACACGTTCATCTATCCATTCAAATTTAACACCTTTGCGTAACATTTCATTGAGGCAAGCTGCCCTAGAAGCCAGCATGGGTATGTATTTTCGGAACCATGACAACAAGCTTAAAAAAGATTTTAATTTACGAACTGTAGTTGGTCTTGGAAAATTAAGAACTGCCTTTGTTTTATCCTCAAGCACTTCTACCTTCCCATCACCAACTTGAAACCCTAAAAATTTAGTATATTTTTTCAAGAAGTGTGATTTTTTATAATTTATTCTTAATTTATTCTCCTCCAACAATTGAAAAACTCGGTCTAAGACCTCAACATGCTGCTCATAAGTTTCAGTCAGTACAGAAATATCATCAAGATACACAACAGTGACTTGAAAAAAATTTCATGGAATGAACCAACTGGTTCAAAACCGTGGATTTACAAGGGAGGCTCATCATCTTCGCAATAGCATTGTAGGCCCTAGGTGCTAATTTATAAAAAGCAACAGCTAGTGCTTTTTGCTTGTTAATCCTGGTCTGCCTCTGTTGTGCAGTTCTCCTTCGACAATGTGGAATGCTAGTGGAGATAGCTTGCTTCAAGGGCTTCATTGACTTGTACCTCCAGATCTTTCAATTTATCCTTTAAACCAGCGGCCTCAGCGCACTTACGTATGTACCCAGTTCGAAAAGCCCTAGCCATTTCTCCCAGCTTAGCCCGTCGTGGGGTAAGGTCTTTCTTCATCAATCCCAACTCTAGTGGGTTCAGTTTTTTGTCTTCTAATAGGCGACGTCTCTTCGGTGGACTAGGGGTGATAAGTTCACGCTGGGCTTTCAGTTTCGATGTCTTACATTGATTGGTATCCATGGATCTAGCTTGCTGTACGATAACTCCGTCGCCATGGTCATCAGTATAATGTACGGAATCGGGATCAGAAAGGTTCTCGCCAGCAGAGGCAAACGAATGCTGTTCTTCGGCATTTGAGACTGTGATTGGTGTTCTTTCCATTTCATATGAAGTAACTTCACAATCCATAGGTGTGCGCTGATACTGGTTAATCACTCAATCACCTTCAACATCCGGTTCAAGTTGTACGGAGTCGTTAGGATTTGAAAAGCTCTCACCAGCAGAAGAAACAACTATTGGGGAGGGCATTGGGGCATGATGTGCGAGTAGACTCTGAGGTTGTATATAAGAATTCATGGGAAATAAAAACAGGTGAATTATTTGCTTTAGGGCTGCAACTGGCAGGTGGACTTTGATAGCTACGAGAAGACTACTCTGACCAGTTCAGTTGCTTTGTCAGCATCAATTTCATTCAAAAGTTCATTCCATGAAATTTTTTTCAAGTCACTGTAGCTGTATATATCGGCTTCCACAGAAGCATGTAAATTAAGATTTATATCAACCGTAAATATGAAAGGATTATTTTTATTATCTAAATGTAGGTCCCCAAGAAAAGTATCCCAAGACTCAACAAATGAATTTTGACATCTTGATTGAGAGCGATATGCGCATAAGAGATCAAAGTCTACGTTATTCATTTCAATTTTTAATAAAGAGGAGTTAAATTCTTGCATATTAACTGTTTCAATGCCTCAGCATCATTTTGAGCACAAGGTTCTTCCTAAAATTCGTTTTGAATGATCGTATTATTCCCTGATCCATTGGCTGTAGTACTGATGTTGTATTCGGAGGAAGAAAAGCAAGTGTTATAGACTTTAAATCAGTAACATTTGGATGCGCCGGGCAATTATCAACCAGCAATAGAATGTTTTTCTTCTTCTTCACCAAATCGCGATCCCAATCACGAAGCTTCAAGATGTCACATTTATAACCCTAAAAATCTGATTGAGTCACCCCTTCTATGCCTTCAATATTTGAAAGATGTACGTGTCTGGTCGGCCGATGTAATTTATTAAGAATTGGCATGTTTTCTTCTTTTTGGGCGAAATTTTAATCACTTCGCAAAAGAAAACCTTCATTTTCCTTTTTTGATTCCTTGTGTTGGAGCCATCGTGGCTCCAACAACGGCATACGGCGCCTGCCTGGTTGGCTCTGTCCCATGCAATGATGAGTGCGGACAGGGCGCTGCAAATATTTACGCGGCAGCCTAACTTGGGGGCGAGCCAATGAGCATACAGAGGGTTGTTTGTGTTAGTGTTTATACACTTATATTTGGGTTTTTGGTAATAAAGTTTAGTATTCTCTCAGACACGGTAATGTTCATTTGGTCATAAGAATGACCCTCACGCGCTCATACGTCAGTATCGAATCCAATGTGATGACAGGAAGAGAATGACTATAGTAATTAAGGGACCCACATACAAGTACGTAGCCGATGGCTTTGACTAACTTCAAAGTCGGTGTAAGCTTGACAAGTAATTATGTTCATAATTTACGGATACATTGCTCACTCGTTCTACTGCTCCAAGCAGAGATCTCTGCAGAGTCGCCAAACTAACAGTGTTCGATTTAGGCGCTCGAATGGGCTCTTTCTATATGGTAAAAAATCTGCGCTGTTTCACGTTAGCAGGCTCAGATTCTATGTACATTTGCAAGCATAATAACATGCAGAGCATTCACTGCAAAATAAGCACGTTTTACTGAGCATTGTTTTAAGTGACTTAACATTGACAGTCAAGTCGTACTTACTAGTAATGTCTCTCTCCTCTATCATAACACCAGCTTGATGGCTAGACAAAATCAAAGCCGTTCCATACCTATGTATGCTATACTCGGTTCAATGTTCTTTTTCGGTCATTGGCCTTCCAATCAATCAATTTAAAAAGAGCATACACACAGCTGTATTCCTCAGACTGGTCGGGATCTGTAGAGCTATAGTTCCCTGTTAAGTATGCACATTCATACTTCACAGGGACCATGACTTATTAATAAATTATTGGGACCATGGTTTCGCTCAGTTCCAGATAACGTTGGATCATGTAAAAACTAATATGCTAATAGCTAATTTAATTTATTGAGTTTGCCCCCAGAGAAGCCCCTATCCATCTGCTGGCTCTTCCGCAGTAGGTCACAGATAATAATACTGGCTTTAACCCGCTTCACGATGTCCTTAATCTTCACAATAATTGGGACCACCGACGGGTGAGCTATAGTAGCTTCAGCCACGTGGTTAATTCAACGCATCGGATTTGCTTCGCCTTGCCTAGTCCCAAATTGATGGCTGCTACCATGATGGCGCCGTTGTCAGTGACAACAGCCACAATTCTCTCCTCTGATATGCTCCAACTCTGGAAAATGTTCCTCAGGTCACTTTGTGACGCTCATTTAGTTCCTTGGTGGCAATTGGTCGGGATTGTAATGCTCTACCTAAAAATGAATTGAAATTGGCGCAATGT
Source organism: Psococerastis gibbosa (assembly GCA_963971405.1). NCBI lineage: Eukaryota > Metazoa > Arthropoda > Insecta > Psocodea > Psocidae > Psococerastis > Psococerastis gibbosa. The sequence continues at coordinate 49,118,838 of OZ020485.1, forward strand.
TGACCAATCATTTTTAAAATTATGCAATGATTCAAATAATTTTCGTTAAATTTAATATTATAATTTATATAAATCTTTTAATATTCTTATCACTGATTAGAAAAAATCCCAAACTTTTCAAATTAATGGGTTTTCACGCACTTGATCTAATGAATTGTAACCCCCAAGAAACTTTTCATGTTCATTGTCTTACTCCAAACGTCGGCAGTTACAAATAGATTAGCGCTCCCGTAGACTTGCATACTTAAGGTCAGCCAATTTCTTAAAAGTCTCATCAGAAGTTATGGTGTAGGCAGGCACAGTCTCCTTCATTAGCCTCTTGAATCCTTTTCCATTCACCAAGTGGAATAGTCGATTATCCTCGGGCAAGAATTATAATATGTAATTTGTTAAATTCCACGGTGCCTTGCTCTCCCAATTGCATAAACATAACAGGTCATTTGTTTTATCTAATAAAAGTGCCGTTGGTACCTATGCTAATTAACAAAGTCCTTTAAATTTTTCGGTTTGTTCCTGGCAACTGCTTGAAAGTTTTCGGAAGGAAGAGCGGGGGCACGCTACGCATAGAACAGTGGCGGCAGGAGGATTGCTTTCACCAATTCCAAGGGGTTTCAGTGTAGCATAAAATGCTAATTGATGGCAAGCCAAGAAGATATAGTAGAATTATCAAAGAAGAATTTTTTCATGGGAAAGACGATACACAGGCTCTTTTCATTTCTGCACTTCGCTGTTCTTTACTAATTTTCCAATGAACATGCTTGCAGATGTTGCCTTTTATTAAGTAACATGCAGAGCATTCACTGCAAAATAAGCACGTTTTACTGAGCATTGGTTTAAGTGACTAACATTGACAGTCAAGTCGTACTTACTAGTAACGTCTCTCTCCTCCATCTTAACACCAGCTTAAAGCCGTTCCATACCTATTGTATACTCGGTTCAATGTTCTTTTTCGGTCATTGGCCTTCCAATCAATCAATTTAAAAAGAGCATCCACACAGCTGTCTACTCGTTTCGTTTTCTTCCCACACAGTTATCTTTTTTATGGAAAGGACGCAAATGCCGCATTAATGAGATGTAGATTGCATTCCTCAGACTAGTCGGGATCTGTAGAGCTATAGTTAAGTATGCACATTCATCCTTCACAGGGACCATGACATATTAATAAATTATTGGTACCATGGTTTCGCTCAGTTGCAGATAACGTTGGATCATGTAAAAACAAGAATGCTAATATTAATTTATTGAGTTTACCCCCAGAGAAGCCCCTATCCATCTGCTGGCTCTTCCGCAGTAGGTCACAGATAATAACACTGCCTTTTTAACCCACTTCACGATGTCCTTAATCTTCACAATAATTGGGACCACCGACGGGTGAGCTATAGTAGCTTCAGCCACGTGGTTGTGCTTCGTCTTGCCTAGTCCCAAATTGATGGCTGCGACCATGTTGGCGCTGTTGTCAGTGACAACAGTCACAATTCTCTCCTCTGATTTGCTCCAACTCTGGAAAATGTTCCTCAGGGCACTTTAGAGATGATCGGCAGTGTGACGCTCACTCAGTTCCTTGGTGGCAATTGGTCGGGATTAAATAAGTCTATAGGAATCTGAGTAGGAGTTACGAATCAGTGACACGTTCACGACTTCTTGACGGGCATTGCCCAAATTTCGGGGGATGTAGTTTTGTCGCTTTGGGATGCATCAAATTATTATGTTTATTCAACGATAGTAGTCCAGTAGTTAGTGCCGTTGAAGTCGTGTCTCATGTCACTCTATATTCTTGGCATGTCGTGATTGGGTATAGAAAATCATCTACACGATAATTTTGCTGCAGTTGATCCATTAGGTTGGTGATTCATGACAAACCTATTATATCAGGATACGCAAGTCATATCCCGATGTGCCTTAATGAATACACGACTAATGAGGCCAGAGTTCGACATGCATCGATTTTTTCTGTTCCGCCACCATGCACATCAATTCTGTTTTGGGCGCAGAAAGCCCGAGCAGAGTTGACTCGCGTCTCATACTGGGCCCGCGGAGCTACTAGACCAGGGGATGTCACTCCATGTTAAAAACTTGATTTATCCAATGCGGCCAACCTCAGTTCCGCTACCAGAAACGAGAGGCGCTGTCTGTTTCCCGCCAGTATTCAAATTATCCTACTTTTAAATAAATTTTTAAGTGAAAATATTTCCCAATATTAGCTAATTTACATGCAACCTCACTGAAATTCAGCTATACCATCACCTTAACTTATAATTGCAGCAGTGATATTCCATATTGAACTCTGACAATGCAAAAATTCAATCTTTTCATACACTTATGCATGTTAAGTCTAACACCAGTGAATAAAATCTATGTAAAGTAATTTGAATTTGGTAGACCACGAAAATATTCTATAGGACGTTTTGATGCTTTAATTTTTCCTCTTCTTATCCCCTAAGGGGGAAGGTATTCCGGCATTGGCGCTTCTACAGCCATCTAAATGACGGTGCGTGAATGTGAGTTGGTCCACACCAGTCTGGATGTTTCTCGGCAGCGTCATCTCCGCTTCTCCTATTTCCTGGTACCACAATCTCCTCATCCTTTTCCAGGGGATGAGTCTCACCTCACCATTGAACATGCCGATTCCATAACAGACGCTTTCCCCCTAGCTTAAGTTATTTCGGCAGTTTTCAACCCAGCTTTGAACTGGTGGCTCCTTTGCCTGTCTGCCAGGGTTTCTTTAGCTGCCCAGCGTAGCAACCTCACCTCCGCCGTATCAGCTAGTAGCCTACCACGTCCATATATCAAGCAGGGCCTAACCACTTGCTAATAATTATTTCTAGTCATTTAACTTTTTCAGCATATCTTTCTGTCTACTAATAGTCCTATTCTTGCCATTTCTCAGAATTTGGCATACGCCTTCTCTTTCCATCATTGATGGAGAAGCCTTAAATTATATACCGACAGTAAGTTAGGGCCTAGGTTACATTTTAACAGTGCCTACTTGCTACCTGCTTGGTTATTGCAACAAATACAACGCAAAATAATTAATGAAATCAATATTCAATTGGCCATGCACCTAATTTGTCGAATAATGGCCGAATGCCGAAATCCAATGGCACGGCGATTGTTTATTTATGACTTATGTACACTTCGGCATTGAATATATAACACTATAGAATGGTCACGACGGTCAAATATTGCAAACAGGCTTTTCTTGTGAAATACCTACAAAGTAGAAAAAAGGTCGGACGTCCCGCTGGTGTCAGCCCATTGTGCAATTCGTCAGGGTCCAACTCGTCACATCTTTACCAGGGACGGTCTAAATACCCTCACCATGCAATACTCTCACTTTCTTCCTGCCCCTTCAATTGGCTGCCTATTTTAATAATGGCCAGTGGTATATACTGTATATATTTTATTTTATTTGACCTAGCATTGTGCTTCTGCTCAGCATAGGCTTTCCAACAATAGCTTATTTTAGAATTGCAGATGATTTAATTAGACTTAATGATCTACTGTAAAATATTAAATCTACCTATTATTATTTTGAAGCCGTATATGACAGCTCCTTCAAATTCAAATTGGAATAATGCTAAGGCGGCTATTCCACTGGTCAATTATACTTCAAATTTGATTTTGTCATTGACGGAAAATCTCCAATGATGCTTTATTTATTTTTACACCCCATTCCACTGGTTTTCAACAATTGATCATTTTTGTTTTCAATTTTTTCCAAATTTGTAAGTTTGCCCGCCGTCTTTCTCAAAAAACTCCAAAAAAACGTTTGAAAACATTATTTCTCAAAATCGGCTCCAACGATTTATTTAAAATATATATATATATATTGTAGTCGATATTAATGTTAATAAAATGCGGGAGGTCGCTTGCCCCATGATAGTTTCTTCAAGGGGTAAAAAATAAAAAATAAATTAGGGAAAAATGACTATAACAAATAATTTTCGATGATTTCTACTTTCAGACATGTTTAAGGTGTTAAATTGAGTAACGAAACCGGACAGGTTGCTTTCCCAAAAAAAAATTTATTTTTGTGCAAAAAAATTATTTTTTGAAAAGATGGTAAAAAAAACGGTCCCGAGGTATGATTTTTGTGAACCTACATGCTAAATTTCTTTTAAATTAACAGAGTAGTTTGCCCAGAAATCGATGAACAGACAGAGCGACAGACAGACGGACAGAGCGATAGACAGACATTTCGTTAAAACCACTTTTTTGGGTTCCTGGGACTTCAAAACGTGTAAATCTGTTGAAATCTCGGAATCGAAAATTTTGACCATGACAAAGCTTTCCTTATAGGTACTACGTATAAATTGGAAAGCAATAAATAAGGACTTTTTGTTGTTGTTTCTATGGCTAAACCAACCTAGCGGAGTTAGGGCTATAAAGCCCTCTCTTACACTCAACTAGGAAGGCTCGGGACCGCCTGCTTCACATGCCCTCCGAAGCATGGCCACTCATTACATCACCTTTCAATTACCAACAGATTTTTAGCAATTATGAGATAAACCAAAATATATATACATACAAATATACAACCAAATAATTCTATTGTAAGTAGAGACAATTCAAAAATTACAACATGTTAAACGTTAAAACTCTATGATATCCAAACAGGTAGAATGAATGAATCTACATGAAACAGCCCCAGTTATAACTGCTATAAAAGAGGTACCTGTTCTTTTGTAGTAGCTGATAGATCTATTGTACATACAGGTACATTATATTAGATATACATGTATAATTGGAAACGATAAATTAGAAAAACGTTGAAAGTCCTTTTTAACATTTTTAAACGATCTTTTGATTTTCGACATATAATTGTCAGCCGCTAGCTACCTACCAAATCAGAAACATCACTACATTCTATGTCTAAAAATTATCAAATCACTTACACTGCATATAGAAAACAAAAAATGGAACAAAAAAATATTAGCATGCATATTATACATACCGCTCATGCACGAGAAAAGTGACACATTTCTAAATATTGAGTTTTGAGATAATTCCAATTTTAGTTCTGACCATTTTTTAGTTTTTACTTGTATTACTATCGAGGTACTTGATACTTTTGAGATGTGACAGTTTACTTGAAAGAGAAGTGAAATTACAATGTCAACGCCTGGAGCCCATTCCGAATTATGTCAGTATTGCCAAACCCGAAGTAGTCAGACTTGGCAATGGATCAGTGACAAAACGCAATCTTATGGAAACAAATTAAACTGGATATGTAACACTACATTTATAAAGTTCACTATATTTTCCTCGACATTTTTGTATAAATAACTCAATTTTGCAATTTTTTGAAATTTGTCACTTTTCTTGCGCATGAGCGATATATATTATGCATATTATACCTCAGCAGGCACCGAATAGCCGAAACAGAAACCTGGTGAAAAGAGTATACATGAAGGACCGGGCCTGAGGTTAAAAGCCATAAGTTGTTATATAGGTGGAGACCCCCCACGAACTTATGATAAATCTAATACATTGGCGTAATTGGGGTCCTGGGGGGGGGGGGCTGAGCCCGCCAGGTCCGCCCCCCCCCCAGGATTTATGGTGACAGACGTTATGGAGGCTAAAGGCATAGTATCCAAAATAACGAAAGGGAAATTAATTCTTAGTATGCTTATTTTTTCATGAAAGACATCACGAAAAAAATCAAGATATTGACCAAATACTTTCACAAAAAATATTATATTGGCTATATATATGTACAGTATATACAGGGTGTTGACTAAATCGATATTTTGGGATTATCTTTTAAACAAGGGGCCGGATGGAAAATCTGTTTTGGAGTTATAGGGTATTTAGACCGTCCCTGGTAATGATGTGACGAGTTGGACAAATCAAAATATAATTCAATTCGGGACTAAAACTTAGTCCCGGCCGGTCCCCGGTACTGGGCGAACACTAAATTTGGCCGTCATGCATATACTATAGTAGAGGATGGGACGACTAGGTAGCTGAGCGTGTCAGAATTAAAAATTAGGAGACTAAAAGCATTTTTTTTTCATTTTTAAATTACAAAAACAAAAGTTTACTTTCTAATTTTTTGTTTTGATTTTACTGAACTTGAATAGTTTAGCGTACATGATGTGTTTCATACATATTAAAAAAGAAAATTTAATTGATAAAAAAGTTATATAATTTACTAGGCATAGGCCTACTTCAGAAGTAATGATCAGTGAGTAATGGATCAGTCTTGGGTTCCCCCCCTAGAAATTTTGGGAATTTACGCCAATGATCTAATACCGCTAATTGCTGTGCCAAATATCATCAAGATCGGATAATATTTACTTTATAATTTATTGGTCTACCCGTTTTAGAAAATGCAATCCCATCGATCAATTCAGTGCTCTAGGATAGGGGATGTGGGGGCATCCGAAATTTAACCCTATCATTTTATGGGACTGCCCACGCATGGCTCTAGCCGCGAGGGATAGACTCACAGTTGTCATTCGTCAAGGTTTGGGGTACTCGGTTACGGAAGTAAGGGACATTATGGCGATGGCTCTTGAATTAGGGGTATCATCGGTCCTGCAATGCCTTACAAGGGAGTTGGACGATGTAGTCACGATTTAGGAGTAACTAAGTTTGTGCTGTACCTCGGCCTGATATTGGCTTAGCCAAGTGGCCGTAAAAAAAAAAAAAATTATTATGGAATCACTCATATTATCTATCTACTAATCGACAAATCGCATGATCGAGTAAACTCGGACCGGTTCCTTCTTCTGAATTCGACTTGAGTGAAACGAAAATTAAGAGGGAGGTGTATTTATAGGTGTGCTTATCAGGACATATAGAGTAGTGGTATAGACTTGGTTCGAGTCCCACACTTGCTACATTTTCTGGCCATGCTTTGGAGGGTATGTAAATCGGGCGGTCCCGAGTCTCCTAGTTGAGTGTAAGCGAGGGCTATATAGCCCTAAATTCGCTAGGTTGGCTTAGTAATAGAACCAAAGTTAATAAAATGTATGCATAAAAAATTTAAAATCGAATGTAAAAATATAATTTATTTATTTATAAATACCAAATGATTGCCATTTACAGACTTATTTTCCCTGAACAACTTCTAGCTTTTGGTTTGGCTTATTAGTCAGTGAATAAAGACCTTGAGAGACCCACTTACAGTCAGCGTGCAATTTTAATCTTATTATTTTCTTAACAATATTTTCCCGGTGCCGTTCACAACCACCGTCAAAGGGTCCTGGTAAATTCAAATTAAAACTGGATAGTAATTTTTGAAGGATTTGATTTTCATGCATTATACGCGGTGCTAGCTCAGTATACGCTTTCATGATGTTATACATAAAATCTGCCATAGGTTTTGATGGCTTATTGAGTCCAAGAGGCCCTTGAGGCAAAATTCCTCCGTAATTTTTAAGCAAAATTAATGTATTTCGGGGCTCATAGACACTGTTAACATCTAAAAGGGTGTTACGGCACTTCTCGCAATTTGTTTCATCTAGCAACTGTCTCACTGACCAACCTGCAACGTAATTCATTGCACATTCTTCTAAATTTACAGACGCTGCTTTAGCTACTAGGTCTGTCACAGTGGTTAATTGTATCGAATGCAGTAACATTGGGATTAACTTATCAACGCTTCCAGATTCAGAGACATTGTCCACTACTGATGGTGCGTCACAAGCGGAACCTGAACAGAGCTAGTACATGTTTCATATTCACCCAATTTACATAGAAGGAGCTCGTTATCGTCCTCTTCGCAATTTGTTGCATCCGAAAATTTTAAAAAAGAGAAGTTAGCAGCGGAAGTAAACAGTTTGGCAAATTGTGAACCTGAGGGATTTTTACTGTATCCGTTATGTTGCCTAATTATGGAAAAAAAATTCTCAATAGGATCTTGAGTGCATTTGTTCGTTAATAAAAAAAAATTTGGATCCGTGGATTCTTCCTCCCAGTAGAGCTGCAGAATAGCATTAATTGATAGAATCATACCATTGAAACACGGGGGGCGTGTAATAACATTTTTCCGCAATTTATTATTGTAAGAAAGTTTTTTTAGGCTATGGAAGGTTTTTAGGGCTTTTTTCAAATTTTTCATAACAACATGGTTTTTTTTCGTCAAAGGTGTCCTGTTGGGATTTTTGTCTAATAGGTGTCTGCTATCTAAGCTGTCAAACGTGTTGTTGACAAGTTCAACAAACTCTGCAGTGCTCAGTGCTGACATAGTTTTGAGTTGTCCCGATTTCACGCAGGTGCGAATGCCTGTGGCAACTGAGCGACTGAAGAATTGTGTAGCAAGCCTTACGCTCATTTTTTTAAAGTTGTTAGGCCTTAAATGGTGGTCTGTCAGTTTTGGCATAGCTCGAAACGTCTTACTGCCCTTATCGATATTGTACGCTAAGTAAATGTCATTCATTTTAACATCTTTATTGTTATCAGAAATATAATGCCCGTTCAATAAATTATTTCTGAGAGATTTTATTAAGTGTGGGACGTCATGCAACATATATACTTTCTTCTCTTCATGAAGAATCCAAGGGCACTTCAATTTGACTCCCAAAGCTTTGTACAACTTAACTTTGGAGGTGCTTTGATCACATACTATTGCCCTTGGATTAAGCCCAACTCTAACGACTACTCTCAGTGCATTACATAAAAGTGGCTTCATTTCGTCAGCAGAAGCTTTTGCCGACAAATAGAAACAAATTGGAAGTTTCCATTTTTGGCATAAACCACGGACCATAAAAACTAAGGCATTGGTAGCCAACTTAGGAAAACGCCCCAAAGATCCGAGGTCAGAATACCCCTCCACCAGGTCCAAGCTAACATTGTACCTCAGATGCTTCTTTATACTCATTTCATCAAATAAGATGACACACTTTTTTTCTGCCTCAGCCATGGTTTCAACTTTTAGCTTCAAATTGCTTATAAATCTCTCATTAAGGCCTACACAAAACTCGTCGATTTTGAGCCACCTTCGGATAGTTCTATCACCTGGAAGAGTGATGCCCAATTTCCTCATATATTTGTAACCTGAAGGAGATTTATAATACAATCCTAATGCAAGCTTTTTTTCCTCGTTTGACCAAGCCCTTACTCTTTTTACTCCCTTTAGTTGCATATTAACTATGGTTTTCGATGCATTACAGAGCTTAGTCAAGTCATTTGATTTTTTGGAACTTTGTTTTAGGCGCACAATTTCTGCTTTAAGTACCTTAATTTGCATTTTTTTTTCTACCCAGTGCCTGACGAGCGTAATTTAATTTTTTTTTTAGTTTCTCTACCTTCTGGAAGCCACTGAAAAATCTCTTCCTCCGAGGCGTTTCGGGCGCATTTATGAGGGAACTCACGTACATAGCCGATTTTGGAGTTATTTTCGGAGTAACGGGAGTAGGTGGTGTGGGTGGGCATGGAGCAAAAATTTTTCCTGTGGAATACGTTCTTATACTCGTAGCTTACTGCTTACGTGACAGTTTCGGTGTTTCTGGCCCGACATCACCATTTCCGTCCGAAAATAAAAAATAAATACTGCATAGGCTGAGAGGAGGGAGGGGGGGGGGGAGGAAGAGGCATAAAAGCGCAATAATTTTTTTAGGTCTTCAAGTACCACTCTTGGTTTAATAACATTTAAAACTATTCCATAAAAATATCTTTGGGCCACTCCGTAGCGGACACACCGTTCACTTCCGACCATGGGTCCCCGTCACGGATTATTTTCATTTACTTAATGGAGATAAATATATATAAATAGGATAAAATACTTATAGTAATATAAGATAGATCTACTGAGGGTCTAGGCCTGAAGACTGGTAGAGCCAAACAGCATCCTCTCACTTGGCCACCTCATTATTCGGGATGTAGGGGTCAGTTCCATGCCCGATAGCCGCGTTTCCCCCCTATCCATTCAGTTAAAGTATCTAATAGGGTCGAGACAGTAGCGTAACGAATGGGGCGGATTTTATTGTGGAACTCTGCAATAACCTTTTTGACAAATTCTCTTTTGTTGCGTAATGTAAGAGGACTTTCCCCAAAATGAAAATTAATAAAAATTATAATAATAATAAGGAATAAAACTAATTTGTAACGACTTACCTTCAGCCGTGCTTGATGAAAGTTGGTAGTGGAAAGGAACAGCTACTTGGGAAAGTTTCTTTCGTTTGCAGTCGGGTCGGTAAATATCTGAGGCGAAGTGATCGCTACATATCCTCCTACTCTCAAGCTTCTCCATCGGAAGTACCTCAAGCGAAGCGTTACCTGCCAAATCATTATTATATAGGTTTATCAGTTTATGTGTCAACGCTATTCTGTGGGTGCGTTCGAAGTCCATACAATTAATTTATCGTGTAAAATGGAGGACTAACTGCAGACTAGATTGTAGACAGAGGCGGCCTTACTGGTGGCCAACAGGGCAATCGACCGGCTCTCACGCAACAACCCAAGCAAATTAAAATAATATATAAGATAGATTTTGTAGCCTAATAACATTAAAAAGCTTAAAACTAACTAAACATTTAAAAATAAAATTAACAGATGTAAAGATCCTGTAATTATTTGGATTTCATAATGAATTGGGCTTTTCTAGGCAGGAACAAGCTGAAATAACTTTTTGACGTGTCTCTATCGCTGCCACATGTGAGAGGTCTTGTATGTATATACGACTTGTAACCTATTCTAATAACGTTAATGGTTTAACAGTCAAAGAATAGTAGACCTACTGCAAGAAAGAGGGGCCCTGGGGTCTCTACCGGAGGGAATAATTTGGAAAAGAATAGGCCGAAAATAGTGGAATTACGCACTTTGAAAGCAGTTATTTTCATATTTTACATATGGAGAATTTTAGGCTACAGCTAACAAGGGGGGCCCGGGGGCTACCACGGGGGAATGTTTTTTAAAAGATAGGCCTGAAATAGTTTGTAGGCAAAAAAAATTTGATTTTGCCGACGATAACAGTAATAAAGAAACTGGTAACAGGGGGACTGGGTTCTCCCCGTGGAATTTTTTTGAATAAATATCTGAGAAATTTGCTGTTTTGCTAAAAAAAAATGTGATTTTGCCGACGATAACATTAATAACGAAACTGGTAACAGGGGGACTGGGTTCTCCCCGGGGAATTTTTTTGAATAAATATCTGAAATTTGCTGTTTTGCTAAAAAAAAAAAAAAAAAAAAAATGGGGGGGGGTCTGGACCCCATTTTTGAGACGATAACATTAATAACAAAACTGGAAACAGGGGGACCGGGGTCTCCCCAGGCTGATATTTTTGAATAAATATCTGAAAAATTTGCTGTTGGGGGTCTAAACCCAGCTGACTCCCCCCCCCCCTTGGCTACGCCACTACCCCGGGCCCCACTTGTTGCAATTGTATTCATCGCCTGCAAAATCTTAATATACATCATAATGCGCTAGAACCCACTATTTCTCATGTCTCATGCGGAAAGGACACCAAAGTCATTAATTTAAAAGCTGTATCTAAGACAACGGTTTTCCCCATTTTTCTACACTATCATGAAAAGGGGGGGAGGGCACCAAAATATATACCGCCCCCTTCGAATATATACAAGTATATGCCTATATTTATTTTAAAAAATTTCATGAAACTGACGGTTATCCCCTATACGGCCGGGGCCCCACAAATTTAATAATTTAATACATAACACAATAAAATTAACACAATAGTACATTTCTAAGTTCAGCCCAATAATTTAGGGCAAGCACTACTCACTAGGCCAATTAACTAATATTCCGCGCTTTAAAGGACATTCATATACCTACATGCATAATATGCATACATAATATATGATATATTATATCATATCGATTAGCCTATATACAAGTAATTTTATATATATAACGCACCTATGTATATGTAGATTATACTGCTATTTTTAACCCTTTCACTACCGAATTATGTTTGACGCATGCCAAAATTATTTCCTTGGAAACTTGGGTCACTATGACATGCTTGAGTGATAAAAAAAGTTAATTTGGCGAATTCATTCATTCATTTATTCATTACAGAATGTTCGTCCTGACGAACATTAGTACTTAATGGAACAAGAAAGGTATTGTTAAAAAAAACTATAATTTCCGAAAGAGTTTATTTGGAATGAAAATTAAGGAAACAATTCCTGTCCTTGATGATACATAAGTGCACTCTGCACTTTTTGCAGTATATGTTCGTTTTTTTTCCACATAAACCGTTTTTACACCTTGATCCATTACCTTTGGGCTTGTCGTCAAAGACTGGTAAATGATCCACGCAGTCAAATTGTAGCTGTTTTGAGGGCCTCGACTCCAATTTACATCTCTTCGAGGGTGGGCTAGGAATAGGACTATTAGTAGATGGACGTCCCCTCTTCCTTCCGCTTCCAACTGTCTTCTGGAAATATATAAGCCCTTCTGCTATTTGGATCCGAAAGTGTAAAAAGTCAAGCATGTTTTTCTTATTGCCATTTACAGCCTCATACTCCCTCTTGTATTCTATCCAAGAGTTGACCAATGCTATGTCCACAGCATGAAAAATCATGCGTAAAGTCCACTTTTTGCTCCTTATAAAAATACGATAGAAGCTTATCATCATATCATGTAGGTCTACTCCTCCCATGCCCTTATTGTACCTGTCAATGACCTCTGGGCATGGTATATTAACATATTCTTTTTGTTTCTTGTCCCACCTTTTTTTTACAACCATATTTTCTCCGATTCCGATAAAGTTCGACCCCATGTATACCGGTTTATTGTCGTTCCAGGCAACCAGACTTACCGTCGCGTCACGACTTATGACCTCCTCACTCCACCCTCGAGGTTTTTTTGCCATTTCTTTTTTTCCAGATAGGGGAAATGCACCGAACCGGTTCGTCCGTATAGTGCCAGCCGCTAGTATCTGTCGTTCCAATAAGTACTTGAATAAGTTGTACGAATTGAAAAAGTTGTCCATGAATAAATAGTGACCATTCACCTTTATTCTTTTGCTAAGTTCAGCAACTATTGCTCCTCCACTACCAAGCTCTTTCATTAAACCTTTATTCAAAGGGGTCGTCGCCCCTTGGTAAATAATGAAATCGTATATGAGTCCGCTACCGCCGCTCAAGATGTACAGCTTTATGCCCCATGGAGTTGGCTTAGATTTTATATACTGCTTTATGTTTAAATGCCCTTTGAATGGACAAATCTGTTCATCAATAGAAAGACTCCGCTCCATTTGCAAATCAAGGCACCTTTTACGAACTGCTTCGTAAATGGGTCGAACTTTGAATAGCCGATCTGCAATCTTCTGGTCGTGATAATATATCCACTAAGTGTAAATTTTGGCGAAGTTGGTAGAACCTGTTGCGAGACATATTTTCAGAAAATATTTTCATGTTCAAAGCACTATCCCAATACATGCTTACTCTTGGATATTTGAGGGTGCCACACAAAATGTGTAGGGCAAAAAGTATTTCTATCTCCTCTGGTGTTGCATCTTTATAGCCTGCAACGGTGTTTTGGAGAGCGTACTGGTTGGTTTTTTCTGCAATAGTGGCAAACATTTCTTTTGGAATGTATTGTGAAAATAATTGAAGGGGGGATGACACTTCGTTCGGACAATGTTCACTTGAATCTTCCCACACTACATGGGCAGCTGGTCCCAAAAACTTATTCTTTCTCCACTTTAACAGTTTGACGTTAGCAGGTACAAACGAGCTTTTAACAACATCATCTGCTTTATATTCATCATTGCAAACCTCTGGATCTTCGCCCAAAATATCAAGCCTACTTGGAATAACTTCATCCCCTTCATCTTCATCGCTTTCAGAATCTAAATTCTCTATGTCAGACATTTCTTCCATGTATTTGAGCATTTCTTCAACATCCTGCTCCCGGCTCATGTGGAAAACTTGCTTTCTTCGGCCTAAAATAAAAACAAAATAAAACGCTGTAATGGGTGCTTTGATTACCCTTGCATACCGCTGTTCGTCATGACGAACACAAAAGTATAGAGTTGAATATTTTAGTATACAAAAACAATTTAGACAAAACATTGCATGCATAAACTCATATAGCTTTCACACAAAAAATTAAAATAGTTTTTTAATACAAATCTGTGCAGAAGAGCCTATAATTAGTTAAAGAAGAACAGCTTACCACCAGAATTACTAGATGTAGACGCCATCTTTACTAGAATAAATATTTTCTCACAACAAAACAAAATAAAATTTTAAAAATCTATGTTAAGCTTATGAAAGAGGCTTCAAAATGTCATTTGAGCGGCCATTATAGAGATTCTGCTGCCACTGAACGCCACAATTTGCCCGCCAAAAGTACGTTCGTGGCGACGAACTAAGGTAGTGAAAGGGCTAAGTATATATTGTAGGTACTGGTATGCCTACTTACCACTGTTGACGATCCATTGCCACATGTACTTGTAGATTTAGCACCAACCATTTTTTAGTTTGACCGAAAACAAAGTGCGCGGTAGTTATAGGCAGGTACGCGTGGGCCTATATTGTATCGTATAGGCAACAATCATATAATAGAAATAATCGAATAGTCGACTTATTAGAGATGTAAAGAAAAAAACACACACAGTAATGCACGTATTCCACATATAAATATCATGAAACATTTAAGTATAAATGAACGAGGCCCGTGAACTGCTCAGTGCTTTCTAAATGAGTAAATGCTGCACCTGGCCCTGTTCTGAAACAGGGATAAGGCAGTGTACAATGAGACTTGCAACCCCTAGCCGGACCCAGGTATGAAGCTCCGCGGGTGGTGCTTGCGTTGAGCTACAGTTCGCTGCCAAGTATCATCTTAGTTCGCGTTTCTATAGAATGGAATCGTAAATGCAGGGACCATTCTATAGTGTTATATATTCAATGACTTCGGTCATGCGCATCCGTCAAATAACAAGTCACTGAAGTCAGTAAGCCACTTTTAAAATTAATATAATTTTATATAATCAAAAAATGCAGTTTATATTCGAAAATAATTATTAGAAAACATTTTAGAGAATTAATTTGACGTTTTTGTTCTTAATATTATCAATAAAATGAACATAAATGTCTAACGTAGTGTCACTAGTTCCGCTACAAGAAACGAGACTGCGCTCTTTTGAATAAATTAAGGCGGGCTATGTCAGTAGTGATGACAAATCTGAAACACCCAGCTGCATTGATACACTATGACACACACACCTCGATGTTTCAACACAGCTACATGAAACAGTGTCATTTGTTGATACAATGATGCAGGGTGCTAGTACTGCGCCTTGAAACCCCTACCACGCGCTCTTTGTTCTTGGGAGATGGGTAAGGGTCTCAACTCTCAGGGAGACTGATGCGCACATTAGACATAACAATAGTTTCACTTTCAATATATTTTTTGTTTGTCTGTTATTTTTCAATTTTTGTTGTCTTCTATTTCTATTAGTTAAACATTGCAGTTGAGGCTAGATCTATTGCTTATCATTCAATATATAACTTCATACTGTAGGGATGTGGGTAAACATAACTTTTGGAAGATCCCATAGTTTTACTTTCAAATTCGAAATGACATGATGAATGAAAAAATGCACTTGCTGCATATTTTTGAAAATATTAGTGGAAAATAGTGGGGTTTTACGTTTAACTGCAGTAAAGTATAGATTTCACTATGGAATGCTTACCTACCTATTCATATTGCCCAGGGGACTCCCGGGGCGAAAAGTTTAGATCAAAAATAGGAGGGTTTACGATTTTAATAGCAGAAACGTTTATAATTTACAGGGGAAGGCATGCGTGATTTATTGAATTCTCAAATTTTTAATAATTTGCTACATCCTTAATAACTACATACCTACTTAATAATAGCCTACCTCACAATACACAGTATGTATATTATATTGCGTTTTATACACTTTCAGTACACGCGAACTGTATTTCTAAAAACTAAATAGGCCTACATCTCTCCTTTGGAAATTGGGTACCGTACTCCCAAGATCTGCTGTAAAATTGTTTACAGCTAATAGATCTACTAAGCCTACTAACTTCAAAGGATGCGTTTCATTTACGCATGTTGCAATACAGAGCTATGTCTTTATGTATGCAGCATAGGTTCAGTATGCTGCAAATGAGCCATTATGAGTTGCCAATTGGAACTACAGTGTATAGCTACTTTAATACAGTTGTACAAGATGTACTGTAGCTAACAATATACCAATTAAAATGAAACGTACAGAGGCTAGAATCCTACACACAGTAATTTTTCCCGCTAAGCTAATTGTCATACACCCCACGAATTTATGTAGTTCTCTACACCTCTAACGACTATTTTGATAAAATCCTAGTTGATGTTACTTTCTTCATTCGATTGTTATCGTACTGCTGTTCATAGTACAGTCAAAGTTGTGTCGAATTGGCCTAATATTACACGCTTGCATATTTTTAAAGTTGCAGTGATACTATCTCAACACTGTTTCAGAGATTTACAATTTTAAATTCAAAATTGATTTACTCGAACCACTAAATGTAAAGGCCCCAATACGTCTTTTAACGTTATTATATGCAATCACAGCTTTAAACTAAATTGAGTTAGTCAAACAATACTTTTAAAGCCTGACATGAATCTTTTAAAATAAAACATAATAGTATCGTATACTTCGGGTCCTGTCGGCTATCTTCGAGTGTGTCAACTCATTGTCTCAACACTGTTTCAGAGAATTTAAATTCAAAGTTGATTTACTCAAACCACTAAATGTAAAGGCCCCAATACGTCTTTTAACGTTATTATATGCAATCACAGCTTTAAACTAAATTGAGTTAGTCAAACAATACTTTTAAAGCCTGACATAAATCTTTAAAAATAAAACATAATAGAATCTTCGAGTGTGTCGTGTGTCACTATCTCAAAACTCACCTAAAGATTCAAGTAAGGCAGTGCGTCACTGCGTCAGTGGCTCAGTGCAGCGCTGGGCCAGGACCGAGTACCGACTTGGCACTGTTTCAGTTTCATGAGATCTGAAAAGGTGTTTCAACACTCTCTGACACAGTTAGATGTTTGACACACTGTATTGAAACGTTTCAAACTCGCCCATCACTATATGTCAGTAGCCCTTCTATTCTATCCTTATTCTGTGTACTAGACTAAGCTCGACGTCCTGCAAGAGCGCAAAAACACGCGAAACAAATTCCGCCATTGTCTATTCCTATAGACTTATTTCTAATTTCTTACTTAAAAAATGGGGATATTAGTAAAAAGGCTTGTTATATCAAATGACACCAGTTTTACGTTCAGAGATAGAATTAATTCATTAAGCTTTGAAATGAGATCAAGGGAGTTCTTAACACTGTATTTGGCTTTGAAATTACAATATTCACGTAAGAAAGTATTGAGAAAAATAGCTACTCTACTAGCAGGAGCTTGTATAGCCGAAACCACGGACCTGATTCTGCAGTACGTCCGGAGGTGGAAAGTCACTGGAGGTGGTCACATTGGATCACTGGGTGAAGCATAAACAAAAAAAATATAGAGTTCAAAACTTTATGACAAACATATTCTGGGACTGGTATGAACTTTGCCTTTCACCCAAGTAAGATGTGGGTTCGAGTCCTTACACTAGGTACATATTTAGAGAACAAGTAAAACAGGGGATCCTAGCCGAGCTAAGGTGAGCACTTGAACATGAAAACAAAATTTCAGCTTTCATCGTGCTACTATAATTTACAACAGAGAAATTTTTTTATTTTATGCGTTGCACTTTTAATAACGCCTGACTTATGCATATCTCAAATGTTCATCAACATTTATGTCAAAATATTCAGGATTTGATTGCATTTGCCTGACTTGGAAATCTCTCAGGATGCGAATTCTTACGCATACTGTATCTATTGATGTAGTGATCACTGTGGTCCCAAAATGTGGCCTTAAGAAAGACCCTGAGCTTTTATCTACGGTATTCCATAGCTCAGGTTTGGTATGCCAATCTGCAATGTTTTTATGTCTCATGCTACGGAAGTTTCTATTAGTAAATTCATGCATAGTCTTAATGATTCTATAAGTGTCTGTCTCGTTGGTTCTTATTCTCAAGTTTCCTGGTTCTCCTTTTATATTCATCATCACACTACCATAAGAAATGTTAACTTCAAATGGGCCCTCATAATACACTCTACCACCAACTTTCCTACTGGTTTGAGGCTGCTCAAAATTTTGCTTATAGGTAAAAGTGCTATCGTATGCACTAATGAAAGTGTCCTGGCCTGTCAAATAATAATATGCCAATGCATGTTTTAATCTACTGTCATCATTTATTCTCGTGTAATCTAAGCCGAATAAGTATTCGTGGATTTCTATATTTTCAACACTCATTATTTTAAATTTACCTGGATATAGGATGTTCAGCACACATACACGATATATGCTATCAACGATGTCTGCAAGTTTTCTGTCCCTATTAATTGTTGATGGGTTAGTGCTAATCCTGAAATTTTGCTCAAGATCCAACGTTTTCCCATATAGATCACATAAGAAATCAAAAATGTTTCCATCCCTCATCTTGGGTTGTGTCCATAGTCTTGTCCTAACCCTTGAATGGAAAAGTTGCATGATTGCGCCGCATGCTTTCTCTAAGCTGTAATATTTAAACAAAGGCCTAAAACTCTTCATTAGGATTTCCGCATCAGTATCAATCGTTTGAAGATCCACCCTCTGTGACCCATATGTAACTCTATAGTTGGTGTTCTTATTAGTATCTATATATATGTATAGTATCTATATATATGTATAGTAAGACATCTTGAATTGGTGTGATTGTGTTAAATCTGTCTTCAAAACTAGGCATTCTTGTCTGTATCTTTCTTTTATCAGTCCCGATATGTGTTAGTTCATTGTTATTTACTATAGCCCTACATATTTCAATCGAATCATTCAAATCATCAAAACACACTTTGATATGCCCATCTTGGACATATTCCATATTTAAATGTAGCACTTCCTGAATAATCTCTCCTATCGTCATGGGTCTGCATTCTTTCAGTCGAATAACTTTCCCTGAACTCTGTAATGACTGTGCCACTGCCAGCCTTCTATTATCTTGAGTGTAATTATCAGCAGAAAGTTCATACACCTTAGTATCTAACAATGCCTTTAGATGTCCTAAAGCAGTACTCAACTCAAGGGGCCTTGTAATGATCATCTCTAGATTGTCAGTTTCAAAAGGTAGGTTCCTTATCAAACTTACAGTCGCCTCAATCTTTCTAGACCTTGGGATAATATAACTGAGGCAACTAAAGACACTCTTTCTATCAGGAGTTTGGATTTCAGAATAATCTCTAATAACTTCATCCAGCTCTTTAGAATCTTCATCTTTCATAAAAAAATGCCTAATGACATCGTAGTATTTGGGATCTCCAGACTCTATCATCTTCGATAACTGTAGTATTTTATATACGATTATGCCTACTGGAGAGTTTGGGTTAAGCTCTATGTAATCTGAAATTAATCGGTAATATGATGGTATGCCATTGACTGCCAACTCAAAAATAGAGTTTGAAGGGTAACCACCTATTTCAATTGGCAAAATGTTCAACATTTCTTTTTGAAGGCCTGTGACATTGTAGCACTCTAGCATCTCCTATTTACCTCTACCCATCATTATTAAAGTCGGCAGATTGGCACCAGCCCTATAAGATTGTTGCAACACTGATATTTGAGCATTGACATCACATGCCCAATTTTGGTACTTAATGTTTCTGAAACTATTGGACACTATTTTAGATATGGATTGATGTACAGTGCCGTTTATGTTATAATTAGACACTATTTCACCCAATATCCTGCTTCCCCACATCTTCTTTATGTTTGCTTTTAGACAGAACAGTCTTTTAGCAAAGGTCCTAAACACAGCAAATTTCTTGAATGTTGCTACACTATTACATGCCACTATGACTTGTGAATCATCTGAATGCACCAGTCTCTTCGGAGGCGTGGGTTCGTATCCCACCGTTGCCACCAATTTTGTGAAGTACAACTGTATTTCGCGGAGTACTCACTTCTGTTCTTTTGATACCTAGCTAGCCTTCTTCTTGGGATATTAAGAATCACGGTACTGGACACTTATAAAGGATTATAATTCAGTAAATCAAATACACATACACAACACTGGACTTTTAAAGGTCAGTGAAACACAGAAATACTACTGGTTAAAAATATGGACGATACTGAGATTTGAATATACGGATAACACTAGCAACACTCTGGCAACACACTAGTAATAACTAGCAATGACTAACTATAACTGACTATAACTAACTTAGGCAAATTTGGCTCTCTGGTTTTATATCATAACTATTCAATGGATTAGTCATAGGACACAGTATAAGTAAATACAAATACAGATTAATAGTTAAGTATGTAGAACAATGAGTAAATACGATATGATAATATTTCTTGACGGCTGGCCATTGCCTTCCGGCTGGCTCTAGAGACAACCACCTTCACTAAACAGGTTTTGTGAATTTATATGCAGGCAGTTTTAAACTTCTTCGCACTTCAGTAAAATTATCCCACTTCGCTATGAAAGAAGCCATGAATTTGAAAAATCAAGTATAACGCTCTGTAAATTGAACTGCATTAATCAACTTTATCCCGCTCAGAACGGAGATGTCTCCAGCCAACTGGTCATTTAAGGTAGTACTAGTCTAGCTTATAGTTGTTACTATTTCTCCTGGGAACATAGACTGTACTTAAATTAACAACTCGCTTCAATCCGTCGTCACAGTTCGAATATGTGGATTTGACATTGCATTGTTGAACTGAGCAATTACATACGACTTGAGTGAGCCAATGAAGGGAATCATGTCGGGATTTCGATGATAACTCCTTATTACTGAATGGCCTCCCTTTCGAATGTTTGACACCCTCAAACACCAAATTCATAAAATATATGAACCTTGCTGTTTCAGCCGCATCTGAGGATAAGTCAAATTTATTAGCCTTATATTATAGCATGGCACTGTAAACGGAATTGCTGAACAACTGAGCGGCTAGCCTTACTTTCATTCGCGGAATTTAGTCGGGAATTACATGCTTCTCTGTAAATTTCGGAGCAGGACGACCCAAACCTTGATCAGTGGCGTAAAAATCCGTTGCATCACTCCCAAGATTTCGAGAGAAATTTACAGTCAAAATTTAGTTCTACTCGTTTCGTTCCACCTAGCTTGAGTTGTTATCTTCTAAAAATTAGTAAGTAATTCCACAATTCTGATTTACCCCAAATTTCTCCTCAATTTACATTATTTTAAACAGCAGAGGTATAAAATAACAATCGACTTGTCCCTTTTTGCATTCGAATTCGTTATTATTCGTTATTTATCCCTTTGTGTTACTATTTTCTACATTTTTCCTTTGCCCCTACGAACAAAATCGAGTATTATTATTATTATTAGTGCACCAGTAATAATAAGACTATTTTAATACATTAAATGGTTGTAATTTTATTTTCGTTGTTGACTTAAAGCGAGGATTTGATTCTTAAGATGAGAAAGAAAACTTTAGATGAGAATTTAATCTTCATCGGGCTCGTAGTCGAAGCCGGAGTCTTCTTGAGAGTCGTTAGTTTGACTGTTATTTGATGCTATGCAGAACTGGAGACCAGGATTCTCCCTCCGGTCTCTTCCAAAATGAACGGACAAGTTGTTGACGTCTTGCCGTTCTTTGCATACTGCATGAAGCACTGAGGCGTGGCTTTTGTATGTGAACGCCGGGTCCAATGTACACAACTTTATAACAGTTGTTTCCAATTCCAAATATAAGTTGAGAGAATGTGTTAAAATCCTTAGTATGCTGTGTATATTTTGAATTAATCAAACCATATATGCGCTGATAGGCTTTGCACCTAAGTGTGCTGTGGGAAAACCAGCCTCTTGATTCCCTTAAAATAAATTCAAAAGCCGTAGGCAGCTCCTCGCAAGCTCATTGAGAGCAACGTTTCAGGGAATGGCACACGCATCGAATCAGCTGGAGGTCAGGCAGTCTTTCACGCGATTTTGTGTAAAGTGAATTATTTACGCCACATAAATTGCTACCACCGTCTGTGCCAATGGCAATCATATTGTCAATATTTATCTTCATGGCAGCAAAAAAGTCCATGAAATTGATAAACAGGTCCTCAGCAGTGGCTCGTTCTATTTCTTGAAACCCCAAAAAGTGATTTACCAGTCGGTTTTCTGCTCATGTCCGTAGAATTGTCGAGAACAATGGAAAATGGTTCGTTAACGTTACTGAAAAATTATAGGCCTGTGCCTTGTGGCCTTTTGCATTCGCATGATCCTTTATGTCATTTTTTTGGGCTCGTATGGTCACTTTGCACAAAGTACAATATGCTTCCCCACGCCCAGCCGCTATCAAGTTCTCGGGGGCCCGAGACAGCCAACCTAAAACAAAGCAGTAGTAACAATTAATCCCCCAATATTAAATTAAACAGTAGTAGCAGGTAGTTAAAGACAGGTTTTAACCAGTAAACAATAAAAATAAAAACCAACGCAGTGAGATACGGTAGTTAGTAATTCAAGGCTTTAAAAATATTGTTTTGAATACAACTGACTGTTGGATGGTGCTATTATTCGGTTGAAGCCTTTCATGACTTCATGGGTCTAAGTTACTAACTACTGATGATGAATTAGAGTAATTACTGTGGTGAAATAATTCGCTTTGTTTGTTGTGCTAGTCAAGTTTACAACCTACCTCGTCTCCCAAGAGACGTTGTTGTACATTGTACGGGCCCTTTGGTAGTTCGGGCAATCTGTGAGTAAGGTCTCCTTTATTCACTTGTGTCTTCAATTCTTCCTGAGTATCAAAAACACAAACCTTTTATACCTACTTTCTTCCTCAGAAATTCGGTCCATTGTCAGTTAGTTCAGTGACGCGCCCAGTTTGAAACTTCTTCTTCTTCTTCAGCCAACACCCGTCCTTGGCTGGTAGGCCATTTGACGCCGTGCCGAGTAATATAGCTGGGCCAATCCCTCCTGAGCATCAGTTCGGTTTTCTTCCTCGATGCCAGTGCAGCTGAATAGGTTATCGGCATTCCCTTGGAAGGATGAACCAGTTTGAAACTGGTTCATCCTCGACCACTTCCTCCCCTTCAACTGCCTCCAGCTCCAATTCGGACGAGGTGTCATGAAGACTGATGTTACCATCCTCATCTTCTGTTGATGATTTTCTGCCAGCAACTCTTTTCCCGGCTTCTACAAGAATCCTGGCTCGTCGTTTCCTTTTAGGATCCTTTTAGATCCATCCCCATACCTCATTTCTTTCAGCATCTCTACAAGCGAACTGTCGAGTATCAGATTATCGGGTTGATTAGATGTCGATGGCAGATCGGGAGGAAGTCTTGAAAGGACAGGTGTTTTATCCAAAGGGATAAACCAATTTCGCCATGACTTTTCCTAATAGGCGATGAAAAATATCGCCCAACGCAATGCTATAGGTCAGCGGTCCAGAACCTGACGGCGACGATGTGTCAGACAATCGACTTGTTTCTGAGACGCTTGGGAAGAACAATGTTTGAAATCTCTGAAGTTGAATAATTTTTTAATGAAGCTTCCAGCTACATAAAAGAATATCTTTTTTCTTGATACTTGATTTAAACGGATTCCAAGCTTGTTTCTGAGCACCAGTTGAAGCTGGGTTGGTCTCAGAGCTGCCAGCGCCAGCAGCTCGTAGAGCTACACCATTTAGAGTTGCTGGAGGGCATGCCCTTGTCTCCTCTGCAACAGCTTGCATCATTTTTTGGCGTTCCTGATTCCTCTTAAGGGTATCCTTAATGACCTGCGCGTTGTGGGTAGTTCTTGCTCCTTAATTTTATTATCATTACTTCCGACCAATAGTAAAAAGATGTATCTTTTTTTAGATACCATTTTTAAACTTCCTGCCTTTTTCCAGTCACGAAACTTGAACTGTCCTTTTCTAAAACTTTTCCCGTTTAATAACTGAAACTATGATCCAATCTCCAACCCCCAACTTCTTCGATCGGAATACCTCCGGGCTCCGTCGCAATCTTTATACGGCAGGGTTATGTTAATAGCTTACGCTATTGCCCCGAACGACAATAATAATTATTATTACGTGAGGTCTAAAATTCGTGGATGAAGCATTTAAAGACATATCTTAATAACATTAATAATATAATAAAAAAATAAAATAATAACATTTTTACCGTGCCCCACAGGGAAGAAAAACCCCCAACTTTTGTAATTAAATGCATTGCATTCAAAAGATCAACACTTAGACAGATATGCGCCAGCAATAGGTAAAACTGCAATTATTTTACAAGCCAACACAGATGTATGTATTGTAGTTACGTAACCGGATTGAAAGTGCACGGTGGGGAGAAGTTACTCGAGGTCTCAATCAGTTACAGTTTCAAATTGCATATGTAAGGGGGGATCAGACCCTTCTGGAAGTAGGGGACTACATGCATACGGCACTTAGACTTACGTGAAAACGATGATATTGTATAAATTTCGAAAACTCACCAATAAACCGCTTGTATATGAGCCCGTGCATGGTTTTGCTCTCTGCAAAGCCTTGGGCTATAATGTCGGCATCCATGGCGGTTGACATGACATGACATTCTCGGTAGTGCTGCGTAGAAAGGTATATTGCTGCCCTTGCAACTGCTTCTTTAAGGACTGAATTTTTTCATTCCGTGAAGTTCCTTGAAGCGAGTCATGACTCTTGTGCTTGGTTTCATAGTGTCTTTTTAAATTGTATTCTTTTGGTACTGATATACCCTCATTGCAAATTAAACACACACATTTCTCCTTGAAATAAATGAAAAAATAATCGGAAGTCCAAACTTCCTTAAATACTCGCTTTTCGTCACTAATTTTACATTTTTTCTTGCATGAATCCATTTTTCTTTCAAAAGTAAAGAAAGCCGACAACTAAACAAAAACAAACATTTTTCTGCTGCCACTTCCATCCGTTCCCGCCAAATTTTAAAAACTTCCGAACTTTGCATTTTTTGCTTTACATTTTACAAGAATGATGTTTTTGGGCATTTTACAACCACTAGGCCGCGGGCCGCAGAAAATGGCGCCGCGTGTTGCGCACCCCTGATCTAGTTAGTTCTTTATCTAAGTATATACCTTGACTGCAGTAGTTCAAACGCGCGCGTTGTTTTGAAAACGAATACTCATAACAATGGTTGTGATTGTTTTTTGGTGTAGTCTCTTATCATAAGTGTTCAACTGGAATTTACTCATTCGCTGCAATAACTCATTTTATTTACTGTCGCTGTAAATGTTTTCATATATTTGATTGGCAGTTATTTTAAGTATTATATAAAAATCTTCGCCATAGGGCCTGCCATGCGGCATGATATGATGAATTTTTGTATGTACAGTAGCCTTGTATACAGAATACCTTGCCATTAATAAACTATTCTTTGACTTTTTGTTCCACCTTTCTTAGAAGCCGCGGGCTCCATGCGATAGGCGACATTTTGAAATGCGGCCGGTCGACATTCGAGCAACAAAAATATACGAGTGTCACTGAGCTAAGCTGGGCACAACAGATTGATGTTTTCAATTTTATACACCTTCCTTCAGATCGATGATGGCACGGCTAATTATATATCAGCCTATATGCCCCCCCCCCCTTCCCTCAAAATGTGCATGTTAACTATATGCCAGAAGCCCCCACTTTCCAATAAGAAAAATGCCAAACACCCCCCCCCCCTTCCCAAAATCTTGTGGATCCCTCTTACCTTCTCTGCCTTTCCCCGTAACCCCCCCCCCCCCCCACCTACACTTCATCATGGTTTTACCCTATATACGAATAATATATATATATATATATATAACTTATATTGTATATATATACGTTATTTGGAGTGTTTTTGCTAGTTGACATGTACGATTTCAAAAATTTCCGTTATAAACTGGTGAATCAAAGTTTAAACTTTTTACACTTTTAAAAGTTTGCAAATAATTCAATTTGGCGCGAACGCCCCTCAACGCCCCAAGCGAATGAAGTATGTACTAATAAGTATACATTCGTAGTGGGTATAGTTATATTTAGCGGTGGTTTGTCACTTGTAGGAATCTTCGATGCCGTTACAAGCATCTAATTCAGATTCAGGCGCACCTCAACAGCATTATGTACAACAGAGCCTATCTTAACTAAATTTTGTGAGGAAAGGCATATCTTCCTAGATTTTCCTGTAAACTGTTGCAACACGCAATATACCCGTTTACACAAGAAGTGAAAGTGAAAGATTTCATATTTTTAAATGGTTACATTGAACAATGCAAACACAAGTGCAGGGATGTAACAGTTTACTTACAAGTTTGTACGTGCTTCCCCGCTGGATGTTGCTCAAGCACTGACATAATGGCCGTTGCCAGCGTTGCCAGGTCCACAAAATCAGAATGTCGGATGAAAAGTTCAAAAAAGTCGTTTTTTGTAAAAATTTCCGAAAAATAGTCGTGTGCCGGCAAAATTAATATATTTTTTTAATATTATATTTCTTGACAGCTATACTCTACAGTATGACGTCATGACGATGTTTTTCCATTTTTCTCTCTTTTTTTGACTGTTCATTGTTGGTATTTGGCGGTATTTTCGAAATTACTTGATTTTACTGATATTGTACGTTAATTCATAAAAATATTAATATTATATATATGGTATTATAATTAATTATACTTTATAATTTTACTTGCAATTACTCGTTTGCAGGTTATGACACGGTCGATCCGGCTCTGGCTGGTCAGCGAGTCTTAATTATTTGCCTTAAGGCTTTGTATTTTTAGCCAGTGTTGGGCCTACCTATTTATATTTAGTTATCACCCTAATTCAAGGACTTGATCGCAAAATAAAAGGAATCATTAAAAATATTAAATGGTTATTAAAAAATATTAATACAAAAGAGAGCGTTAGTCAGAGTCAGTAAAATAAAACTCTCTTCGTTTTCGGAAACTTCTTCATCCTCATCATCATCTTCATCTAAGTCTTCCTCCATGTCCTCGTGCTGTCCTCCACTAGTAGATAAAGTAGAGCTGGTACTAGGTGTAGGGCGCGTAGTCCCCTTCTTGCCAGGTTTACGTTTGGAAGTGGGGCCATACAGATTCCGAGCGGTCATTTTCGTTATCATTGATTTGCCCGGCCTGAATCCTACGCAATTTCCTTCGGCATTACGTTTCACAGCTTGAGAGCTTAGTAGGCACCCATTGACAGTTTTTGTTATCAATTTGTTCCTATTCTTTACCTTCACATTGTTCACTTTGCTGAAAACGCGCTCGCAATCTGCATTAGCATGGGGAAGCGACAGGACGCTCAATGCAAAGGCAGGTAATGAGGAAAACACCAGTTCACCGCCCACACTTTTTAAACATTTCAGTTTTCCCCAAAATAAGTCAGCTTCAATCTCTCGTAGATCGGCTTGATCAAATACACCGCTCAAATCTTTATGTGGCAAAGCTCTCCACTCATCGTCTATCTGCTGCATAACGTTCTCATCTTCAACGATCCTGGGAACTTCTGACATCAAACCAAACAGTGTGCTGTTAATCTTTCTAAAATCGACAGACATGGCATTCACAGGTGAGAGTAGAGCAATCTGTTTCATCAAAGGGGCGTTGAAATCAAATCTTTTGCGGAATTGTAAACTGCACTCAACCAGAAATTCTTTGACTTTAGTGTAGAAGGAGGTTTGAAGTGCCTTGTTCTTCGCAATGTGCTCTTTTTTCAGTTCTTGCATTACTTTAATGCCCAAGTACATTTGCTGTAGGGGCAAATGGTGTTTCGAATTTTCCGGTTCAATATTGTGTAGAGGAGTCATACAGACGTATTCTTGTTCCATGAAACAGCTTAGCATGTCTTTGTATGTTGTTTCCATCTTATCATGAAGTGACGTAATAACAACTTTAGCACTTTGGAATTGCAAGTTCAAAATGGTTAATTTTGGTAAGAACCAGTCCAGAAATAAAAAACACAACTTAAGTAAAGGATCATTCAGATCTCTCACTACGTCTTGAACGGAGCCGAGCTTTTCCTGATGGACGACTTCTGAAGTAAAATAAAGGATTAGCGCGCCCCACTGCTCAACAAACCTCTTCACTACCATTTGAAGGGACAGCCACCTGGTTGCAGAGGGGTGAAGCATCTTATGGGGCTTGACCCCAACAAATTGTTGAAACTCCTCAAACTGAGCTGTGCGTTTGGCACTGCTATTAAAATAGGTGTACACAAATCGAGCCATGTCTTCGCATCGCCTTGGCAGCTTCTGGCATGCCGCGTTCGCAACAAGATGTAAAGAGTGGCACGTACATTTCCAAACGGTAATGCCAACAAATTTTTCTCGCATCCTAGACGCCACGGAATTTTTCACGCCCATCATGGCATTGCAACCGTCTGAGCAGAACCCAATGACGTTACTCAAGGGAATGCTAGAGTTATTGAATGATCCAATGAGTGACTTGAACAGATTCTCTCCAGTTGCTCCTTGCTGAGCAGTTTCATGATCCCCGGGCCCAAATACATTGCAGAGGTCAAAAAAATTACTGACAATTTTATTACTTTCTTCACAGTAATAACGGACAACCACGCAAGCTGTTTTAACACGCCCAAGATCCGTAGATTCCTCGGTTAAGATGCTGAACTTAGTCTTCTTGAGCCTGTCACAGAGGTCTTCCTTCTCAGTTTTGGCAATGACATTGGTTGATATTGCTGTGCACTTCGTCCTTTTAATTTTTAACCCTTGTGCGATTTGGGAATCGGGAAAAATTTTCTTGCAGCATTCGGCAAGGTGGTTTATAAACAAAAATGGAACATTATGCTCAACGAGCAACCCCGTTAAACATATCTCCGCACTCTGTATGTCCGATGTTAATTTCGACACAGGAGGTGTGGCTGAAAACATCTCCTGAATACTTTTATTTTTGGCCACTTTACTGATTAAATCTACGTGTGACTGACGTTCAGGATGCCTTTTTAATACAGTAATTTCACTCGCGAGGGAAATTTGGCAGTACTTGCAAAAGGCCCTTCCTGGACGTCTTGGATCTGGGCCGATCCATGCTGCCAATTTAGGATGTTATTCCCATGATTTGCAGTACTCTGAAGGCTTTCTCGGCATTTCAAAAGGAATTTAGCAAAAACTTTATTAATAAACAATTATTTTTGACTTTAAAATGTTGAAACTAACAAGATAATAATTTTATGTAATTTATAAAATTATAAATACAAACGTAAAAGTAAACAAGCAAATACAGAACAGAATAGCTATTTTTGTTCTCGAATTGAAATAGAGGTCGGATGATCGATAGTCGATAACAATCGATTTGAAATTTGAATGTTAGGCGGGTATTTTAGCTCTAAAAATTGGCGCAATATTTAAAAGAAATCATTAAATTATTTTTTATCGATAAATTCCCAAATTGTCGGATTTTTCCAACGACTGTCGTACCAGATAAAATAGTCGGATGAATCGTGAAATAGTCGTCAAATCCGACTATAGTCGTCCGACTGGCAACATTGGCCGTTGCATTGCAACGGTTGCAACCAGAGTTCCTAGATCGCATTAATGGTTCCCCTCTAGATGGCGCTCGGAAATCCTCCAGTTTCCCTCCAAATTTCAAATTTTTTACACTGTGTCCCATTTGCACTAAGTTAATGGTTTTACAGCTTAAATGGTTCCTAATCCTTCCTTAAATGATTCCTCTTAAAATATCAGTCATGCTAACTATACTATGAAGAAGATACTAATATATTTCATTATTATTTAAGGAGGAAAAATGATAAACTGTTTACTATCCCGTAGTTAAGTGTGTTAAAGTAAAATTATTCTGGGTAATTATAACCATGGCTACAATACTAAGCTTATGCAGGAAATAAACTCTTAAAAATACCATTGTACAGTTATGAACAAATGAAATATTGAATGGGACCTTACAATAAGTCAAATAAAAAATGCATGGCAATATTTTGTGACATGTAACTGTAATAATAAAAAATACACCCATTCCTTTTTCATCTACTGTCCGTCCTCAGGTTCACCCACTTCCACAAAATCATAATTACCACTGTAGATTACGGAGCTTTTATGCTTAGCAATCATTGATTTGGAGGGAATAAACGTGGCACAGGTTTCTTCCCTCACAAATTTTAGGCAGTTCCTCACTAACAACAATGTCGCTGTGTTTCTGACAAGCAGCCTATTCCTTGATTTGGATTTGACGTGGCCCATTTCCGAAAAAAGCCTTTCTACCTATGCGTTTGACATAGGCAACGTGAGAAGGGTCAGGGCCAACGTCGAAATATTTTTATATCGTGGCTGGTCACAAGCATCCATGATATTGGAAGCAAGGAACCAGAATCCGACTGCATCCTTGGGATTGATGCGCACCTTTTCAATCAAAACTTCCTCTTTAGACAATCTTTGCTACTCATTTAGACACTTTTCGGGACTAGCTACAAAATTTTGGAAGAAGGGAGGGAGCTAAGTCATATAAAAATGAGCCAGACTGTAAGGGGTTAATCGCGTTTGTAGGACTAAGGTGTTCCATCTTTTGCATCAATTCAATATTCTTTGGCAGCCTTTCTTTAACTTGTGCCGCCAACTCAATTATGAATATCTTGCACCGCTCCTTTATTTCCTCAAGTTGCGATGGCGGCATTGGATGAGCCATCATATTGAAATTATATCCAAAGTTAATTCCCGAAGTATGCATGACATGCTCTTCAAATTTGAATTCCAGTACCATGTTTCGGGCGACCTTGGCTAGTTGACTGGGAACACAAATTTGTTTCAGAAGGCCCCAGTACAAGTCCAGTAAGTCGTCGAACATCTTCAACACATTCGGGCTTTGAAATTGGAAAATTGGTTTAACACGGCATACGTCGTCCAGTGTGTTAAAGATAAACGTCAGGTACATTTTGTTACTACTAATGTCTTTATACATGAGTGCTAAATGTTGTGCAGTGTAGCATCTTTCGCTTACCTCAGCAATTTTAAAATGGGTTTCTAGTTCAACCC
Organism: Psococerastis gibbosa; assembly: GCA_963971405.1. NCBI lineage: Eukaryota > Metazoa > Arthropoda > Insecta > Psocodea > Psocidae > Psococerastis > Psococerastis gibbosa. The sequence continues at coordinate 49,149,802 of OZ020485.1, forward strand.
ACTGATCTAATATCTTCCCAATTATATTTCGCCTGGCGAGCCAACGAGTCATACTGACAAATGAAAGCTTCAATGGGTCTTTTCCATCATTAATTGTTTTGAAAAGCTGTTCATACTGCAATTTCCTTTTGTGGGAATAGTTAAACCATGAACAGGTCTCTTTGACCATGAAGTTCAAGTGCCTTGGAAGGGTTTCGGTTGCCTTGGATGCCGCTAGATGTAGGGAGTGGCATATACATTTGTTTACAACCAAGTGCCTTCCTGCCACCTCTCCCAATAATGTGACCACGGAATGATGTTGTCCAACCATGGCATTTGTGCCGTCTACCCCTATTCCCACCAATTTTTTGACGTCCAACTTATCAGATTTCAGCTCATCAAGAAGTGTTTTCGTAATTCCGTTAGCATCGCACTCCTCTAGGGGTAGCAACCCATGCATAGTGTCCACTATCTTCTTTTTTGTAAGACTAGGGTACCTAACAATGATCCCCAGGCATTTCACATTCGAGACATCATTACTTTCGTCCAGGATAAGGCTGAATGGCCCGTCGCCTATATGGATTTAAGCTCTGGTGCTAAAACCTCCGTTATTAGCGCTGAGCACTTGGTTCGATGAAGTTTTAGGTCAAAGTGGATCGTCAGCCGTAAAATGTGCCACAAATTTTGAAGATGTGCTTGCCGTCGGAATTTCCTTCATGTTTCTTTTCTGCTTGTCAGAATTAAGGTGGTCTTTTAAGTCCTTTTTCTTCGGGTTCAATTTAATCTGTAAAACCAAAACAAAAATATTAGTCAAAATTATGGTAATTGTTTACACTTTATGTAATACTTTTAGACTACGCTTATTAATACATAAACTAAACACAAAAATTGACATTTTAACGTCACCCCTTTCTGAGATTAAAGTGGATGCTATTGGCATTGAATTCCTCGTTAGAAGTAGAGTAAAGTTGGTGGGGGCACGGTCCATCTTGCCCCCACCAGATATACTTTACTACTATAAAAATGCGTAAAACCCTACTATTTTGTACTTATATTTTCATTCATCTTTGGTTAACTGCTATATTATTCCTAGATACAATACAATCTAAACCGTCGTAATGGTAACATGATCAATTATCAAATATCCTTACGGAAAGTCTGATGACGCCATAAGATCTTGCCCCCGCCATCGTTCAAAAATTTTACGCCTCTGATGGGCGCTATCTTAAACATTATAGCTTTTATTTACAGCTTCATATTAATAGAATATTGGGCATAAAGGTCTATCTGTAGCCAATACATATTTTGTGAGCCCTTACCTTACAAGATTTGCAGTACGCTTTGGTACCGGTACCATCCTCCACGCTCGTTAACCATTTCTTAAATATATCCCCGTTTTCCCAGGATTTTTTATATTTCTGTGAGTACGCTTTCACTTTTAAAAAGGACATAATAAAAAACAAACACTACAATACACAATTAATTGATCAAAAACAAAAAATAACTTATAATACTCAAAACACGTTCTTTGCTCAAAACAATTAAAAAGACAAATGGCGCCAAGGCCAACGGCGGATCAATGTGCAGCCATTTTAGGTACATCACGTGACTACAAATTCTGCATTGTGAGGCTGCTCGTTGCTGCCACGGTTTAATTCCAAAAATCCCGCCCTTTTTTAGTTTATAGTTATAGTTATAAGTGGCATGATACGACGGCAGTTTTATTAATAATATTAGGTAGCTCATGAATAGTATATCTTCTAAAAATCCTCCAACCTCCAAAACCAATTTCAGCTCCCTCCAACTGCTCAAAATTCTTCCAGTTTTAGAGGAATCCCTCCAACACTGGTAACTCTGGTTGCAACTGTCTTCTGCTTCAGCTGTGCCTGTGCATGATTTGGCGCCAAGTTTAAACTTTTCTATCGCTTATAACTCAGTCAATATTTTTTTTCTTTTTTTAATGTAAGAGTTTTACCAAAAAAAAGAAAAAATACAATTTTTTAGTGCAATAAAAAAAATTGATTTTTTACAGAAGATCCTATAATTTCGGTAATAACAAGCTAACGGCAATTGGAGCTAGACGAGTTCGCATTAAATAAAATTCATATTTTTTTCAATTTGTTTTTAAACACACAGGGGTGGGGGATGTGAGGTACCGGGTAGGCCAGGCTCACAAATAGGGAGCAAATAGGGAGTAGGAGTGTAGGACTTACGCTTGTGGATTATCTGTGGCGATCCCGGTGCTCATGAAGAGAATACTGCCGGACCCAACTGCTGCGCTGGTGTAGCGGCCGTCGCGTACCACAATTTTTTTTTTTTTTTTTTTAAAAGATTAATCGCACACAAACAATTTAATGAATGTATCCGATTGACCTTTTCAGTCGCCTCTGTAGGTTATTACCCGTGATGAGTACGATCCGTCCATTGTACTGAGGTGACGCCCTTCTTCAGCAAGTCATTAATTGGACGGGCCACTTCCCCTAGCTTAGGAATAAAATGGAAAAAATTGATGCACCCCATGAACTGGCGGACTTGCTTTTGTGTACTTAGTTGGACCATTTTTCGGATGGCTTCAATTTTTAATTTCTTCCGGCGAGATCGCATTGTTTTCTAACTTCATGCCAAGAAATTTAACCGATTGCTGGAAATATCGGCATCTCTTCTTGTTTATTATGAGGTTGTTTGCCTGCAGGGTTTGAAACACTTCGCTTAATAGTTCAGCGTGGTCCTCCACTGTCTTGGTGGCCACTAGACAGTCATTAAAATAGATATGGCCGCGGTGCTTAAATTTGCCCAAAATGGAGTGAATAATTTCCCTGAATTTTTAAGGTAGTACTGCTAGACCAAGGGGGCAGTATCTCCACTTGTATTGGACCTGTGATCGCAGTGTAGTCTTGCGACTCCGGACTGATTGGGGCAGAATAATACGCGTCCCTGAGGTCTATGACGGACAGGACGAACGCGTCCTGTGTGCTCTCAATAATTTGATGGATGTCGGTAGAGATGCTAGCTGTTCTTCGCAGGCGCGCATCCAGCTGTCAATAATCAATCAGGAGCCTCTGCTTATTATGGGCATAATTTACGTGTAGAAACACCGGTGAGTTCCACTTAGATTCGCCCCGCTCCAAAATGCGCTCCTTTTTGCACAATAATTTCATTTTATGAATGTTGGCCAGAGGCCTATATCGCTGTAATTCGTGCGAGAAGTATTGGCCCTATCCATGAAATGTTTTTCCGCCAATGTTGAAGCAGGTTAGGGTTCCAAAAAAGAAGTGGCGTTTTGTCGTAATTCCCTTACGACGTTCTTGTGTATACTTTTCCACGAGAAGTTTTAATAAGTCACTGTTTATTGTTTCAAGATAAATTGCTTTCGGCAATGGAGTCAGGTTGGGATTCTGAATTCCACCTTGTACTGTATAGGGAAACACTTAATGGTTTCCAACATAGTTTTATTTCGGGGAATTACGTCCCCATTTTCTATTGTGACTGGAAGTGCGAGAATTTTCGTAGCTTTCATTACCATTGGTTATATAGTCTTAGAGGGATATTCAAACTGAAAAGGGATCTTGATGTCCCCAATTTCAAGTGAATTAGTCTTGTAATCAATTTAACTTTTTCAAATCCTCACTACCTAGTAGTGCATCAAATTTTTCGTGCCAGTCTACGATATGCATTTGAAGTGGGTCATCTATCCCTAATTCATAGAGAACCGGAAAAAATATATTATCTTCAGCAGATATTTTTGTATGGAGTCCTTTGACTGAAAACGGTTCTTTAAAAAATTTTATAAGTTGGATAGGGGTTGATAATGGAATTTGAAGCTCCTGAATCAATCAAGATTTTCATGTCCAAACTTGGAAAATAAAAGAAGGGTAATTTAGGTTTGCTACGAATTTAATTCAGGTCTATTATTACGTTTTCTCCTCTGTTGAGGCTACTACAGGAAAATTTCCCTGTTCTTCCTCTGTTTGTTCGGTTTCATACGTCTCATCTTGGTACTGTGTGTTTTGGGTCTCGTAGTAAGACTCGTCACATTCGGGATAGTAACTAGCGTCAGAGTAATAGTCCTGGGCTTCTGGTTGATTTTCTTCTGACTGCAGGTTGAACAGGGGCCTCGGATTATTGAACCATGGCCTTTGCTTTACTTGGTTAGAGCGAACTCTTGATTGTACTGACATGGGTGTAGGAGGTGGTAATGCGTTTGGGGGGTTGTTTGGTTTCCCTGATCCAAAAAATGGTTTTTGTTGGTAGGGTTGGAATCTTGGTGGTTGAGGTTGAAACGACCTGAATGGTGATGGATTTTGAAATGCCGGTTGTGCTGGCCTCTGGGGTGGCAGGTTGAAAGGCCTGAACTGTTGCTGGAATTGTGGCCGGAATATAGGTTGGGAAAATTGAGGTTTTGAGGCAAAAGCAGGTTGACTCTGATTGTAGGAAGCGCATAGTATAACGAAACTCTCCTGGAAGGCATCGGTTGCAATCACTTGATCGTACACCCATGTCCTCAATACAAGCACGAATCCTTGTAGCACATACTCGGGCACACTAAACGCATACATCATAGGCACCCGCAGCGCCATTACTGCCTCACAGAGGGGGTAAGCTAAACCGCAGTGAGCTGCAGCATCCATGGGGGTTAGATCACAGTAAGTTACATCATTGGCAACCTTCTGGTAGTGCCCTAATCTGATGCTTAACTCCGTGACTCTCGGATCAGTTAAAGAATGTAGATCCCACTTCTGACACCAATATGTCGTATGATCCCTCAGATTCAGAGGTCAGGGTGAATCTGAGGTACCATATAACACCTGATAAGATTGATAAAAGGGAACTTACCCTATGAATGACAAGACCTGATCGATTGATCTCAGTTGTATTGGAAACGTATAGAACTCGATGTCCGCCCCTGGATCTTTTGGACTTCCCTGGGTCTGGGTCGTGCTTCCTCTCTCTCTGATGGTCGCTGAACAATCCTTACACACCAGGTACTCATTGTCAGCGGTCGTCAGCAGGTTCAACACACCAGGCCCAAAGTAGATCAAGCCATCCAGAGGCGTACCGCTGCCATCGGCGTACACTTCATGCCAAATTTTTTATTCTCTTTCATTTATTAGCCGTCAGTTTTTTGGGCAAAACTGACTGGGGGTCTCATGTAGTATGAATTAACTAAAGTAACAAATGTGGCACTCATATTGGGCTGGAGGCATGGATTGAATCACCTTTGGAGGTACTTGAAGTGGGGATGAAGTCGTTGGGTTTTTGAAAAAGCCCTGTTCTTGAGTTTTTCTCAAAAACTCGCAATAATCGTACTCATGCTGTCTATTATCGAGGTGGTTGCATTTTGCAATGCACTCCTCTATGGTATTGAGCTGAAAATGACTCAAGAATGTTCTATAGGGTTCGATTATGCCTATTTGAAAGGTCCTAAAGGCTAACTTCGCATATTCCACTTTCCTGAATGCCAACAGATTAGCGTCACTTATGTTTAGTGAAATATTTTGCATGATGTCGTTGTAGATTTTTAAAAGTCTTTTAATATTCCTGTTCTGCCCTCCGCATGAACTTGACCACTAATTTGTTCTCAGTAACATTTTCATTTATTGTGCACGAGTCTATTTCTTGTGAGCCTCGCGATGCGATTCCTTCATGCCATAAACATATGAATCCTTGTTTCGTCGCAATATTGTGTTCACATAAATTATATAGGGTAAGCTGCCTTGGATGATATTAGATAGATGATATCATTGCTGTTTGAGTTTCCCATGAGTCATTCGAATAAAAGAGATCGATTTTTTTTTCCTTTCTTGTACACTTATCTTTTCTGTGCATTTTTTGCCGGAATTGGCAGTCAACATCAGGCTTACATGTTTCTGGTGGCATAGTCTCTTCTTTTGAATTGAGATATCGACGGTTTATAAAGATACCGACACGACTTCAAATTTGTGGTTTTGGAATTATCGCGATTCAAATTTAAAAAGTAAAATTTGTCCTGGCAAAAATGCTCTCATTCATTGAGTTTTCAGTCAATCTGCATAACTTTGTGCATTTGCCTATATTTTTAAATTATCTACCAGGGGAAAAAAACAAATGTAATATAAACCTTCTAATTTCGGAAATATTTGCAGATGTGTCGTTATACGATTTAAAGTGTGGCCCTGTTAAGTGAGGAAAGTTTTATCTAGTGCCGGCGTTTTTTAATTTTGATATATGGTATGTTGCAATCATCAACACCGATCGGCTATAGTTGATGAACTTGATACGCAAAAATTAACGGTCACTCAGGAGTTCAAGCTGAAGGAGTTCATCAACTGTGGCCAATTGGGGTCAGTTAAGGCCACATACTATGCATCAAAATTAGGAGAAAAAATTCTTCTTGCCATTCAGCATTTTTTCATTGTTCTGCGTTCCATATTTCATGAGAAATTGAAGTTTGAACTGAAAATGGAATATTGGCGACTCCTGTTTGCCCTTAAGGGAACTTGATACCTACCTAACTTATTAGTGAGCCTTAGTCCCATTTGCTGGGATCCAGTAATAAGAGTTTTGGCTAGTCTTGCTCCTAGTGCATGTTGTCCCTACCTCATGTGTGGTGGTCGTGTAAGTCATGGTTTGAAAATCAGCTATTGTTGAAGCTTCCAGAATGTATATAGCAGCCAGAGGGAGAGTCATCAATGAGGGAATAATGGTTCTACATGATACCCTCTAATCCCAAATACCCTCTAGAGCCCTGATAGCCCTCTTCTGGAGGTGAAAAACTCGCCCTACATCTGAAGAGTTGCCCCAAGAGTTCACTCCATTAGTTAAAGTGGAACGAAAAAGTCTAAAATATACATTTCTAAGCGTAACAGAGTTAAAAACTCTTCCTTTGCTATAGAATGGTAATGGTGGCCCACACAAAGCATCCACCAATATGGCGGATTCGAGACTTTTCAATTGAACCCCCGATCGCAGTGCCAATGGTTCTTCTAGTTATTAATATTAGAACTTCGTTGGTACTAATAGATGGCGCTAGGTTGTCAACTATACTGTTTTCCATGATCACTATTGCGCTAGTGTAAGTTGGTTTATTATGGCATACATACTTAACTCATTTTTTTTTCACTTTTTGTCACTTGGTTCATTTCGGTTTAACACCAACCAGATTTTCGTTGCCATTCCGAGGCTTGGCAGCGCCCTCAAAATTTGATTAGTTTAATGTGAGCTGATTTTGTCATATAGTTCGGACATAGAATAAATTTCATGTTTTAATACTAAATCGAGCAGCTCTCTAGTGTACACCTCTGCCAAAATTTCGTCCCTGCCAAACTTTTCCTTTAACGCCTCAACGGCCCTATTCAAATTATCTTCGTCCTGTGGGTACATCATCGAACATTCGAACCCTCCGCAAGGCTCATAAACAGATAATGACATTTTTGATTGACGCCTAAATTATCATTGGATATAATAGCTTTGTACTGCGCCCAAAACATAAGCCAATTCTTGGAGTTAACGTCATACGCTACTAATTCTAATTTCGGAAGTCTAAAAGCTTGGTTCCACTCACCAATGTTGCCGAAACCTTCTTCTCCTCCTCGCGGTCCGTCATGATTGCTAACCCCACTATGCTTTTGAAACTTCGCCTTCACCATTCTGTCATGATACTCCTCGCATGTGTTAACATCATCTTCGTAAATCTGCTTCTGTGATATGCTCTCGTGCCTGTTGTTCAATGTTGACGAGTCTCTCAAATTTGTCATGTAGAAGATTCGTGTCATCGCCTTCATTGTTTGCCACGGCTTCTTCAAATTTACTGACGGCTACAGAAAACGCCCTTCTCAATCCCTTCCTCTCAGCTTTGAGACGTTTACCATCTATACCGAATATATACTTATCGGTATCGCTTAATCGTAACTTTTGGTTCTGAATCAAGTGTTCCATATGTCTATCGAGTTTATCACATTCAGGGACATCCACACAGTGACTGGCTAACTTTTGTTTTTCAACTTTCTCTGTAATATCCGTCGCTGGTGACAGAGACACTGCTTCTTCAGCTTCGACATTTTTTATGCCAAGTTTGCACTGTATAACTGATAGGGAAGAGTCACCCGAATTTAGGAATCCAGATGTTACAGAGCGTCCTTACACCTGATAATCGTCTTTTGGGCCTGATGTATAGAAAACTTACCATAACCTTAACTTATGCGTAACCTTAATTGCAACCATAAAAGTTAAAACTTTCTTATTTAGCTTAGGACAAAATTCACGAGGAACGTCGCCGCGGTCGTATACCCGACAGAATACTATAATATATATATGGTATACCCTATATACGACGTAAGAAAAGATTCTACAGTTATTTTGTTATGAATAACTTTCCTCCCCAGATCTTTCAGTCGACGCTTTTGTGATTCCACATTTCATATATTTCCTTGTTTTATTATGCGTAACGCGTCGTAACGATTCTTTAAGAGGAAGACCTCATAGTGGCCGGTTGTTCCAGCACCCGTATACAGTAAACGGGCAGTGTCTGATCCTCGGCCTACGGATTCTAACAGCCTATAATTCTGGTAAACCTGGAAGGTGAAATTAGGGTAAACTTCTGCGGCAGCCATTATTGTGATGGTTGGAAAGTGGCTAAAATGCCGTAAACTCGCCATGGAAATATACTTGCTGTGTAGTGTAGTGTAGTGCTACACACTTGCTGTGTGTCTTTTCGGAAGCTTCCATGGCTGGATACGCTTCTTGCGCCTATATTGTTTCTAACCAAAAAACAGCGAGAACGTTCGCAGCCATCTACTTTTGTCTAAAACTAAATTAGTCTCAAAAAAGTGTAAAAAAAACATATCACAACCCGAACTTTTAGCTATTGAACTAAGTTCAAAGTTATTGCATTGGTTCATATCCGGTAACCTGCCGTATAAGCTGGATAAAAATTTTATATTTTCCGATTCTACCATAGCACTAGCGTACTTAGCCATGCCATACGCTAAGCTGAATGCATTCGTGGCCTGCCGCGTAAAAGCCATCGTGTCTTCTTCTACAATGGAGCCCGATTTTAATGTTTCATTTTCAGAAAAGTTTTCGTCTTTTACAACCCTCAAATATTGCATGGCTTATATTCAACGTTTCATATCAAACTGTAAAAAACCTCCCCATGAAAGGGTACTTTCTCCGTATACAGTAAACGGGCAGTGTCTGATCCTCGGCCTACGGATTCTAACAGCCTATAATTCTGGTAAACCTGGAAGGTGAAATTAGGGTAAACTTCTGCGGCAGCCATTATTGTGATGGTTGGAAAGTGGCTAAAATGCCGTAAACTCGCCGTGGAAATATACTTGCTGGGCTGGAACTTGGTCGCTCGCCGCCGCCCGCTTTGATAGAGATATGTGAATAACACAATTAATAGCGCTGGCAGGGACCAACTCTGAATTTATTCCAAAACTGTCCAGTGTTCGGACAACCTCTGAACGAAGCCTCTCTACTCTGGCCCAACCAAGAAGATTAGCATTAGGAAGTTCAGCTCCTGCTGCTGGGACCGGATTTAAACCACTCCATATTCTATATAATACCTCCGCTCAATCACTTTCACTTGCCCGTGGAAGTTCTTACCCGAATATTTTAAACACCACTTTTGGCGGTGTTATATTAGGTCGCGTACCTATTCCTCAACCTTCTACCTCTGTAGTCCTATTTTCGCAGTCTGAACGCATTGAAACTCAAATCGAGCGTCTTTTCGAGAGGGAGGACATCCCCGAAAATCATTCTTCTTGGGAGGATGCATTCGTGGAGAAACACTTCACGTCAACTCACAAACGAGACCCAGATGGGCGGTTTGTAGAGCCTCTTCCCTTCAAACCTGATGCACACCGACTAGCCTACATTCGCTCTAAAGCCATGGCATGTTTTCTATCTACGGAAAATAAACTTCTGAAGTCACCTAATAACCTATATTCTATATATCAGACAGCCGTTCAAAACTACCTGGATAAAGGACAAGTCGTCCCCACAAAAGTACAAAACAACTATGTTTTCGGCCAACACGTAGTATTTAAGAAATCTAACAATAAAGCACAACTTGTGTTCGACCCCACCTTGTCAACGGACCAAGTAACATTTAATGATACACTATTTTGTGGCACCCGTCTCATTCGACATTTACGGTCCCGCGGTCCTAGACGGCGTCCCGGACGTTGACCTGGGCGCCCACCCTCTATCTCTATCAGAACCTTCGGTCTCAACTCCAGTTTTCGGCCTATTGTGGCAGCCACATTCCGACGAATTTTCATTCAACTACTCAGGTTTTTCAGGCTCTGTAACTCGGCGATCCTGCTTAAGCCACTTAGCCAAATGTTTCGACAGTTTAGGACTGTGTGCTCCTGTCATATTTTGGATGAAATATTCATCCAATCTCTTTGGTCAGACTATTCGCATTATGGATGGGACAATCCCTTACCGAAACTGCTGTCCGATAAATGGTTACATTTCACTAAAGAACTACCGCTTCTATCCGCAATGAAATCCCCTGGGTACATAGGCCAGTGTAGTGCTACACACTTGCTGTGTGTCTTTTCGGAAGCTTCCATGGCTGGATACGCTTCTTGCGCCTATATTGTTTCTAACCAAAAAACAGCGAGAACGTTCGCAGCCATCTACTTTTGTCTAAAACTAAATTAGTCTCAAAAAAGTGTAAAAAAAAACAACTCGAACTTTTAGCTATTGAACTAAGTTCAAAGTTATTGCATTGGTTCATATCCGGTAACCTGCCGTATAAACTGGATAAAAATTTTATATTTTCCGATTCAACCATAGCACTAGCGTACTTAGCCATGCCATACGCTAAGCTGAATGCATTCGTGGCCTGCCGCGTAAAAGCCATCGTGTCTTCTTCTACAATGGAGCCCGATTTTAATGTTTCACTTTCAGAAAAGTTTTCGTCTTTTACAACCCTCAAATATTGCATGGCTTATATTCAACGTTTCATATCAAACTGTAAAAAACCTCCCGTCTTCCCGCCGAAACTCGCCCACTACTAAATTATGGGTTATTCTGTTTGTGAGTTTTCCAGAGCGGTCCATATAGAACCCATACTCTCTCTTTCTATGAAAGATTTTTTGGCAGCCTTCGACAGGTTTACTTCCCGCCGGGGATTGCTCTTCCAGCTCCGTGCGGACAACGGTGGTAATTTCGTGGCCGGAGGGAAGGCCATAAGAGACTTTCAAAATTTTCTTACCAAAAATGAAAATGATATTCTGTCTAGTTTCGCTTCCCGAAACATTATAATAATGCACATCCCTGCTTACGCACCTTTTTTTGGTTCATGGGATCTAATGAATAAACTTGCTAAAACAGCAATAAAGAAGCTAATCTCACCACAAACGCCTCTATACTACGAAGAGTAACTTACTATATTCGCGAAAGTAGAGTCTCTTATGAATTCACGGCCATATTTGGAACAAACTCCCGACATCAATGACCCCCAACTCCTATGTCCTGCCTCATTCCTAATTGGGGGTCCGTTTTGCAGCACGCCTGACTTCTGTCCTAGCAGTGACAGGTTGCCTTCTTCCTTTAAAAATAGGTGGGATTGGATCAGGTCTATAACCCCACAGTTTTGGAAAATCTGGCACAAAAATGTCGTAAACACTCTTATGAAAAAATGTGGCCTAAAGAACATTTCTATTGGGCAACTAGTTTGGGTTCCCGACGTCAAAACAGCGCCCGGTACCTGGCCTCTGGGCATCGTCACCAAAGTCTTTCCAGATGCTGATGGTACGGCCCGAGTGGCTAATGTCAAATGTGGAAACAGTAGCACGCTACGCAGGGCGCTAGAAATTTGGTTTTGGTCCCAATGCCAGGGCCCAATTATTTTAATTTATTTTGTATATATTTTCCCTTTTTTCATTTGTAGATAAATACATATATTTCAATTATCTATTTAGGGGCGGGGGAGTATAGTCAAGACTCAACTTGCTTTCTTTTACTTTTCTTGCTTCAACGCCAGTCAGTCCAGTTCTCTCACGGCTCTCAGTTACATCCTACGCGTTCCAATATTTGTTTTATACTATACTTTCTACTATTATTGCTATTATTTATATTATTATTACATCCTTGCTACACTTTCAGCCGTCTCCTTCATAGACCATCCGGGTGCACCTGGACTTCATTCTGGACTTCGCCGGACGTCAATAGGCTACGCGTGAGTATCCTCTTCTTCTAATCTATTACAGTTCCATTCGCTCTACCTTGTTTAACTTAGAACCGCCACTTCCTCCCTTGGTGACAGCTAGCAGCCATGGAATGGGGCTGTGATAAGTTGATTACGTTGATCCGGTGGACTGCCCAATACGTAGATGCGGAATTTTTCTAGGCCAAAAATGGCCGCCAAGCATTCGCGCATCACCGCACCGTACTTCTGTTCTGGCGGTTTGAGAGGGCGCGACGCGTAGCTAATCACCACAATGCTGCCACTCTGGACTTGCTTGCACACCGCAGAAATTCCGACGTTGGAAGCATCCGTCCGGATTATGAAACCTAAATAAAAATCTGGCGTGCCCAGGCCTGGAGCACAGCCGCAAAGGACATCTTCGATGTGTTTAAAAGCCGCAACCCGCTCATCCGTCCACTGTATGGAGGTGACGCCCTTCTTCAACAAGTCGTTAATAGGACGAGCCACTTCCCCGAGTTTCGGAATAAAACGGCGGAAAAAATTGATGCACCCCATAAATTGGCGAACTTGTTCTTCAATTTTACCCTCGTCCGGCGAAATGGAATTGTTTTCCAGCTTCTCACCAAGAAATTTGACCGATTGCTTGAAATAACGGCATTTCTTCTTGTTGATGATTAGGTTATTTTCCCGCAGGGCTGCAAACACCTCCTGTAACAGTTCAGTGTGTTCCTCTACTGTCTTTGTGGCCACTAGACAGTCATCAAAATAGATGTAAAGTCCGCGGTGCTTAAATTTGCCTTATATGGAATGGATTATCTCGCTGAACTTGTCTGGTAGCACTGCAAGACCAAGGTGGCAGTATCTCCACTTATATTGGACTCCGGCTACGGTGATTGCAGTGTAGTCTTGAGACTCCGGACTGATGGGGACGGAATAATAAGCGTCCCTTAAATCTATGACTGACAAGACGAACGCGTCCTGGATGCTCTCAATAATCTGATTGATATCGGGGGAGATGCTTGCCGTTCTTCGCAGGCGCGCGTTCAGTTGTCGATAATCGATCAGGAGCCTCTGCTTGTTACGGCCATAATTAACATGGAGAAACGCCGGTGAATTCCACTCAGATTCGCCCACCTCCAACATTTTTTCATTTTCCGATGGGAGGCGAAATTGGCGGACGCGGACTGGTGGAAGACTCAAATCCGGGTACAGCTTCAGTTGACCAGCCGACGTTTTCCCAGTGCTTGATTTGAATTCTTCTTGCCAATACGTTATCAAGTCCACGGCCCTCGTGACCTGATCTGCCGTCATGGGGTAGGTAAAACAATCCGCCGAAATAAGTACCTCGTCGTCGCCTGTCGCCAGCTGCAGATCCGCCTCACAGATTTCGACACCTGCCAACGTGAGATCTGGGTATGTTACCAATCTGAATTCCTCCGTAGGGTCTGAGGAGGTAAGGGTTGTAGTACCAATAATCGACCTGCCACATCGATGGAGGCTTTTATTTTCAACAACAAATCATTGCCTCTAATTCACGGTTGCCTTAGGCCCTTAAGCAGGTAAAACCGATGGTTGACCATACGAGAACCAACTTGAACTCGCAGTCAGGCGGTTCACACGAGCTCTGCGTGAGATGAAGAGTCGGCTAATTTTACTCGACCAGACGTAGGCGTCACCCGGAAGCCACTCGTAACCAAAATGTCCCAGTAAGGGGCTGTTTTTTGGGAAGAATTAGCGCCCGTGTCTACCTGGTTTATTTAATTCCCTGGTATTAAAACTGTAAACAAACAAATTTTGAATAGCACTTTCCATTATCAAATTATCTTGTTTACATTTTTAATACCATGGATTATTGAAACCCCGGTATTATAATCGCCATGATCAGCCTGCGGGAATGCGTAGATTCGAGACGACTCGCGAGAAAAATAATAGTCCGGAACACGCGCACGAACGCAAGTAATCGCATTTATTATACTAATGTCTAATAGATTGGTCTTGATCTTCTCCCGCAGTTGTGCCACAGAGTCCCTCTTCTGTCGCCCAAGAGTCGTTAATGCCTGAACAGTTGCATTGTCTTGTAGTTGGACATTCTCGAATATATTTCTCTTCACCTTTGTAGGAGTCTCCGTGACACGTTTTGAAGAAGAAGAAGAAGCAATCCGTTTACGTTAGACTGGTGTTGATGGTACAGCCAGCAGTTTGCTTGACGACCTTGGAGGTGTCGACTGTTGGTCACATTGATCAGTTTCCATCTTCGTAGTCGACTCACCACATCCGTTCTGTTTGCTGTCCATAGCACAACAGAACTATACAAAACCAAGATCGTCATTCCCCATTTATTTACAAGTTAGCGTGAGCAAATTAATTAGATCTTCATGAGGTCTAACAAAAACATTGTCAAAATATTCTTTGTGTTTTTTTAAAAATTCTACATGCCAATGAGCATAGCATCCCTTGCTCAAGTAAACGCTTTTATTCTTCTTGCACCGGGTTACTGTACCGACTCACATGGATCAACTGATGTGACCACTACAACGATCGGTAGCTAGCTGACGCTTGTTGCTTCCCAATTTGTACGTGATGGTCCAAATTTTCGATTCCGAGATTTCAACAGATTTACACGTTTTGTGGTCCCATGAACCCAAAAAAGTGATGTGATGTCTGCTTGTCTGTCGCTCTGTCTGTCTGTCGCTCCGTCTGTCTGTACATCGATTTCCGGGCAAACTCCTCAGTCGATTTTGATGAAATTTTGCATGTAGGTTCAAAAGAATCATACCTCGGGACCATTTATTTTTATTTTGGGCTAACTCAATTTGGGGGAGGGGGGTGTTTTATTCTCAAAAAAAAGTCTAAAAAAATTATTTCTCAAATTTCTCCAACGATTTCTTTTAAATTCACAATTATGTTGTAGTCGTTATTAATGCTGATAAAATGCGGGGGGTCGCTTGCCCCTTGATAGTTTGCTTCTAGGGGTAAAAAAATAAAAATAACTAAATTTTTATGAAAAATGACTAAAAAATAATTTTTCTCTGACACCTCTCTATCGATGATTTCTACCTTCAGGCATGTTTTAGGTGTTAAATTGAGGAACGAAACCGGACAGGTTGCTTTCCCAAAAAACTATTTGGTTTTGTGCAAAAAAAATGTTTTTGAAAAAAAATATAGAAAATTCACGGTCAAATGCTTTGCGTGCCCTGCCATTATTGCTGTGTGGTAATGTGTTGGTCTGACCTATCTAGAATTTACCTCACCCCCATTGTGCTGACACCTAAATCATCGAAATTGGTTTTTAAAAAAAGTAGTTCTGTTCACAAAAATCTGTTTAGCTTAGATGCATAATATTGATTAACATACTGAATAGGTACTCTAAGTATATAATATATGTACATATACTAGGTATACAAATGTCATATGACATTTGTACTCGTTAAGCTGCTTTGTATTAAAATTATGTTAGATTGGTTACAACCACAGATTCGTTAAACGATTTATAATTAGTAAAATTACTTACCCCGAGTTTTCACAGCTTCCTCTACATGATGCGCAAAGCACGGTGCATGAAAGGCCTTCTTGTTTGCAGGAACAGCGGGCGCTGCATCCCTTCTAGCAGCCATACTTCACCAGCTCTCTAGCAGCCTCCCAGACGCTGGGCTGTGTTGTCCACTTGGGCTCCCAATGTCCGTCTTGGTCTATCCATACTTGGAGGTACGGGGTGGGTGACTATGTAAAAAAGCAGCTCCATCGTGAACGTCTCTGTTACAGTTTTCGGGCGAAGTAGTATTCTCCTCAATAAATTGTTTCAAAAACCTTAGTATGTCAGACTTCTGACAAGAGCGCATTTACCTCGAGGTTGACACAGATGGAGGGACAGTTTGATTCTCGTACGTAAAAAAGATGTCTAAACGTAAATGCCTGTTGTGACAGGAATTGAATAGTTTTGAAACCGATTAACGTCTCACTTAAGAGATTTTATTTTATCCCGCTGTTTGCAATTCGTTTTTTTTAATAACACAAAATATTCTGGTTTTGTTTTGCTGTATTGGCTCGAAGATGGATGAATTCTTCTCAACCAACCTTTCTTTCACAAAATCAACATACGGTTCATTGCCCTTTCCTTCAAGACTTAACATAGTGCGAACACGTTCACTATCTGTTATTTCTCTTGTATCTAAGATGACTTGATCTTCTGTATGTTCCAGAAATGGATTGCCAAACTCCTCAAAACCGATTTTGACTGCAAAAACATGGTGCAGAAA
Source organism: Psococerastis gibbosa (assembly GCA_963971405.1). Classification (NCBI taxonomy): domain Eukaryota; kingdom Metazoa; phylum Arthropoda; class Insecta; order Psocodea; family Psocidae; genus Psococerastis; species Psococerastis gibbosa. The sequence continues at coordinate 49,166,179 of OZ020485.1, forward strand.
TGTTTTGGAAAGCAGAATATTGCTCGTGGTGCAGCTTTTTATTTCCTGCGTTTGCGTCAGTATGCGTGAACTCTAGTAAAAGTCGACATATTTCTGGACCAGACAACATCCAACGTCGTAAAGGAGTTGGATCCTGCGTAAGGCCAATTGCACCCCCTTCACCTTTTACTATGGCATTGTGTTGCTCATGCGCTTGATCAACTGCAAGTGCTGAGAACATTCTTGCTGTTTTCCTTACAACAAAGTTTCCCCTGCTGAATTCAGAATGGACATCTGGAGCGGTAGTCGACAATGCCTCCAAATCAGAGGCGTGGACAGACAGCCAACGTGCGTAGTTGGGGTGGTCAACCAGGAAAAACCATGGTAGCATTTGTTTCAAACAAACCTTGAACAGATCATAATTTGCTTCTCTTTGTGAACGAATAAACGAGAGAGGGAAGAGTTTCCAGTTTTAACAATGTCACCCAAGACTTGAATGTTGGTGACTTCTGTGACTGCTCTTGAACCCCCAGCGTAGTCCATGTGAATGCGATGCCAATTCGCGTCAGGTTCCTCCCAGTGGTGAAGAGGTGTTTTTGCAGGGCTATTTCTTACCATCGCACAATTATTGTTACACTCCCGCACCAGTCTCTCAATGTCCCTATCAATGTTTCGCCATACGTGGCGTCGAGCTAATTGCTTCATTTTTGTAATACCACAATGCGTGTCATGTAGTTCCTGTTGCACCGCTGACTGCATAGCCGATGGCACCACCACCCGTTGTTAACGAAAGACAAGTCCTGCATCCAGTGTGAACTCAACTCTTTGTGGCTGTGTCGAGCATTTCTCGTTGAATTTTCATCAGATCGGAATCCTTCCTACTCTTTGCGAGAATCGTACCATAGTTGACCTGTGAAGAAGAAATCATGTCGATTGATTCAAAATTAACATGGTTCACCTCTGAGTTAATCAATGCATCTGCCTTTGATGAATGCGAAATTTGGAGTCGAGATAGAGAATCGGCATTTCCGTTGTCTAACCCTTTCTTCAACGCTGCTTCATACGTAAACTCCGACAGGAATGCTGCATAACACTGTAGGTGTGACGACGTCATCTGTGGAATAGCAGCGTGTTGATGAATATTTTTTACCAATGGTTGGTTGTCACACAGTCGCCCATCCACTCTTTATAAAGGGCATACATTTTTGACCAAGTTCAAATCGGGCGACAAATATTTGCGAGCTAGAGTATTTGAAAGGCGGTAGTGACTCTTACGTGATGATTCTACCTAGATTGTGCGATTTTACCTTCGACATTGTATCTTCACTCGCGCAAATCCTCCATAGTATCCTGTGGCGGTTTTAGAATTTTCAAAAAGGACAAGACATCAGACCCGACTAGTTAAATACTGGGGGCTTGACAATATTTAGGTCTACATATGGTGTATTCACTCCGTTTCGATTTCCCTAGGCCCTAGGGGAAAGTAGGAAACTGTGGTAATAGAACTCTAGTTTTTCTACATCTTGGCTGCATTTTTCCGCGAGGAAGTTGATGGCTTTCAACTTATTTCCTAATTTAGGGATAGGCATGGGCGCCGAGTTGTGAAAATTATTGGTATGACCCAACATTGCCCGGAAGGAGCCAATTGGAGCCACATATTAGCCAATAAAGCCCTCAATAATGTCAAGATCTTCATTTGACTGAAAGGTCAAACGTCTCATCCACCATGATGCTGAAATATTCGCTCTTCATTGTGCTATCTAATACGGACTGTAAAACAGAGTGGCCAAGCATTTTTATGATTTCATTTTTAATATATTGTGAGACATCCACGTGTACGCTTTCCCCCGACTCAGCCATTTTTTTCAATTCCGGACAGTCTTTTCTTAAATGCAGTAATTGCCCAAAATTTGGTGATGGATCGTCCTTACCGTGGTTAGGTGGGCCTTGGCGGCAAAGGTATTTTAAAGATGTGAAAATAGCCAATAACGCTGTACGGGCATTTCGCATCTCCTTACATAAATTTTCATCGAGAAGTGTCGAAACGTTTGTTGTTTTGGCCGATTTTATTACACCCTCTCTGTGTGAAACTGACTGTTCGCGCCTTCGAAAGGCAACTATAGCATTTTTCCACGTACTGAATCCCTTTTTGATAAAGGTTTCCTCCTTTTTAGTACTAAATATAAGCAGACGGCTGGCTTCAGCTTGTTTACATATTGTGCAGAATGCCAGTTCTAGACTCCGACAATACTCCAGCCAGCTGCATTTTTGAAGCCATGAATTTTGGAAAACTCTTTGTTGATTTTTATTTTTTATTAATCGCCAGATCAATGTGGGTAAACGCGCTTTCTGGTTTGCAGTTTGCCGGTGTTCGTTGTCTGTATTGTGTGTGTATGAGTTGATGATGTGTGGCAAACTGCGATCAGGAGGGCACTGGACAACGGGTTGACCAGTGACCTGTCCAAGGGCAGTTTGTCGATGCTTGTATTAAACCAGTGTGTTGTTTGCTAGATGAGCTTGCCAGATCTGCTGAGTGAAGAAAAGGAATGGTGTGCTGGAGAAGTATTGTATTGTGTAAGACTGCTTTCTGGAAATCTGTATTAGGAGGTGTAATGTGTCTCTTTTATGATAACTGTATAATAGGGTTTCGGTCAGAAACCGAACCTCAGTTTTCGGGAAAAGCTCTGCAACGGATGTTAAAAATTGCCCAGCTACTCAGTAGATGCTGCAGGGCTTCCCTCGACAACCCCGTTATGAGACTCACTCTAACTCTTAGGGAATTGGAAGCATAATATATTAATTAAGGAATATCCGCACCTTAATTACAAATTTTGCAAACAAACCGTCAGAGTTGCTGATTACCTTTAGAAAGCACAAATCAAATGAACAACCTTGACAATGTCCACAGGAAATGAGGTAAGTAAACTTTTAAAACTTACTTTACTTTTTCGTGTCCGAGAGATGGAGACTAGGCGAATCTTTGGGCCCAGTGGTGTGCCGTCTTGACGCCAGCTTCAGTGCAATTCCAAAGGTCGTCCAGTGTACAGTTGGTGGGCACAGGGTGCACTGCAGCAAGTGCTCAGTGTCCTGTATTTCTGCTCCACATTAGCAGAATATGTCAGGGGTGTGTAGCTGTCCCCACCTGGCTCGGTTCTTCTTTGTAGGTGGGACCCCAGACTGATGGTTTGGCTCCCCATTTGCTGTTTCGGAGTTTCTTTAGTAGGTTGTTCCGTGTCTGGACCTTCATAGCGGTGTTCTGGCAATGGGTTCTGTAGGTCAGTGTTCTGTCCAGAACGACCCCTAGGTACTTGGGTGCGTCGGAATGGCTTGTCTGTATGTTGTTCCATATTATATTCAGTTGCCTGGTCTTCAGGTCGTACACGCTCGATAATGTCTTGCTAGGGTTAGACTTGAGCGAGTTGGTGCTGTAATAGTCTGTGAAGGTCATTAAGGCATCATTGAGTTTCTTCTCAATCCCCTCAAAGAACTATCTTGCACCGCAAGTGCCAGGTGGTCAGCGTACAGGCAGTGTTCAGCGTACCTCAGGATCGGCTGGTCGTTAGTGTATATGTTAAAGAGAATAGGTGATAGTACACTGCCCTGTGGTAGGCCATTTTTCTGGGTGCGCCAACGACTTTTCTTGCCTCCAAAAGAAACATACGAGGGGCGTCTGAAAAGTTCATAGCATAAAGAGTTAGGTGAATTATAGATACATACGTTTTTTTTATTTTTCAATATAGTTTCCCTTAATACTAATGCACTTTTCGCTACGGTGTTTTATCATTTTTAACCCATTCAAAAAATAATCCTTGTTTATCGATGAAAAGTGTCCATGAACGGCTGCTTTGATTTCATCCTCGTCTGAAATTTTCTCCCCTTCAACTCTTTTTTTCAAATTTGGAAAGAGGAAATAGTCACTCGGGGCCAGGTCTGGACTATAGGGCGGGTGATCCAGCTCATTGAACCCTGTCTCTTTCATGGCCGCCCTTCCAACTCGGCTTGTGTGCACTGGAGCATTGTCCTGTAAAAACAGGACCCCTGCGTTAAGTTTGCCACGCCTCAGCTCCACCACTTTCTTGCGCACCTCCCGGGGGAGGCCATCGTAATATTCTCCGTTCATTGTAGTTCTTTTGGGAAGAAAGTCCACAAGTATTACACCTTGTGCGTCCCAGAAAACCGTGGCCATGGCCTTGAGGGTGGTCTCCTGGGCTCGAAACTTAATAGCTCAACATTTCCAGCCGTAACTACAGTTGACGGCCGACCACTGCGTGGGTCATCTTGAAGGCTCTCCCTCCCCAACAAAAAATAGCGGCGCCATTGTGTTGTTGTAGAATAACTAGGGCAAGCTTCACCGTACACAGGCAGCATCAAACTTCTGATCTCCTCTGCACTTTTCCCACACTTATTTAAGAATTTAATAACGGCCCTATACTCAATTTTGCGTTCGGAGGGTGAAATAGACGACATGGTACAACTCAAACGACTGACACATAGATACTAAACGAGAGAGCGGGCTGCAACTACGGCATATATTTTCTCAAGGTCGACCGGTTATTGAACCAGTTGGGGTATTTTCACTGGCCCATCAGAAATATCCCATGCTATGAACTTTTCAGGCGCCCTGTAGAAGCGTCTGTTTTGGAGTATTGACTGGATTATACGCGTAAGATGGTGGTCTCCGCTCAGTTTCAAGATTTTTTTAAGAAGCTTCCTGTGGTTGACTATCGTACGCCGCCGTCAGATCTATGTATACAACGCCAGTGATGAGGTTTTCCTGGAACCCCTTCTCTATGAGCTCAGCAAGATGGAGTACTTGTCCAGTGCAGTTTTTACCAGGCCGGAAACCCGCTTGTTGCTTGCGGTATGAGCTTTTTTTCAACTAAGGGTTGGATTCTGTCCAGCAACTGTCGCTCATAGAGCTTATAAATATGGGTGAGGAGGGATATGGGTCTATAGCTACTCGGTTCGTTTGGCGGCTTTCCGGGTTTCAGCAGGGCGGCAACCTTCGCCTTTCTCCACATTCTCGGTATGTGGCACTCTTTCACGCAATTGTTGAAAAGTTGGAAAATCCACTTCTTCGTTGCTTCGCCGAAATGCTTTATTTGTTCGGTGCAAACGTCGTCTTCACCGACAGCGTTGCCACTTTTCATCGAATTTATGCCTTTGTTTAGCTTGGTAAACTTGATCCAATTATTTGGTTCACGCGACCTATCTTTATTAATTGAACCTACATAGTATTTTCTTTCATCACTTTCACTGCCACTTTCTTCTTCAACAGCATTTGCTTTCTTAGGCCTATTGCCTGTCTTGCAAGCCTGACTGAACTGATTCATTAACGAACATTTATGACACGTCTTACCAAAAGCAGGACACTGATTTATTTCGTGACTTCTGAGACATCGGGTGCAATCATTTATGTAGCCTTCTCGACGTCCTCTCTGCCGCTGATGCTTGATAAACTTCGGCTTAGGCACCTTCTGGCTATCCTGACGTTGACTTTGATGTTTATTTCGTATTCTATCTACCATTGCTTCATCAGTCTTCCTCTTTGCCATTATTTGCTTTTCTGCCAGTTCTGAAACTCTCCCAATATTTATATATTTGGTTAGATCAAGGTTGTCCTCCCTCAGCAACCGTTCCTTTAGTTGGTTATTAGTTGTTCCGGTTATTATTCGGTCCTTAATCAAACTGTCTTTCATTGACTGAAAATCGCAGCTTGATGCTAAAAGTTTTAAAGCAGTCAAATGCTCGTCAAAAGATTCGCCTTCCTTTTGCATTCTCATAGCAAAACTATGCCTTTCCACAGTTTCATTACTTTCTTATCGAAAGCATCTCTTATCTTTTGTTGTGGTTCTTTACTATCGCTGTCATTTAATGCAAACTAATCAAATATTTCCTGGCCTTCAGGCCCTATTAAGTGTAAGAATACTGCCGCCTGTACGTCTTTTGCCTTACTCGTTAATGCTGTTGCCGTTGCATACAGTTCGAAGGCTTTTTTCCTCTTTTTATATTCCATGTGGGGCTGCCCAGTTAGGGTGTACAAAATATTATGTAATAAACTTCTGAGTTTGAATTGCGCGCCATTCAGATAGCAGAAGATTATGAAGAATCGCGCATGCTCATTACAGTCCATTTTTCGAAGAGAGAAGGTAAGGTCATGTGTCTCCCTTTCAAACTTTTTCATATTTCATGGTCCAATCGAGCCATATATTAATTACAATTACAATTACAATTAATTACAATGGCAGATACGGATGTATTTCAAGCATTGGTTGCCCAGAAAGACTCACTTTTTGATGAGCTAACGGACATATGCGACGACACGAAAAGTTCAAGTTTCAACAAATTCAAAGCGCAAAGTGCTTTAAGAAGACTGGACCAAATTGAAGCTAGCTTCAGAAGGCTGCAAAAGGAAATATTTCAGTTCAATGTACATGGGGATAAGGAATTTCTGGTAAGCATTACGGACTTCAAGACTTTCCAAGCCATAATTGACAACATTGGTCAAAAATGTTACAAGACACTCGACAGCGGTAAGTCAAACTTGCAAATTCAGGCACCAACAAACATACAGAAGGTGAATATAGGAATTTTCGATGGGAAAGTAGAGCAATTCAACGAATTTATTGAACTATACAACGAGATAATACACATGTCAAGCCACAAGTCAGACATCAAGAAATTCACATACTTAAAATCGTTGGTTAGAAAAGAGCCGCTGGCATTAATCGCTGAGTACGAAATCAGCAGTGCTAATTACAAGTTAGCATACCAAGCGCTATGTGACCGATACGCTAATAGCCGTAGGCTTGGCAATTACTATGTCAATCTCATCAATAAACAGGCAGCAGCTGTCAACAAAGATGTAGTAAAGTTTTTGGAGCTAGTTCGCGCAGGAGCTGCAGGGCTTAATAATTTAAAGGCTAATGACCTTGGAGACTATTTAATGTTCGAAATGATTTATCATAATTGCCACCCAGCATGGCGAAAATCTTTCGAAATGGAGTTCAACGGCTCTAGCTTGCCTACTTTAATGGAATTAATACTACATTTGCAGAGGCTCGCGCGAATAGAAGAGATTAAGACAGACATTCCGACCACTCCAACTCCTAATAAGGAGAAAGAGGTAAAACCGAAGCATACTTTCGTAACAAAGGCTTCTTGTAAAAACAGTTGTGTTTACTGCCACCAACGGCATTCAATTTACGCTTGTTCTGCATTCAGAGATTTATCCTCACAAGATAAGTTAAAAGCGATTCGAGCTGCGAAAGCTTGTATTAATTGCTTACAATGTCATGCAAATTCTGATTCCGGACAGAATTGCGGGTCTAGTTACAGATGTAGACAATGTTCGGGTTTCCATCATACTTGGATCCATGACGCAGTCTCCAAGAGTTCTGCAACAGAGGATGGTGCGAAGGTGATGGCTTGCTCCGACGCAAAGACTAGCAAGTCTGTGCTTCTCGGGACGGTGACCGCTCAGCTGCGAGACATTTTCGGGAAGTATCACGTTGCCAGAGGTATTCTCGATCCCGCATCAGAATGCAATCTGATTAGCCTCGAGCTTTGCCAAAAGCTTGGTCTGAAACGTAGGCTAGATCTTCACGGTCCGACTGGCGGTCGGTGATGTAAGTACAGTCACGCTAGGTCAAACCGATGTCACGCTACGATCTACAGTAGATTACGACGTGAAATATAGACGTACAGCTTCCATACTCCAGAAAGTGTGCAGCGAGCTGCCTTCTATACAAATTTCAGCGGAAGTAGCCGAAAAGTTTAGAGAAATCCAATTGGCTGATTCTACTTTCTACAAGAAAGGACCGATTGATTTTTTACTCGGAGTGCAAGCCTACTCTGAGCTGCTCGACTTCACACAGCCTAACCATATGCAAGGCACTCCCATGGCGTGCAAAACCAAGTTAGGCTGGATTATTTTGGGAACAGTCCCAGCGAGTGTTGCCACGCAATCCTCTCGTACTGAGGTTTCGCTGCTGGTTCAAAACCCAGCAGTCGAAGACGCCTTATCTAGGTTCTTCGAAGTAGAGGAAATCTATGAGCATCCTAGTCCTCTTAGTCCCGAGGAACAACTGTGTCTACATACTTTTCAAAGTTGAAAGTCTAGAGACGCGGTAACTGGACGTTAAAGCCCCCACACACGATGCTTCCGGGAATGCCACGCCAGGAATGCCATTCCCGGCGTGGCGTGGCACGGATTTTTGGGCCCACAGACGATGCGGCCGGGCATGTCACAAAAAATGGCGGACCCGGACCAAAGGCGTAATAAGTTGTTGTTATATTCTGTAATTGTATTATGTGTAAAATCGAAAAGGAATAGACAGAAATGGACCAAAGGTTGGTACCAGCAGCGGCACATCTTGTCGCACAGCAATTTAATGAAGGAGTTGTTGTTTGAACCAAACGATTGGCAAAACTATATGAGGATGTCGGAAGAAGCCTTTCGAAGTCTTTTATTACTCATAACTCCCTATATTGAAAAGAAGGACACGGTTATGAGGCAAGCAATTCCACCGAATGAGAGGCTGAGTGCAACACTGCGGTTTCTAGCTACTGGTATGACCTATGAAGAGTTAAAATTTCCTACAGCCATCTCATCGCAGTCATTGGGGGAAATAATACCTGAGACTTGCAAAGCCATACTCACTGTCTTGAGAGATTATTTGAAGGTAATTTTTTTATCTATGTAGATAGCCTACCACTTATATATAGCCTATAATTTTTTTATCTGTGTAGATAGCCTACCACTTATATATAGCCTATACCTACGTAGACATATTCTATAGGCCTATGTATCTACTTGGCACTATCGGTATTGGCAGATTTAAATGTTTCATTCACGATTCATCACACTTCAGATGCCTGACACAGAGGAGAAGTGGAAGAAAATTGCTAAGGACTTTGAGCTACGTTGGCAGTTTCCACACTGCTTGGGTGCGATAGGTAAGTAGTAAGTACATACTACTGTACGTATACCTACCTACCTACTATCTGTTGTTTGGGCTGCTAAACTACGGCGGACTGCACCGCCTCAACCTTGCCGGCTCGCTTAGCTACAATTTTATTATTACGCTAGGTACGATACTTTAATATGTTACTTTACCATTAATTAAATTATAATTATAATAATAATAATAATACGTGTATTTAACAAAAACAAAAAAAAAACATTTCACATTCTTCTAATAACCGGTGCCACAAAGCCAATAAAGGCGCGTTGGGATCACCGCACAATTCATTTCATTATGTTAGTTTTTTAATCTGTATCAGTGAGTAGACTTAAAATATAGTTCTTAATTGCAGACAATGTAATATTTTCTAGGTATTCTAGTATCATGCCTCATGCCCATTAATTTATTTCAGATGGGAAACACGTGAAAATCGTCCCCCCTCGCGACAGTGGGTCATTTTATTGGAATTACAAGCATTTTCATAGTGTAGTCCTCATGGCTTGTGCTGATGCTAACTACAAAATAATTTGGTGCGAGGTCGGGGTCAATGGCAGAATCTCAGATGGCGGTGCAATTAGGGCTACAGAATTCTACGATAAACTATGTTCGAAGAATTTATCGATACCCTGTGCCGAAACTTTGCCAGGAACGGAGAAGATCCTGCCATATGTCTTTGTCGGCGATGAAGCTTTTGCTATGAGAGCAGATCTACTGAAGCCATACAGTCAGAAATCCCTTTCACCAGATAAGCGTGTCTATAACTATCGATTGTCACGAGCGAGGAGAATTATTGAAAACGTTTTTGGAATTATGTCTAATCGCTTCAAAATCTTACAAACCGCTATAAACTTGAGCATAGAGAAGATTGACCTCGTAGTGCTGACAATATGTGCCCTGCACAACTTTTTAAGGTGCGAGAGTGCAAGGTATTGCACTAGCGAAGATGAGAGCTTGGATGATTTTTATGACGAACTCACTCCTCTTCAACTCCAATCTCATGATCACAACCCAAGCAGTGACGCTAAGCGAATTCGAGAGACTTTCAAAGAATATTTCAATGACGAAGGAGCAGTTGATTGGCAAGGAAATTATGTAGGCCTATAGTCTTATTACAAATGAATTGAGTTTTATTGTGTACTTAAATTAAAAATTTTGGCTTCTTTGTTTTGACAATTTCTATTTAACCGTAATCACAAATGCATTTAAAAAATCAAATTTTACTAGAAATAAACTGTGACGGAATTTTTTAGTACAATTCATGAAAAATCCATTAATTAACAAACAAAACCTCACTATTGAGGAAGCTCTTCTTCACAGTAGACTATTTTTGGGTTGCCACCAGCATTAATTGAAGCGTCGGGCTTCAACAGATTGAGCTCTGCTCCAAACAAAACATCTGTTATTAACTTTTGGGCTATTGTGTTTTGCATGGGCTCAAGCTGGGAAAGCTTTGTAGCCACATACTGCCCAAAGTTCTCAAACATACTAACAGCTGGGGGAGCAGGAGCAGGCTTCTGCAATTGCTCTGCTATGATTTTTAACAAGTCATCAGGTTTATATTTCCTTTTCGGAGTCGGAGTTGATACATTCGGTAGTCGAGTTGGGGTTAACGTAGTCGGTTGTAGATATGATATGGGAGAACCAACTGCATTGTCTTCGTATCCATCCAATATATGTTCTATTGAGCTTGAAGGACGTCCTTCCTCGTCCCTTGTGAAAAGAAGAAGATCATAATACCACAGCGTCGGCTTGTATACTTCGTCCGTACCCATTCCAGAATGGATGGAAGCTTGGACCTACAACAAATATTCCATCTGATTAAGGTTTTGCCATATACAGTCGAGTTAGCCTGGTTTCTTCAGTATACAGTATTTGTCAAACCATTTTTACATAGAAATTCATTAAGAATAAAATGTTTGGGACTTTGGGTTCTTGTAATTATTCACTATTATTAACACTAAACATAAATGTAACAGCAAAGGCTTTCACGGCCTGAGTCGAATGAAGAACCAGTTGAATCCGGGCTGATGGGCCGTGGTCGAAATGAAAGCGAACTTCCAAGCGTTTCGTGAATATCTGCGGTCGACATCTTCAGTGGAACTGGGTAGACTTCTAATAAGATTATATCTCGGAGGCTCATCAGCGACTGTTCGCTTTCATTTTGACCACGGCCCATCAGTCAGTTGTGATTTATTTACGTACCCAGGAGCGTCCCCCCCCCCCCAAATAGTTTAGTTTCTCTCGAAGGTTGGTAATTCCGAGTTGGCCAATTGGGCAAATTGAGGATGGCCATAAATAATTCATTGCTATAGGCAGTTGGATAATTGCAATTATGACTAGCTACATGAACGCAGGATAAGCATTAAGCAATAAGCAGAATTACCTACAAGTAGGCACCTTTTTTAAGTGCTTCAGCATTCTCATTGTGAATAATTTGCTGAGCCAGGCTTGAGCACCATGCAATCGAAAATTGCTGAATACACAAATAAGCCAGACTTAGCTAATTGGCTACTAAGTCTAAATCAGTAGTCAGTAATCGTTTGGCCGTCGCCGTGAGTTTTATCTTGGTTATTAAATTTATAGTAGGCTATCCCTCTTTTGTTTGTTGATACCCTCCTGAAGAAGTTTGTGTTTTTCTGGATCTGTGTGTTATGGTGAATGATGTGAATTAGAAACAGGATACTTTTGGATATAAATCATAGCAACGCAACGCAGCCTGAGGTGGTAAGTTATTGTTACATCAGATACCAATGGCCCTATAAGTTATTTTGGGCAGAATACAAAAGAATTAGCCATTGGGGTTCACCACATTTGAAAGTCAATTTCATTTATTTATGTCGAGTCTCAAACCTCGGTACCTACTTATTTATAAGCAATTTACGTAAACCTTACAATTAATAATGTTGCATTACGTCTTATTAGTTTCACTGTCCATAGTACAAGATTATTGCTTATACTATGTATAATTTGTGTATGATAATTAATCCAATTACTGTATTTAGAATATTGAGTTGGAATATTGGCATGCCAGAGTTTGCAAATCGCTGGTCCTCTTCATAGCAACAACAATCTTTAATTCCAACAATAAAATAAAACAATTACAGTTTGTGACAATTTACGCTACATACCGCAATGTACTAGCGCGCGCATAGGCTACGCCCACTCCAATAACCATGTCAGTGCAAATAAATTAGGTACCTTGTCAATAAAAAAGTATTTACTTACAGCGAAAAGTTTTATACATACCTTTCTATGCTCCTTCCTAAAGGAGTTCTTCATCGAAGCAATTTTTGCTTTCACCTCCTTGATGCCAGCTGTTGGCTGCAGCTCATTCAAAATCAGCGCTAAAATTCCATACGCCTCATTCTTTTTATTTTTGTCATGATAAGACGAATTTTTAATTTCCCATAGGCAAGGGTACTGACGATATTTCTCAATGAATCGAGTTAAAATTTGACGTTCTAGATCCATTTCCGAATTTAAACAAAATAAAATAAATAATAAAAATTTAAATAAACAAACAACAACGCTGTTCTAATGGCACGTTTTCTCATCAACACCTTCGCAATTTAGAAATTTTATGCAACAAGGAGCTAAGTGCAAACTCTCGCCCCTTGGCGTGGACTCTCGGAATTCCATTGAAACCGAAATCCTGGGATTTCAAATTCAGGAATGACAACAGTCCAAGACTGGCATTCTTGTACACACACGATACGTCCCGGACTGCCAACTCCCAAAACTGGCATTCCCGGAAGCATCGTGTGTGGGGGCTTTTTTTTACACTGTGCCAATGCTTCTTAAGCCAGGCCATGACAAAGCTTCTTTGTTCAATCGTACGTCAACTATTCACAACTATTACAATCTGGAAAAGAGATTAGTACGTAACCCTACGCTACATACGGCCTATCATGCATTTATGAATGAGTATTGTTCTCTTTAACATTTGAGGCCGATGAATAGTGATGAGCATCCTGCTGATTACTTGTTACCACAACTCTGCGTCCAGAAAGACACCTCGTCAACAACGAAAGTGAGGGTGGTTTTCAATGCGTCTCACAAAGGTACCACTAATTTATGTCTCAACGATATTATTATGGCCGGACCAAAGATGCAGCCTCCACTCACCGCAATTCTGCTGAACTTTCGAGTGCCAGAAGTGGCGCTAATAGCCGATTGCAAAATGCTGTACAGACAGATACTGTATGAAAAGGATGAATGCCAGCACGTTCATACGTTATACAGAAAACGTCCCGACGAGCCACTCCAAGAGATGGTACACATGAGGGTCGTGTATGGAATCAAGAGCAGTAGTTTTCTAGCTCAGGCATGCCTGGTGGATCTCGCCGACACAGACGGTAAGGATTTCCCGCTGGCAGCCGCGGCGCTGAAAGAGCAAACTCTCATGGATGACGTAATCAGTGGAGCTACAAGCATCGCTCAGGCTAAAGAGCTGCGAAGTCAGCTCATCAATCTGCTTGCCAGAGGGAGATTTGAGCTCCGGAAGTGGGCGTCGAGCCATGCAGAGGTAATAGCGGACGTGTCAGCAGCTGACCGTGAGAAACCGCTATGCTTTGACTCAGGAGATCCGGTATTCAAGATTCTCGGACTCCTATGGGTACCACAATCCGATTCATTTTGTTTTAAAGTTCAAAACTTTGTCGAAAAGGCTACTAAACGTACGATTCTAGGTTATCTAGCCCGAATATTTGATCCTTTGGGGTTTCTCGGACCTTGTGTGTTTTACGCCAAGCGCATTATTCAGCAGCTCTGGGTTCAAAACCTGGACTGGGACGAGGAACTAGGACCAGATATGCAGCAGAAGTGGAACGCATTTCTCGACTCAATTCAGTGCCTGGCGCAGATCAAGATTCCCCGATGCTTGCACGTCAGTGATGCAAATTTATCTATAGCTGGTTATTGTGATGGATCTAGTTACGGCTATGCTGCATGTATTTATGCTATAGTAGCTCGGGGTAACCAAACAACGAGTCATCTTTTGATGTCAAAATCAAGGTTAGCACCATTGAAGAACGTTCAGAGTATACCACGCATAGAATTGCTGGGACTGCATTTGCTGTGTCAGCTACTGGACCATGTTCTTCAAGCCATGCCGGCGTTCTCCAGTAACTCTCCAGTGCTGTTTACAGACAGTCAAGTTGTCTTGGCCTGGATAAAAACTGTACCAAGTGCGCTAAACGTTTTCGTTGCTAATCGATGTGTATACATACAGAACATTTCTAGAAAATATTCTGCTGAGTATAGACATGTGTGTTCGGAACTGAATGCTGCTGATCCATGTTCCAGAGGGCTTGTTCCACAACAGCTCATTCACCATCCCCTATGGTGGGCGGGACCACCGTACCTTTGTCACCCGAAGAGTTCGTGGCCTGCAATACCCATGGCGAATATAGTGGAAATACCAGAACTGAAAAAAGTAACTCTCGCGGTTCAGTCCACCGAAGAAGAGAGTTCAATCGTCAACTGTATGGAAAATTTCTCATCCTTTCCGCGCTTGCTTCGCGTTTTTGCGTATGTTCTACGTTTTGGGACGAGTCGTAAGAAAGGACGTAAATATGGCCCGCTAACATGCAGCGAGTTAGAAAATTCATTAAAACATTGTGTTAAGGTGTTCCAAAAAGCCGACAAGCTTAATGTCAAAGCCAAGCGCTTGTTAAAGCTTTCACCCTTTGAAGATGAAGGACTTATACGAGTAGGTGGGCGCTTACGCCACGCGAAGGTTCCCCGAGCCGTGAAGCATCCTTTAGTGCTTACTAAGCAGTGTCATTTATCAAGATTAATTTGTGATTATTATCACCGTTTATTGCTTCATGCTGGACCTCGCACTACTCAGAGCTTCATACAGAGGAAATTTTGGATTCTGAGTGCTCATTCTCTAATTAGGCAGCGCATTTATCGCTGTATTAATTGCCATAGGTTTGATTCTCGGCCAATCAATCCGTTCATGGCAGATCTGCCCCCAGATAGGGTGTCAGAATCGCATCCGTTTCAAGCAGTCTCAACTGATTTCGCTGGATGGTTCGATACTCGATGCAATACGCTCCGGAGAAGTGTCAAGATGAAAAGCTACATGTGCATTTTCGTGTGCTTAAGTTCCAAGGCTGTTCACATTGAAGCCGTTAGTGAGCTAACAACGCCTGCGTTTCTAGCTGCGTTTCAGAGATTCTTATCTCGAAGAGGGTTGCCTACGGACGTGTATTCCGATCACGGGAAAAATTACGTGGGTGCTGATCGATATTTACGAGAGTGTTCGGATTTTTTGCGGCAAAACCAACAGGAAATACACACGGCTGCAGGAGCATTGTCCATTCATTGGCATTTTACTCCGGCGCCTTTGGCTCCACATTTTAATGGGTTGGCGGAATCCGGAGTCAAATCTGCAAAGAGGCTTATCTATCGGCAGCTACTTAATCAAATCTTGACGTTCGAAGCTTTTACTACGTTTCTCACACGTGTAGAAGCAGTGTTGAACAGTCGTCCGTTAGCTTTTAATGCCGCATCCCCCATAGACAATGTTGATGTGCTGACAGCGGGACACTTGCTCATTGGGAGGCCGCTGATCGCCCCGCCTGAAGCCGAAGGAGTGGCTACTTCATCTATTAGTCAACAGTGGGAGAGGGTTCAATTGCTGACGAAGACATTTTGGCGTCGTTGGGCATCAGAATATTTAAACACTCAAATCCAGCGAGGCCGTTGGACTCAACTCACATCAGCGCCGAAGATCGGACAGTTAGTGTATATAACTGATCTTTCTACTTCTTGTTTGTCCTATCCAATAGGACGAGTGATCGAACTGATAAGTGGTCGCGACAGTGTCGTGCGCGTTTGCGTCGTTAAGACATCGGGTGGACTATATACTCGGGCAGTGCATAGGTTGGTTGCTGTGCCTACAGAGCTAGACGCGTAGAGACTATACCGCGTCAACAGACATTTATTTATTGGGTTATTTTCCCGCCTCTACGTGCAGGAAAATGGTGGGCGGTGTACAAAATATTATGTAATAAACTTCTGAGTTTGAATTGCGCGCCATTCAGATAGCAGAAGATTATGATGAATCGCGCATGCTCATTACAGTCCATTTTTCGAAGAGAGAAGGTAAGGGCATGTGTCTCCCTTTCAAACTTTTTCATATTTCATAGGGTTAGCTTCGGTGGTGGCGGTAAATTGTTCATTTCATTTGTTCAGAATCTATTTGCAACACCTACAAAAATATACATAAGCAAGACAGACCCACACATCAACACAACACTAGGTACAAACAAACAAACCCACTATCCATACAAACGGTCTCGACAAGCTACACGCAAAAGCAAACCTCTTATATAGGCAAAAAGTACTATAATAAACTTCCTCTGAAAATAAAAAACCAAACAAACTATAAAGTATTTAGAAAAAATATCAAAAAATGGCTTCTTGATCTCGAAATTACATAATAAAAAATAATAATAATTACAAATAAATAAATAATAATAATCTTCCATATATCACCAACACACACATATACACACACCACTACACTTACATACATATTCACTATATTTTTAAACTTGACACAAATGTTGTATTTTAACTGCATGCATTCATTGTATATACTAGTATTTTAGAATATTGTAAAATTTCCACCCTAAAACGGGCCTAGCCCATAGGGAAGTGACAAAAAACTGTAAAAATTTTATTTTGGAAATAAATTTTGATTGATTGATTGATTGATATTGAATGAGCATGAACCGCTTGCATCATTACAGCAGATGTCTGTAGATCCGATGACGGATAATGTGTGGATGAATAAATTGCGTATGAGCCCACGCCCATCTTTAATGGATTTACCTGGTATGGACAGTATTAAATGTTCGGGGGGCATAACAACATGCAATAAATTCTGCAAGGCCCCGAATTGCGAAATTTATATACTGTTCGAAGAAATTGTGAGACCCTGCGACGTGTCTCACATGGAGTTGTCTGAAAATTATTGCCTATATAACATAGATGGAAGTTGGAAGTGGGGGTGGACTTTACCCTGGCATATTAACGAGACAACTCCGAAGAATATTAAAATAAAAAGAAAGTACTCTTGCAATTAACGTGGTCGACAAAATAAATTAAATGTAACTAGAAACGTTCCAGTCACAATTTTTTCTTATTTCAGATATATACATGAAATTTGATGTATTTATTAATAAGCCGTGGAAGACAGACTGGGCATGCAATGCCGCCATGAAAAACATCTTCACTTCGTACCAGAAGGTACTTAGTAGTATCGAACGTGACATACGGACAGTACTAACAAACAATAAAAATGACATTTTTGAAATAGTCAAAAACGAGTTATGGCGCAATAATTGTGTAAAGTTTTACTTAACTTTAGAAGTGGAATTTCTTAAATAGTCCAAATTGGACGAACCCCCAATAGTAGCTCATTTTTGTAGTAAAATTGTAACCTGTTTAAATTCCCAAAATTTTGACAATGATTTTGAAAATGCTATTGTTAAAATAGAAACGTCTTCTGATGCATTCAATGCAAAAGGATCGGGCTATGTGATTGACAAAATCAGGTCAATAATAGTTAATTTGGCTAAGTATAAGCCTTTTAAAGGATCATGTCATTTATTTGATTTGCCTCGACCTGTAAAGCAAAGTCGATCAATTCGTGATATAACGATTAAAGGAATGGATCAACAAAATGAATGTTTTTTCTATGCATGTGCAGCAGGGTTACAAAATTATAAGGGTAAAAACTCATCTTTATCACATATATATGAAAAAATGCGTAGAAGCTTAAATACTGATATTATACCGTGTCCGGTTCCTCTAGATGAAAGGATCATTAAAAAGTTTGCAAATCAAAATAATATGACTATTAATGTGCTAATATACGAAGGTGGTGATTATTATCCCTTTATTATATGTGCCGACATTATTAATAAAGAGCGACATGTAAATCTAATGTACATATCTGCCCCGCCCTCCCACGAAAGTCGAGTAGGACATTATTGTTTAATTAATGATGTTGACAAATTATTGTGCAAAAAAGAACATGATCATAAATTAAAACACTGTCTGAGGTGTTTTCAAGGTTTTAAAACAGAAAAATTGTATTTACGTCATGTAAGCTTATGTGATAAAAATGAAATTCAACGTATTACAATGCCTAAACCCGGGAAAAATATAATGTCTTACGATAACAATAAATACAGCTATAAAACTATTCTCAATAATATTAGTGTATTGTTTATATAAATTATTATAAATTTATATAAATTAAACAATTAGTCAATAATAGTCGTTTATTACAAAAAACGTTCACTAGGATGCTAACACAAACAGTATGATGGGGCCGCCATCATGACATAGACTGGTGGCGTCATCTAGCGTCGACTGCCCGACGCTACACCCCTATACTTAAAAGTTAAATATACCCTACACCCTATACTTAAAAGTAAAACCCTTATACCCGTCTTTAAAGTACAAAAAGAGAATTAAACATTAAACACTAAAACAAAAGCTTTCAGGAAACGTAATCTTCCAAATATGCTGGTGGCATACGGACCCTCTGTGACCTGCGAAGTGCAGGCGACATCATAACCGGATCATCACCACTGCCCACAGCGTCAGGGACCGGTTGCTGGAAATCCGGTTGCAACTGGGACGCAGTTGCTTGAGACACAACGGTACACGGGGCTGCGCCAGGGAAATCAAACAAATCATCCCCCCCTCCTGGAGCTTGATTACGTGAGGGCCTTAAAAATACTCGATTTCGTCGAACTTTGCGGCTAAGGCTCTCCTCAACATATTTTTACAAATGGAGACCGCCTTCTCCGCTCGACCATTAGACTGTGCAAATCTCGGACTACTCGTAACAACATCAAAATTCCATTCTGAAGCAAACTCAATGAACTCAGCACTTTTAAAGGGCACATTATCGGACATAAAACGGTCAGGCACTCCGAACTGTGCAAAAATGGGTTTAAGTTTAGTTATTACTTCACTTGCAGAGTGGTTACTCATTTTTTTCATTTCAATCCAATTTGAAAACGCATCGACTACCACAAGAAAAGTATTACCACCATATTCGAATAAATCGCTGGATATACATTGCCACGGGCGTACCGGCCTCGGATGCAATAGCAACGGTTCTTTGCCATTGTCATGGCGAAACTTTTCACAAATGCGACAGCTAAGGACTAAATTAGTGATATCCCTGTTCATTCCTAGCCAATACAACAATTTTCGTGCTCTTTGCAAACATTTGTGTAGTCCAAAGTGGGACTCATGAATGAGCATCAACATTTGAAGTTTTAGTTTATCTGGAACAACTATCCTTCCGTTGTAAAACAAAAGATCATTTTCGTACAATAAATCGTTTTTCAATTTATAATAATGCTTAACACTTGCATGCAACTGTTTAATATTACTTGGCCACCCAACCACTAGATAGTGTATAACTTCCTGTAGAATGGTGTCATTTTTCGTTTCTTTTTGAAATAACAACTTCTTTGCTTCTGACATAGGAATTTCTAACGCCAGGTCATGTACCGCTATAAAATTTTCCCCTTCCGCTTCACCAATATCTTTTGAGTCCACGTCTCTAGACAATAAGTCTGCAATGACGTTATCTCTTCCTGGTAAATAATGAACACTGATGTCATATTTTTGTAGGCGTAGTTGAAATTTCTGTAACCTACTTGAAATTTTATGCATATCCTTTAGAACAATGCTGGCCAAAGGCTTGTGGTCACTAAATACTACAATCTTCGCCCCGTAAACAAATTGACTGTATTTCTCAACCACGAAAACAATGGCAGCCATTTCCTTTTCAATAACCGCGTATCTTGTTTCTGCGTCGGATAATGCTCGCGAACAGTAAGCTACTGGTCTGCCATCCTGAACTAAACAACCACCCAAAGCCCGTTCCGATGCATCAACGAAAATATGTACAGGTAACTTTGGGTCAAAAAGCTTCAAGACCGGTGCAGAAGTCAGCTTTAACTTCAGTAAATCAAAAGCACTTTCACAAGTGTCCCCCCAGATAAATTCATTTCCTTTTTTTAATAAATCTCTCAATGGCGCTGTAATTTCTGCCATTTGCGGGACAAACTTGCTTAAAAAATTTGCAACTCCCAAAACTCGTTGAACCCCCTTCACATTTTGAGGGACTCTCAAATTTTGTATTGCTGCAACCATTTCCTGATCAGGGCAAACGCCCTCCGCCGAAAATGTAAACCCAAGGTATTTTACAACTGGTACCTTGTACTGCAACTTTTTAATGTTAAACTTGACATTGTATTTTTTAGCTCTTTCCATGACTTTCGCTAAAACCAGATCATGCTCATCCTCAGAATTGGTTGCAATTACATAATCATCATAATAAATTCCCAAATTTGGGATGTCACCGAAATACTTAATGTTAAGTGCTTGAAATAATTCAGGGCTTACATTCAGCCCAAATGGAAGTCTTAAATATCTGAACTTTCCGAATACTGTAATGAACGTAGTGAGCATACTACTTTCCAGATCCAAAGGCACGTGAAAAAATCCATCTTTCATGTCCAAAACAGTGAATATACTTTTTCCTGTTAAAACAGCCTCCATGTCCCTGACAGTTGGTATAGGAAAAGGGTTTAACTTCAAACATTTGTTCAAGTGCTTTGGGTCCAAACATAGCCTAATAGACCTGTCAGGTTTCTCTACGATAACCACATTATTTACGAAATCAGTTGGTTCGTCTACGGGCACAATTATCCCCCTCTGCACTAATTCTTCTAGGTGTTGCTTCAGACGCGGCTTAACAATTTCAGCAACCCTCCTTACTGGGTTAACAAATGCAGTTGCTCCCTCTTTTAGCTGTAAATGCAGCTGCTCTGGAAATCTGCCTACACCTTCAAAACAATTCTTATGTGGCAACGAAATCATCTCTGCATAAACCCCACTAAATCTATTCTAGCAATTAATTTTAAAACCTGACAAGCTTGTAGGCCCAAAATCGCAGTACAATCAAACGGCACAATAAAAAATGGTAATTTTACTTCGCTTTCCCCAACTGTTACGTTTAAAACAACCGATCCGCGAGGTTTAATTGAATTATTTCCAAAAGCGATCAGCTTTACGTCTACAGGTCGTAGCTTATGATTTAAGCCTACATTAATTTTCCGAAAAATCCTTTCACTGAGAGTGTTGCACATTGCCCCCGAGTCCAGCTTAAATGTAACTCTGACCCCCTCAACGCAAATCTCTTTTGTCCAGACACTCTGCATCGTATCCTTTTGGCTAAGAGAAAATATTTTTATCTCCCCCAAAGAGAACTCATCTCTGTTTACTATTTCATTAACCGCGGCCTTTCGGGCCTTGGGGCATTTGGCTCGGAAATGGTTCTTCTCTGAACACAAAGAACATACCTTTCCCCATGCGGGGCAACGATTTCTTACATGCACATACGGACAAAACTTGCAATTAAATGTTTCATTTCTACTACCAGTATTTACAACAGCTTCGTTTATTGCGACCCTCGCCCCTCTGTTCATCGTCTCCAACTGCATTTTCCCTAGCTCCGCCGCCTGCGCATGTTTGATCGCGTCATTCAGCGTAATATCTCCTACCCGCAGCATTCTCTCCTGTAGGTCCTTGTCAAAAACCCCAAACACAATTCGGTCACGCACTAAAGAGTCTTCCTCTTTAAATTCACAAGCCTTTGCTTTCCGCCTTAAATTGGCCAAAAAAGACGAAAACGACTCACCCTCTGCTTGTATTTTAGAAAAAAAAATAAAACGGTTAAGCACGATGCTCTTTTTTGGTTCGCAGTATTTATCCAACGCACTTTTCACCTCATCAATATCTTCTTTTTGCTTGTCCGAGATCGGCAACGTATTAAAGACTTCGACCCCGCTCTCTCCTAGACAAGCCAACAAAATTGCGACCTGAACGTCGCTCGGCTCCGCCGCTTTTCCTGTTGCTTTTAAAAATATTTCGAACCTTTGTTTGAAAGCCGGCCATTCGGTGACAACGCTTGCCCCATTCCAGTCAACTGGCTCCGGAGGCTTGAAGGCACTCATCATCTCACTGTAACCTTTTTACGAATAAAAATGCTTTTAATTAAAACCGCGCACACTCAGCACCATGTATTGTTTATATAAATTAAACAATTAGTCAATAGTAGTCGTTTATTACAAAAAACGTTCACTAGGATGCTAACACAAACAGTATGATGGGGCCGCCATCATGACATAGACTGGTGGCGTCATCTAGCGTCGACTGCTCGACGCTACAATTAGATTTTGAATCAGCCCTGTCCCCTGTAAAAAAGGAAGATAGTGCTGTGGGTTTGAGTACAACAAAAATTCATATTCATGAACCAACAGGTTTTGCCTATATAATTTTGGACTATGAAAATAAACCCTTTAAACCCCCTGTCGTGTATACAGGACCGGATGCAGGAAAGGTTGTGTTACAAATGCTGTTGGATGAAGATCGTGATATTTTAAAAATTTAAAAACCAATCACTCCATGGATGAGGCCTCCAAGCGACACGCAGAGATTGACAACTTCTGGCGGTAAATTGCGCCATTTGCGGAAGAGAGTTTCTGCCAACTGACATTAGAGTCTCACATCACTTACGTCCTACACCATAAAAATGTAAATAACTTTTATGGGACAACACATAGTCGGTGTAACATACAACACACTCAACAGTCCAAAATAGTAGTCTTGGTGCACAATCTGTCATACGATATATCGTACATTATACACTCTCTTCGCCATTTCGACTTGGGCTCAAACGATGTGAAAGTATTGGCACGTAACACAGAAAAATATATTTCACTATTGGCCATTTAAAATTTTTGGATACATTTCAATTCCTACCATCGTCACTAGAAGTACTTGTAAACAATTAACGTACAGCAGGTTTAGATAAATTTTATACTATGAATACATATTTTTCAAAAGATGACGTAGAACTGCTGACACGTAAAGGAGTATTTCCATATTCATGCATTAGTTCGCTCGCCGTATTAGAAGAGTCCTCTCTCCCCCCCAAAAGATGCCTTTTTTAATGACCTGACCAATGAAGCTATATCCGACTTAGACTACCAACATGCACATACAGTATGGAAAAAATTAAAAATTTGCGTGAATACCAAGAATTATATGTAAAGACCGATATTTTTCTTTTAGCTGACGTAATGATAAATTTTCGAGACACTATTATGGAAAAATTTGGTTTAGAAGTATTAAATTTTTATGGCATTCCCGGTCTAAGTTGGCAAAATGCGTTGAAAAGGACAAATATCAAAATTGAGTTGCTGACGGATTCAACAATGTATTTATTTATTGAGTCAGCCATTAGAGGGGGAGTGGCAGTCGCTCCTCTACGATATGTTGAAGCAAAAAATGAATATACTGACAAGTATTGCCCACCTGAGGAATCTACCTATATAATGAATTATGACGTAAACAGCCTATACAGCTTATGTCTATCCAAGCCATTATAGACCGGGTGCCACCAATCCTTTGGTTCTCTAAAAGGGTGGCAAATTTTCACACTATGTCCGTAATAGTCCATGGGCTGGATATGCCGAAAAGGGATTTCTGGCTGGCGAGAGCGGTAGCATTTGGACAGGGGATTTTTTTTTCGAAAATGTTTTTTGACGAAAATTCACTAAACGAGTGGCACGTTGAGATGCTACCAAAATAACTAGTGGCACTCGAATATAAGTGGAAACTTCATGCCAGAAGATTTTCCCAATGGGAACCCCTTCCCAGAGGGTGGTTAAATCAGTTGTGGGTACCAAAAATTCGCTGAAGAGGTGGCAAATCAAATTTACCTCTATGTGTAAGCTTGTCGCCTGACAATCATAAAAAACAGTATGCCAGACGTTTTTAGCAACAGCAACCCCTTGCCAGAAGGGTCGGAAATTTATCCTAGGGAGCTTTTTGTTAAAAGGGTGGCAGTGGAAAAACCATTATACCGTATAGTACTCATGAATGTAATGTTAGAAATCTTAGTCACAGACATTTTAAGTGCAGTGGGGGTTGATACAGAAGGGTGGAAGTCACCAGCCAAAGTGAAAAATTAGCTGAAAAGGTGGCAACTTAATTTCTCCGTATACATCTTTAGATACTTCGTATTCATATTAGAAATTTTTGTCCCAGAAGTTTTCTCATACTTTTTCCCCAACAAGAAGGGGTAGTAATTTATCTGGGGTGGGTTTTCACTGTAAGGGTGGCATGGAAAATCCAACATAAAATGATTCATTTGTGCTAATTTATGGCAGGAAACAACCCCACAGAATATTTTAGGGTAGTTAGGGGTGATCCAGAGGGGTGGTAAGTCCAATGCAGAGGGGTAAAATTGGCTGAAGAGGTGGCAATCTGAATCGTAGCTTAAATGTCTTAAATTGGTGTCTGTGTTACTATGTTATTGGTCACAGACGTTATATTAGGTGTCTACCCCTCCCCAGAAGGGGTAGAAATCTACCTGGGGTGGGATTTCACTATAAAGGTGGCATGACAAATTCAAAGCGAAATAGCTGCTTCTTGCCCATATATGGCGGGTAACCATATGCCAGAATATTGTAATGTGATTAGGGGTGATCCAGAGGGGTAGTAAACCATAAACTCAAGGATAAAATTCTTTAAAGAGGTGGCACCTTGAAATTTTGCTATGTGTTTGTATATTTAAATACAAGTACGAAAAAATTGGTCCCAGAAATTTTATGCGGTGCCAAACCCTCCCCAGAGGGGGTAGAAATTTATCTGGGGTGGGTTTTCACTGAACGGGTGGCATGAGAAATCCAACATAAAAAGTTCCTTTGTGCTAATTTATGGCAGGAAACAAACCCACAGAATATTTTAGTGTAGTTAGGGGTGATCCAGAGGGGTAGCAAACCAAAAACTGAAAATTGCGTGAAGAGGTGGCGCCTTGAAATTTTACTGTATGTTAGTATATTTGGATATATGTATAAAATACTTGGTCCCAGAAATTTTATGCGGTGCCAACCCCTCCCCAGACGGGGTAAAAGGAGGAGAGACAATTTTATTAGCTAAACAGATATTTGTGCCAGTCTCTAATATTGATCCATTCATATTACCAATACCATTGGCCTACATTTGAAACGCACTTATCCCCAGTGGCGAAACACAAAATATCCCCAGTGCGGGGGGGGGGGGGGGACTACCAACCAACCAACTCTACGTTCAATTCGACGAGAAAGAAATTATTAACCCCGTAGCCTAATTTCGAATCTTTGGAATTAAATTGCTTCATTTTTTTTTAATTGGTGCCAATTTTTAACATAGCTTCCATGTCTTGTTTATGCAATTTAGTCGAAACTTGCATTTATATTATTTTCAGACAATGGTGCCAGTGATACAAATTGGTAATTTAATTTTTTATGATTCTGCCTATTTTACTGATAGACTTATTCTATAAACGTTTTCTTTACGCTTAACAAGGTCGTTACTTAATATTACATGCAACATGTTATATATTCCATCGATCCTAACCCATAGTGCTAGGACAGGGTGATTTTTGCTTAACCGGTGAAAGTACAATAAGCGCTTCGCCAATATATTTGGGCCTCAATGCATGCTCACAGCTTGTACTTTTCTCTCGGCTCGTAGGCTTATGTGTATAGGCGAACTTATATTACGACTTTAGAATATTGGGAAACAAAGAAGAGGTCGTTTGGTTGACATACTATGTAAGCAAAACCGAGAATGCAACTGTAAAAGCAAATTTAGAAAGCCGCTGGTACGGTGTCAAAGAGCAATTGGGAGGCATAAAGAATATGATTAAGAATACATCAGAACTACATCTGAGAGCGGACAGAAAGAAGAAGACATAAAGTGTCTACGGCCGATTAAATTATTGCGCTTTTAGAGGAGGAACGAAAATGAGTGTCAAGGGACCGCAGTAGTAGTAGTAATAAATTTGGCAAAGTCCCATGCCATGGTGAGGGCTCGCAGGACACTCCCCATCTTGATCACTCAGACAACTCAATTGCGGCTGCGAAGCTGTTTTCCTGCCTCGAATCCTCCCTTAGCGAAACTAACCGAGGTAAGACGTCCTAGCCACGTGCCGCCCGGTCTCGGCGCCGATCGGCCGGAGTCCTTCGAGGGAATCTGCACACCCATGCGATCATTGGGTACCTATCTCCCGAAGAAACGTTTCAGGGTGGCCGTTGTGTGGAGCTCTTCGGTCAAGCAACCCGGTAATTCTCAATCGATGCAGCCAGTGACATGCTCTGTATTCCAGATACGCATACAGTGGTGGCAAGCCCAATAATGCCTCAAACGCAGATGGAGGAGTTGATGGCATTGCCCCAGATATTGAAATGCAAGCCAGTCTTTTTATTTTCACCAGCTTCTGCTTGGATGTCTTCAGCGACGCCCTTTTCCATCACACACGCAGCCACATAAAGCCACCTCATCACTTTTGTTGAAAGACCCCAGGTACTTGCAAAACCAACCTGTAGGCTCCTATGAACCGAGCATGCCGTTACTATTGCTGAATCTCATTGTCTGTTCCATAGAAGCTTCAAATCAAGATGAACTCCCAAGAACTTAACACATTTTGTAGATAGAACTTCTTGATCATTAACAAACAGAGTTGTGTTTATGTGGCTGTTGTGGCTGCGTGTGTGATGGAAAAGGGCGTCGCTGAAGACATCCAAACAGAAGCTGGTGAAAATAAAAAGACTGGCTTGCATTTCAATATCTGGGGCAATGCCATCAACTCCTCCATCTGCGTTTGAGGCATTATTGGGCTTGCCACCACTGTATGCGTATCTGGAATACAGAGCATGTCACTGGCTGCAACGATTGAGAATTACCGGGTTGCTTGACCGAAGAGCTCCACACAACGGCCACCCTGAAACGTTTCTTCGGGAG